>JARHVA010003967.1:610000-1210000 GCA_037957365.1 Torreya grandis | reverse complement strand
GATCTAAAATACTAAATGCTTTGACTTTTGATCTCTTATCAAACCACCTTTTGACCACATCTTGGTCTTTGCTGAATGTCTATAAGGCTCCAATATTTGAATCCTCCATATCTATTATATCTAGTAGTCTTGATTTGGCTTTATCATTTGGCTCCATGTAGTCTTGCATAAACTGATAAGAGTAGCTTCAACATGAAGGTGAAAATTGGTCTACATCCATATACTAGAAGATAGGGTGACTCTTTGAGGGCTTGCTTATATCTCATTCAGTTTGTCTAAAGAGCATACTTTAGTAAATTATGCTAGTACCTAGGCTTGTCCCCTACTAATTTGTTGATTACATTGATCAGGTTCTTATTTTTTGACTCTACTAATCCATTTCCCTAAGGGTAATAGTTAGAAGCTAACCTAATAATGATCTGATTTTTATGAGCCCACTCAGTAAATTTTTTTGATATGAAAGTCAGTCCATTATCAAAAACCAAAGAAATGGGCATGCCAAATCTAGTTGTTATGTGTTCCTCAAAAAAATGAATCATATCATGTGATCTACTATTCTTTGTGGCTATGTATTCAATCTATATAGTATAATAGTCAGTAGTAGTAAGTACAAATTTATGGTCTACTGAGGTATTTGGGTTGATGACCCCAATGAAGTCTAAACCCCACTGAGTAAATAGCCTTCCTTCCACAAATGGATGTAAATGAATTACTACATGTACTTATCTCTTAGATAAATCTTGACATTTAAGGCATGCTCTGACATGAGTGTGAGCATCCTTAAAGATGGTTGGCTAATAGTAACATAACCTCAATATTTTATGGGTTGTGGTATTCCCAGTCGGGTGACCACTACCTATCTTTTGATGAAAATTTTGTAGTATTTATTTAGCTTCCTCTACACATACACATCTAAGATAAATACCTTCATAGTTCCTTTTTTACATGACTCCATTTTTGATCATGTAATGAGTAGCTTTGAGTCTCAAATCTCTCCTTCTTTCTCTATTGAGATTTGGAGAACAAGTTCCTGTAAGTAAATACTATATTATATCAGTATACCACTTTCATTTAGAGACTTGAGATTCAAATACCTCTTCAATGGTGATGTAAGGATCTAGCTCAGTCATGAGTTGAATAATTCCTTGATCTCTATTTTGAATTCTTGGATCTTGGCCATCCATTTGTCTCAACATTATCCTAGCTCATTCTACAATAGGGTGAGCTTGACAATATGATCAGGTACAATAGTAATAGTTTTGTTCCTCAAAATGTAATTTTGAAATTTATTCACTACTTTAACAAGAGAAAAAGTATTCTTGTTAATCATAGAGTATTAGAGTTATGAATCTTTCAGATTGGTGCTCATGAAGGTAAGTGGATGCTTAGTTTCATCCTTATTCTACATGATGACAACAATAATAGTATGCTTTGAAGTGAATGAATATAGATAAAAATCCTTTGTGAAATCTAGACTAACTAACATTAGAGCTTGTGATATTACATCTTTAATATCTTGGAAAGACTTTCTGGCTTCATATGTCCACTCTATTTTGGCATCTTTCTTGAGCATGGCATTTAGAGGCTTGATGATTTATGCAAACCCTAAGATAAACTTCCTTATGAAGTTAATCTTTTCAAAGAATGATTTTAGCTCTCTTGCTATTTGGTGGCTAAATTTTTAAAATCACCTAAATTCTATCTAGATCAATTATGATCCCATCCTTGGTGATGATATACCCCAAGATTTTTTCCTTAGTGAATCTAAATATGCTTTTATTTATGTTCAATGAAACACCAAACCTTTTACATATCTCAAATATAGACTGAAGTGACTTATATGATCCTTTATATTCTTTGAAAACATTTCAAGATCATCCATGTAGATGATTATGCATTTTCCTATCAGATCCTTCAAAACATGATCCATGGTGTATTGAAAGGTATCTCATGCATTTATTAGGCCAAATGGCATCCTTATATATGCATAAATTCCCCATTTTGTGGTAAACACCATCTTCATTCTATCCTTATATTGCACCAATACTTGATTGTAGCTTGAAAATCCATCCAAAAAGGACATCATTTTAGAACCACTCACTATCTGTATGACCTCATACAAAGAAGGTAGAGGATAATTATCTTTTTTGAAAGCCTTGTTCAAATTTTTGAAGTTCACACATAATCTGATCTCACCATTCTTCTTCCTTACTAGGACCAGCTTGGCCACCTAGATAAAATATCAGATCGAGAAGATGATTTTTACACTCAATAAATTCTCTACTTCTCTCTGAATAAGAGGATTTAGAATATGATTGATTATCGATTGTATTTATCTAAATGGTTTATGATTTGTCTTGAGGGGAATAATATGAGTGATGACCTGTAGGTCATACACCTTTAGGTCATCATATGTCTAGGCGATAACATTCCTATAATGAGTAATCAGATCCCTAACTTGTTATCTTTCTTTTGGAGTAAAAATGAGACCAATATTCACATAATGTGGGTTATGCTTATTTCTTAGATTTTCCCTCTTGAAGTCTAATTCATTGACCTTAGGATGTTTGAGTTGCTATGCCTGAGGGTCTAAGTTGAATGGCCTTTCTAAAGAGACTAAGCTGATTGGAATTCAATTTTCTTTGAGCTAAAGAATTCTCTCTTTTTTTCTATTTCTTCTTGACAGAGGTGATTAATGTTCTTGTCATCGATTATTTGGGACTTGAAATCCCTTGAATTAGTTAAGAAGTAAATAATTTGCTGGTCATCATCGAATACTTGGAACTTTTCTATGTTATCTGTAATAGAGGGATAAGGAACCAATTAAATAGAAAACATTTTTACCTTAAACTCCTACAATGGCTTGAGATTGATAACAATAGTAACTAGTGAATTAACAACTTGATTTTGATCTCTAATGAGTGATATGATGTTGAAAGCTTCAAAGATTTCAATCAAGTCCCATTCCTATGCTTGTATCTCTTCAAATATGATAGCTTGCAATGATATTTATTTGACCACAAGCTCTAAATCTTCAAAAACTAATATTTAATTTACATTATTCTTGAGTGCAAACTATAATCCCAAAATTAGAGTGTCATACTTAGCTTTGTTTTTAGTGCATAGAAATTATAGTCTGTATATTTCCAAGAATTCCTTACCTTATAGATTAATTAGTTTGATTCCCACACCTGATCCTTACTTAGATTTAACACCATCAAAGTGTAGAGTCCATAATTGATTGGAACCTTCAATTTCTAGCTTCTACATTTAATTCTGAGTAGTAAAAGTATAGATACCAAGACTAAGAAAGTTATACTTTACCCCTTCATTCTTGATGTTATATTCTATAATGGGATATCTCATTCTAGGCTCTCTGTCAATTGTGATTTGATTTGTAATTTCTCTCCATGGAAACTAGATATGAGAGAAGTCTATGGAAAGATATCCATTGATCATTTTGGACCATTCTCTACTGAGCAATAATCCATAACCTTCTAATATGTCCACTACCAAAATATCAATGATCATCTAGAATTTTGGTTTAGATCTTACTTGAATGTGCACATTGCTCAGTTCTCCAACTACTGGTACCACCATTTTATTTAGTTGATAAAATATTCTCTTTGAATGACTTGGAGTGAGACCAAAATTATGACATATGGAAGTAGGCATGACAATTGCAAAAGATTTATAATCAAATAAATAGTTATGAATGTTATTATCGAAAGCTCAGATAGTTAGTAAAAAGGGTAAAACTTCTGGCTTGCTCTTATAAATGATGTTGGTGTTAGATGCCTTCACTTTGTCTATAGATGATTTCACCTTTTCCATAGGTTCCCTTTTAGTTATGGACTTATAGACCAACTCCTTCTATTCAGTGATCTAAGCTAACTCATGGAGAGTTATATTTGCCTTGATCTACTTCATATCCTCAACAATATTGTATCCTCCTTTGCTTGGTTCTTCCTTGCTCTACTACTGATCATTCCCATTTGGAGGGGGTGGATTATTATCTACCTTGGGATTATGAGGAATCATTGTGGTATTTGGAGGAGTCTATGTTGTGAGTGGTTGCTTATTCCTTATATTCTATGTACCTCTATGGGATTATTGGAAAGTGTTAACTTTGTCCATGTTTTCCTCATGCTCATTGTCATCTTCACCTAGAAAAGAAAACTCATGAGTTTCAAATAATATGGAAATGATAAAAGATCCATGATCTAGATGATTCTTAGGTAGATTATGCATTTGATCTTGTCTAACCAACTCTCTTTGAAAGATTTTGAATGCTATATAGAATTTAATACAATTGAGCTCACCATATTTAGAAGTGTTGTGAATTTTACACCAATTAAAAAGAGTCATCTCTATTATGTTGATATTTATAAGTTTGTTAGGATGTTCTGGCCTATTGAATGGTCTATTATATCTATGGAATCTATTATTTTGATTGCCAATTGGGCCATTTGCATTACCCATGTTCCTTTATATATTTAGGAAATCATTGCTCAAGTTTTGAACCATCTTTTGAATATAGTCTATATCTATTTTTGGGGAATTTGTACCTTATAGAATAGTAGTATTAAGTTTAAATGATTTCTATTTCTACTAATATCTATTAACCGTTGCATGATTTTTTAGGTATCTAAAATTATACTATGTTGTCTACATCAATTAAGGCATCATATATAACTATTTCTAATTGACTGCTGAGACATTTTGCCTTGCATGTAGAACTATATTTAGTGATGGAAAAACATTGTTAAGATTAGGCACTCCAGGCATCCATGGATTGAGATACCTATCTATAGTGATAGCCTCTTTAAATGCTAGTACCAAAGTGTTATCTATAATTACTCTTCTCAAGAACATAATAGTGATAGGGTCCAAAGCATTCTTATACATCTCCAATACTAGTGTCACCTCTGGTTCATATCTTGGGGTAAAGTAATTATACATCTTTTTCCATCTTGCATTGAAATCATGTATGGGATCATTAGGTTATCTCTTCATGCTGGTAAAGTGCTGGTATATAAAACCAGGATTGGTGACCTATCTAAACTGTGTAAGAAAAGCTATTTGATATTCATCCTAAGAAGTTATGGATTTTTTTTTAGATTTAAATACCAATCATAAAAAACATCCATAAAAGTAAAATGGAATAATTTGTATGCAACATCCTAATCTATGACATTCATCAATCTTAAATCAGCTTTAACTAATTTGATATGATCCTCTACCATTCTTGGACCTAAAAGAGAAAAGGATGGTAGATACTTTTTTGGATTTTGAGGCAAATCATGCACATCTCTTGAGATGGTGATTGAAAATCCAACTAACCAAGGCTCTTAATGAGTCATTAGTTGATTAATAGGTAAAGGGCTCCTTACATATAAGGGTGCCCTAGTGGAAGAGGTGGATTATTCTGAACTGGGGATGTTGGCATATCTCTAGGTCTCCTATGACTTATCAAGGGTGACATTAATAAAGCATCCTAGGAATTAGATCTAGTCACTCTTCTGGGTGACTCCAATGTAACTCTATGCAAAGAATAACCTCTATTATCAGAGGTTCAAGCCTTATTTTTATCACCAGTGAAATATTATTGATGTAGGTTTTATGCACACCACAATCATAACGGGGTAGCCTCTAACATTTTAGGATCTCAATGGAAGTAAAATCCACTCTAGGTCATGAGTTATAGGTATGTAGTCTATTTCAACTTATTGATGGATTAGGGGTAGGTTATGTAGGCTTGTTGACAAGGTTTTTTGGATTAAGTTGAGGTTCTTGAAGATAGTGGATTTCTAAGCGAGTTGGATGGATGGCTAGTTACTAATATAAAGTGGGTAGATATTTAAAACAAAATCAAAAAGGAGGGTAGGGTAGGGTAGAAAAAAAGACTCCATAGTTCTCAAAAATCACTTCCCTAGTTGGTTTCTAAATAGGCCTATGATTTCAAAACCTATGCCTATTTCTAGTATCAATTGTACAAATACAATTAGACATGGTTAAGAAGTCTAAGGAAATAAAGATGTAGGAAATTCACAAGCCTCAGATAAAGGTTGCTCTTTTTAGGGTAACTATTACACACCCTTAATCAAGATATTATGGCCTAGGCTAATGAATTATCTGAGGAATCTATTGCACACACACATAAAACTACACCAAAGAAAACACTAGTACATATTTAAAAATATGATTCAATTAAAACTTAACTATTCTAATCAATATATTCAATAATCCTTCAATAGCTATTGCACATTCCTAGATCAGTACATCAATCAAAATAATCAATAATTTATTCACATCTTTACACACTAAAGATTAACAAAACACACAACCATGGAAATAACAACTAATTGCATAAAATTTGAAAAGATAATACTTAAACACTTTGCTAATGATCAAAACTACTTCACTACTCTGTATTCAAAATTATTTAACAAAAAATCTAAGTTGGGTTACAACTATATATATAGACTTGGGGAAGGGGTCACCACATCCTCAAAGTCCATGAAATGTCATTACATGTGGTAGTTAGAACATGTAGTTCTAACTACGGTCTAAAACCATATAAGATAAAATTTATAGTTATTAATTAAATAAGTTAACCTTTATAAAACTATGTAACATGTAGATGTGTACAAAATATAGAGTGAAATTTTATAAGAAAGGCTCAAACTGAAAGGAAATTCTAAATACGTCCACCGTTACAAAATTGTACATGCATAAAATCTTAGCCTATCAATGCTTAGTCTTATGAAACACTACATACACCTTAGTCAGCATGGCCATTGAGGTGGTAGTTGTAGATGTTGATGCACCACTAGAAGTCTAATTTTTCTTTGCTTTATTCTCCTCATAAACTTTATGAACCATGCCATGCTACTACCATATAATATTCAAACTTAGTAATGCTAGTTGATGTACTATTTTAACCTACCCAAGGAGCTTTGCATGATCATCCTTGGTTATCTAAATTTACTCTTGTAAATTTTGACCTCATTTACCTTATTTTAGGCCTTATTTAATTTTGACTCTATCTCTTCAAGTGTTAGGCCTTGTAAACTTTGCTTGAAGTCATCCACCATTTTTTGAATAAGTTTTTCAAAATTGATCCTACCGATCAATTTATCAGTGACATCCTTAACTTTGGATAATTTTAACTCATGTAAAATTTAAAGGAGTTGGGCCTCATGCACCTAATACTTGGGGATTAAAGCCAAAACTGATTATATCCATTCTTTTGCCTCTTCTTACATGATGGAGACCAAATTAAAGGAATTAGATGCCTCTAGTGTTGTCATGAGGTCAAGATGACTATATAGGGAGTTGCTTGTGTATATAACTAACATATTTAATTTGGTACTATAATCTCTTAGGGAATTAGACTATTGGTTGGCATTTCTCACATGAGAGGCCATCTCAACCTTCATAAACTCCATTGCCTCCAAAGAGTTATAACACCTAGAAGTGACTTCCTATACCTTAGCTTCTATATTTGTAGGAATGTGTACCATATTTGCCTACTCCTTTAGTTATTCCACCTTAGACTCTAGTTCTGACACTTTAGCCTCATGCTCCTATTGAGCCAATTCTATGGCTTTGTGGATAAAAACTTTTGCATCCTTGTGTGCCTGTGCTAGGTCTGTAAGATTTTCAACATATGGAGATTACCTTGGCTACTTATTCTACCTCTTTGTGAGGGAGAACACTTCTTGTCTTTCCTCAAGGATGATTTTAGTGTCTTTTTCATCCTCTATATTCATCTTATTTACTATTTAAATGTTTCCAAATGGGGGATTAAATAGAGTGGAAATTGAGGGAAGCTCGGTGATTTTGAAGCTTGGCATTTGGGAAGCCTTGCTTCTCAAGTCAACTACCCATCGAGGAATGTGAAATTGAGATAAATAAGAGGTTATGAAAATAACCTCTTCCTCAACATCTTCTTGAACCTACTATTTATTTTAGGCCCTCATAAGGATGTCAGGTAGGGAAGACCATATCATTTTGGACCAATCCACTCCCCCAAATTGAAGGAGTGGGTGAACCATGATCACTTGGGCCTTGAAATTCCTTCCCCTATAGTAGTTGTCACTATGGTTTCTTATGTAGAAGTGGTGGATGGAATTGGAAGGTAAATTTGGGTAGAATGGACATGAATTTGTGGGGTGGCTAAAGTAGTCTATACCTTCTTAGAAACCTTCTTATTTTTGAGGGATCCGATAGTTAAAGTGACAATAGAGATAGAAGAGGTAGGAAATGGGAGTGTGTTGGAAGTGAAAATAGAGGGATCAATGGTAGTGGTGGTAATGGAAGGGTAAATGGAGGTGGAAGTAGGCACATCCACCTGGGTTGATCTTAACATAGAAGAAATTGAAACTACTCCAAAGATTGGTATAAAAGATAAATGAAAACTTATAAAAGGCTGGGTACCTAGAGAAGTTGGTGTTATGTGTCCTAATTGAAAATTCATAGACTTAGATACCTCTATCTCTACTTTTTAATTAGAGTCATAATCAATGTATTTTATTATCACAACCTCTTCTTCCTGAGATGCAACATGCAAGCCTTGTGTTAGTTCCACTATAGGACTACATGTAGGAGTCTTATGCTTCCTCTTATAAACTAGAGTGATATTCATTTGTGTGGGGGAATCTTAGGATGTTGATGCTACTAATTTTTATGTTATTATTTAAATATATGTAGTAATATATACTTAGGGCATAGTATTATATACTTTAATGAAGCTCATAATCAACTGTTCTCATGTTCTTCCTTCCTCATCAGAATCTATACTGATGAGATCCCCTACTTGTGTTCCTCTACTAGAAATAGGCTCAAGAAGCTTGGGATATTTCTTCATAGTACTTAGATTTAATGGGAGTGATTAAGATGAGGGACTTTATTGGTCCTTGGATTGCTCCTTGGACTATCCTCTCTAGAAATTAGAGTGCTCCCATCCTTTGTATAAATCCTTCTTACTGTCCAATTCTCTAGTAGTGACTGAGGGGTCATCTTGGATCATCCAAAAATGATCTTCCTTTAGTAAAATAATCTTGGATCTCTCTAAAACATCATAATTAGACTTTACATTAATAAATATAAAATCATATGGATATGGGACATGGCTATAAGGGATGTTAAATCCCTGTATGTGCTTTTGAACCTAACCATAAGGATCCCAATCTCTATGCGTAAGCTTAGGGAATGGATGAATTTTATGTTTTCTACCCACTTACATGAAATTATTCCTCCTTATGCAAAGCATTATTCAAATTATTAAGTGGTGGCCAAAGAATAAGGTTTTATTCTATCTGGATAAGTCTTCCTTGATACTCTACCATAGTAGGAAAGAAATTTCTTGATCTACCGACTTGTTTGGGACGTACTTGGGAAGACACAAAGGATTAAAATTGTTCCCAAGAATCATTATTATTATGAAGTTTGAGTAGAGGAAATAATCCCCTTTTCCATCTAAGTTATTTATGATATTTGGCCTAATTCTAGGCATAGACGAGCCATGAATGGCTTGCCAAACCTGTGGATAGACATCTTTTGCTATCCTAACCATGTTTTTGGTATATGCATATATGTGTATAAATTAATAATGGTATAAAAATTTGTTCTTTTCACAATCCATGGCTGGAGTCCACTTTCCCCCAAGATCTCAATAAAAGGTACCCATGACTACATCCAATAAATAAGACATCATGTATAAATCACTCGAAGGCATGGGCTACTTGTCTTTATGGATTATCTACTCTCTCAAGTGAAAGATGATTATTTCATTCTAGGTGTATGCAACATCATGGGTGAGCATCATATATAATAATCATACCTAATCTAGATTGACAAAATGAATACTTGGCATACCATACAATTGATTGAGGAGAGCCATGCCAATGCAAATCCCCAATTTGAATTTATTGATCAAAATTGCTCCTTTAGACTTCTTTCCCTTTCATGTAATGGTATAATTTGGGAGTATCCATGAAGACAATGAATTTTTAATTGAACTATTTTCACTAAATTGCTCCACTATGTGCTTGTCAAAATAAGCATTAGGTATGCTCAAATATAAATACATTTAGAAGTTATCTCTTGATATGTATGCAACCACTATGTTATTGCTTGAATAATGTAGGAAAGCATCTTATGATATCTTTCATGAGAAAAACAAATCACATAGAAGGTCAATATAGGTCATTACTTCTATCTTGGCAATAAAAAAATTAATATTTGACATTTGAAAGCCAATAGTTCATTGACAAATAGTTTATCTACAAGTGTTATCTCATCTTCTAGTGAAAATACACCCACAAATTCAATGATGTCCCATAATTTTGAATAGTTATGGTACTTATCTCTAAATATTATAGTATCAAAGACTATATCTATGAAATCTATGGAGTCCTTTATTAAATATGGGGATAATGGATTTGCCCCTCTAAATGCCTTGGATGAACATTCCATTGATGCATATATATGTTCTATGCTGCTTGCAGTCTTATTCTATGTGCTATGTATGATGTGCAAACAATTTGGTTTTAGCTTAGTCATTGTTTTACTCACAATATTCTTGAGATAGTAATAAGGGATCTCTATCACTATAGGAAAGTAGGAGACTTTGAATGCAAGTTAGTTTGAAAGCAATGAAAACTTCAATAGCTATGAATTACCTATATAGGATTTTACATTGAATATCAGTTCTTGCAACATAAATATGTAACATTTAATTTGATTCTATTTCCTATATAGTTCAAACTTTGTTAGATCAAGTTCATAGGGGTCTTTAATAAATTGATGATAAATATTTTCACATTTTTTAAAGCTATGTATGGAGAGATTATTAGTGCTCTTGGTAATAGGGCACTAGGGTGTATGTAAAAAAAAAGTGATTTTGGAAAAATGTTCACTGACTAATTCCTTCAGGGGAATTGTTTCAAACAAAATGCCTATAATAATTTCCCCAAAGGGATATTTCATTGATAAAAAGTTCCAATATAATTATCCCAAAGGTTCACTTCCAAAAGGATGAAGGGATACTTCAAAATACTGAAGGGTACTTTTTTAATTGGGCAATAATCTGAAGGGTCCACTTTGTAAGGTATTTTGTCTATGACAAAAGTCTCAAAGGATCTACTTCATAAAGGCCTAAGGGCACTTTTAAATTCCCTGAAGAGTACCTTTATATAACTAAGGGTCTATTCAACAGTCTTGAATGGCATGTTACACAAAGCCCAAAGGGTATGTTCCTTAGGTCCAAAGGGTCTACTTCTTGGCAAAAATGCCCAAAGGGTCTACTTCATAGGGTATTTTTCAGTGGGGAAAGGGATGTGATAATTATCCTAAAGGATATGTCCATGACAAAGGGTCCATTACAAAAAATATAAAGGGAAATTTTCATAAGGAAAAGAGTCTAGGATAAATATCCTAAAGAGTAGGCTTGGTACAATGAAGGGGATGCTATAAAGTTTTGAAAGATGAGTCCTATAGGGTAAAGGGTCTGAGATAAAAGTCCTAAAGGGTAGTTTACATAAAGCCTAATGGGTATGTACTTTCAATGGGTTAGTCTAAAATGGTAAAGTAGACAATGAAAAAGGGTCAAAGGGATAGTTTTTAGGGAAAAGGACACTTTCAAAAGGCTAAAGGGCTAGCTTGTAAGGTAATTTGTTTCAAATAAAATATTAGTAGACCAACATTTCATAGAATAAAAAGCCCATAAACCTAATTCCTTTAGGGGAATTATTTTGGAAATTTTTTTGACAATAATTTCCTTAATAAAATAATTCCATGAAAAATAAAAGATTCATATCAATAAATTCTAAAAGTCCAAAAAAGGCATTGAACCAAAACACCCGAAACATAAAAAACCTAAAAGGGATAAACTACATAAGTGTTGAAAGAATAAGCTTGAAAATATAAAACCGATAGAACAAACCCAATAGAACAAGAGAGTTATTCTTATGAAAACATAATGCCAATATCATCCTACCAAAGTAAAAAACCTTAAATTAATCTTTTCCTAAGATTTGCATAAACACATAGAAAAGGGGCTCAAAACCAAGACCAAAAAATGAAAAAAGTGGGTTCTCATTTCTAATTAAAGAAAAGGGGGATGTTAGGTACACAAATATCATGGGAGAACTACATAAAGTTTTATCTCTCTTCATACTATTGGTATGTAGGCAACACTCAACACATGGGGTGATGAGGTCATGTCCAACTTCAACCAATGACCCCTTTTTCTCCTATTTATTTTACATTGATATTCACATGTCAAGGATCTAGGGTTTAAATAAAAAATATTCATACAATAGTCCTTATATCTAATCAAAATCTCCTACATAGAACACTAAACATACAACCAAAGGTGAATAAAACCTAGAAATCTTAGATCTTTACTATTTGTTGGATAGGACCAACCTCATAGAGGACAAGAGTGCCCCCATCTCCTATTTATATTAGGAATTTGTTGTCTAGGGATCATTTTAGCCACATATCTAGTTTCATAATCACTAAACTCATCCACTCTACCAGTTTCAACTTTTGAATTATCCCACAACATTATTTTCTAGTTAAGTTATAGTTTTCTAGTACACTTTCATTATTTAGTAAGTTTATAGATTTATCAAGTTTAAAATCAATGAATGATTGATATTTGTAGCATTATTATTCCTTATTTTACATATTAGTTTGTCACTTAAGGTAATCTACATATTTCTTGGTTTCCTAAAATTTTATAAAACATATAGGTGAACTTGCATCTTATCAAACTTTGATTCAAAACCCTAACTTAGGGTTTCCTTATATTTTTTATCCTCCTAAGGTTTCAAGTTAAATTATAATTTCCATATTAGGTTGAGTGTTTACTAAAATTTTCATGTATCTCTTTTCTTATTCTCATTTTAGTCTTTGGGAAATTTAAAATGTATAAAATGAAATCTCTTCCTCCTCCTAACCCTCAATATTGTGATAACTACTTTCCCTCTAACTAGGTCCATGTTATAAATATCCTAAGAGGTAAGATATCAAATCCTATAGTGTCAAAAGAAGGTAATCAACCCATACTTACTCAAACCCCTCTAACTCCCACATATCCCATTGATGGTGTATGTATGCATGTTCAATCCAAAGTACCAAGGGTTTTTGATTTTTAATAATATAAAGGATTAAATCATCATTATGAGAAAGGTAATAACATATTTACAAAATCAAAATTAGTGTTTTAGTGAAAATATCACACCATTGAAAAATTAGATCACATATGCAAAGCATCTAGAGTACGTTAGTGTCAATCATGTATTTGCATCTTCATTTAGTAACGTTGTGCCTAAAAATATTTCATATAAAAATGAGAAACTAAAACATAAAACATATACAATAAGTGATTAAAAAATTATGCAAATGGGTAATAAGAGTTCAAGTGAGATTCTAAGAGTAATGATTCAAGATAAGTTGATCAAACTACCTCCTCTACATCCTCTAAGGTGATAAAAACAATCTTGTGCATATCATATAATGCCTGGGCATCATAGATACCATTATTTAGATTTGAAAAAGTGAATACAAAATATAATTGATAGTAGTGATCCTACAATTGATACCTCAATCAAGCAACCCACAATGGACCAAGTGTAAGTACAAGTGACAAAATCATAATTAGTAAAAAAATGGTTATCAAAAGTACAATCAAATCAAGAAAAGGTTCAAAAGGAAAAATTATATCAATTAAGAGTACAAAAATGTCAAGATGAAAAAGTAAAATCATAAAAGGCATAAGATGTAAAAGTAATATTAAAAAAGAACAAGAGCATAAGTTACACAATCAAATTCAGCTAAGTAAAAAATCATTCTTTAAAGAGGTTTTATAATAAAATAAAATAAATAGCATGATATATCTACAAAATACATAGTTTAAAATGTGGTTACAAATGGGAAACTACAAACCTTCTCTCATATCAAGACACTTTCACTATCATTGCTCATATAAATGGCAAGCCATTCACATATGTCAAGGTCATGGTTTATTAGGAAAATAATTTTTGATATATGTCATTTATTATCTCCCTTGGAAAGGAACATCAACACTTGGATAACACTTATGGATCTATAACATGTTTGGGATCAATTCAGTTAAGAGTTTCCTTGGCTTCAAAAGAATGTTATCTTACTTTTCATGTTATTGTAAATTAAATGCCTAAAAATTTATTCTTGGAGGGTCATGGTGAAAATAAATAGGAGAAATTATTGATAAAATCAAATGTTATATAGTATTTTAACATGAAGGCAAGGTCACATCCTTTTTAAAACAAGGAAAATCTCTAGAGAGAAAGCATACTTTTAACTAGTATACAAATAGATACAAGTAATGACAGATCAATCAAGGTACATGACATAATATATATTTTAAAGGAGAAATAAGAAAGGCCAATACAAAAATATGGGGAATTACTTATTCATATCCAAATACAAATAAGATAAGAGTGGCATTCCATAAATTCTAAATCTAGATGATGATGATTATAACAATATAAATTGATATGATCATGATGATACTAATTATATATAATATGACTATGGAAATGATAAAAAATGTACATAGTTTCATGATCCTTTTCATTCATAAAAAAATCACCATTCCTTTATTATATACATGATCTATTTATATGTACATGAGTCACTGTAGATTACTCATAATACCATTTCTAGACTCAGTTACAAGTAATATGACTGTTCCACATTTAGAAACTATAATTAAAAAATAACACCCTATTAGATAAGAGCACCTTGATCCAGTGTCCATCACCCCAATGTTTTCCCAATGAGCTCAAATTTTCACTACTTAGTTCTAGACCACACAATATTTTTGCAATATGAATATTCATCAACTAGCTCACTAGGGGCATATTATACATAGGTTTTATCCTTATTTGGATACTTATCTTAATCACAACTCAATTAATTACATAAAATTAAATATTCTAATATTTATCACTAACTAAAATCTTGATATACTACTGGTTATCTCAATTATTGAGTCTACTCATGTTACAACTTAGCTCTTGTTGATCAATCACATATTATCATGCATACTCTTCATGTTGCTTTCCCAACTTTTGGCTTATATTCACTCTATCTTTGCCATTGAGGAAATTTTAATGTGTATTTTATGTGTGGATCTAAGCCTTAATTATTTGTTTCTATGTGTGTGAGGACATTTTAATACATCTTTGTGTGTGTATTCTATATGTATGCAGATATTTAAACATGCCCTTATATGTGGATCAAAGCCCTATTTTATTGATTATATGCACTTGAGGACATTTGAACATGTCTTTGTGTGTGCTTCTATTATAATGAATGACATTTGAAAAATTCCCTTATATGTTCCCCTTTAGCCTTATATTGCATGATTTGCATGATTTTTATATACTCTTTGATTGTTCATGTCATGGCCATGCCACCTTACTTCTTTGATCAATTTTGATGCCATGATGGACATAATTCATCCACAAATCCCTTCAAATTCCATTATAGATATCATGTATTCCTTCCAAAGTAGTTTTATTCAATGTTACATTCTTAGTTTGATCACTTATATTCATGCCTAAATGCTAACATCTATATATACGCTCTTGTTATGAATGATTGTTCCTACATGAATCTCACATTACTAATATGCTCAATTTATCTATATTATTTTACCATGATTCTCCATATTATCAATATACTCAAATGTCATAACAATATACAACATAACTTTCTCTTTTGAATTAAGTTATTGTGTACGATAAATAACTCAACTCAAAAGATGGGGCATTCATAGAGGTTTATCTTAGATTATAGACCTCCCAAATCAATGCAAAAATAAAATTTGGTAGTTATTAAATAGTTAACATAATTTTAGTTATAGAAAATGCACAAAAAGAAATTTAAGATAGGAGCACCTTGTTGGATAAGAGAACACTACTCTCTTATCCTTCTCACTATTGTTTTCCAAATTCCTAAAAAACAAGCATTTATAAATTTATTAGAACTTTAGTTTACCAAGGATAATATATAGCCACTTTACAGTCTTAGTTTCTAGAATTAATTAATTTTGTCTCATATTTTCTTAGTTTAGGGGCATGATGCATGAAATGTTGTTTCATGTTAACACATAGGTTTTCTCATAATCATATTTATTATTACTTGGTTTTAGAATATCTATACACTAGATATAAATTTAGGAGCAGGTGTGAAACATATGGCTTCCTTATTACATAGTTTTTACACTGGTTTCATAGATGGAAGGGTAAATCCATGTCATTTTCCATGTTGTATACACTAGACCTAGATTATAGTTAATTTTTAAGCTAGTTTTGTGCTTGGTTTGCACCATAATTGAACATTACTTCTTATGTAGTGGTTAGTTCACTATTTTCACTAGTTTTTCACCAAAACAATTTATTGGGATTCATACAAGGATTCCAAAATACTTAGGGACTCTGGTGTTATCATGATGACATAAATCACACCTTGAGTTATTAATCAAAATAACCTATAGATGAGGATTAGGGAATGCAAAACAAAATGCAAGATATTCAATGTAAATGAAATATCTATGGGTCCTACCTTCTACAATCACCAATTTTGTACTAGTTTTTCCACCAAAAAAATACAATAGTTTGCATACCTAATCAGGTGTATTCACTCCTTGTCATTCTCTAGTTTTTTATCTTCTATTTTTTATATTAATATTAAGTAAATATTAATATTAAATAGGTTTCATTTTAGGTTTGCATGGAGCACAATTCAACATTGTGTCCTACATTTAGAACTACATGTAACTTCAAGTACACATTATTCCTTTTACTCTAGTAATTTTGCTTCATTGCATTATTAGAATAAAAAGAATGCAAATTTAAACACATAAATTAAAATTCAATCTAAAATAGTGCAATTTTGACCACTCCTTACACACTTATATTTGGGCCTATCATAGGTCCCTTTTCATCACTTTTGACTACCTTGCAAGTGGAAGACTCTCTTCTAAGTTGATTGATGACCCCAAAATGCACCTATCCATCATGTTATCAACCTAAATAATCATATAATACATGTTGGAACCTTATCACCATTATTTATCCCCATTGGAAAACAACACCCTATTGTATATGAGTGCCCCACTATGTTATCCAATCCACCTCTCTTGTCCTCCCACCAAATAACACCTAATTAGAAAAAATCAAGGTTTTGAAAAGGTTGACTTATGACCTTAGTAAGTACCATTAAAATGAATTTAAAATATATGAATATATAAACACATTTAAAAAAAATTTCCATAGGAAGAGGCTTCTACACTAAAAAACACCATAATTCTTATTATACATTGAGAGCAAATTCCCTTTTCTCCCAATTCTAATTACACATAGCCCTAATAGCTTAGAGGTATAGTTTAAATACATTTCCAAGGTCATAATTAATGGTTAAAGAACATAATTACATATTTTTTTCAACATCATTGATCACTTTTCACCAATTATTCACACACCACTATATCATGGGATAACTACATGAAGATTAATCTCTTTTCAGAGAATTGGTATGCAAGAAACACTCAGCACATGGGGTGTTGAGGTCATGAAAAAATTTAACCAATGAACCCTTTTTATCACATTGATTTTTAATTAGTATTAACATTCAAGTGATCTATGGTTTTCAATAAAAAATTCATATAGTGGTCCTTGTAGTTGGTCATAAGCTTCTGTACAAAACACTAAACATACATACGAAGGCAAACATAACCTAGAAATCCTAGATCTTTAATTCTTATTGGCTAGGACCAACATCATAGAAGATAAAATAAACCCATATAATATATAAATTAAGGTGTTATTTAGGGATAATTTTAGTTTCATATCTAGTTTTACATTCACTAGATCCAACCACTCTATTGATTTGAACTTCTAATTCATATTGTAGCACTATTTTCTAGCTAAGTTATAGTTTTCTATTGCACTTTCCTTATTAAGTTTCCATATTTTAAAAGTTTAAAACTAGTGAATTATTTATATTTTAAGTATTATCATTATTGATTTTTCATATTAGTTTGTCACTTAGGGTAATCTACATATTTCTAGGTTCCACAAATTTGATAAAATAGTAGGTAGTTCATGAGAACGTTTGGGGTAAGTCAAAGTTGAAAGAAGAAGAAAACTTGAAAGAGATACTCATGAGTTATTTATTTATAGGTAAAGTTACCTTAAAAATTACCCAACCAATATTAATATCCTTAGTGACTTTGTGAAACTTAAACACATGCTTAAAGTAAATCAATAATACATTACTAAAGGTGCCGAAATTAGACCAAGAATGGCTTGGTCAAAACTAAGAAATAAAGGGACCAAGTATTACTTTGTGTTTATTAAAGAAAAAAATGTTATAATAAATATTAAACAAATTAATCTTAGGGGTGTAATATTTGAATAATTAAAATAGGCCAAATCTACCTTCTTCTCCTTCTACTTTAAGTTATTCACTTCAGATGGGTCTAGTCAACAAATTGAACTTAATAGAGTCCTATGTGCTAAGATCATCACCAGAATGTTTTATTTATAAAAATATAATACTATTGATAGTTATTTATACATTTATGAAGTATTGTTTTCTATTGACTATCTTAAAAATGATAAGGCATTAAGAACTGATGGCTTATGTGTAAAGTTTTACAAGATAAATAAGGTTTGGATTATAAATAATTATCTAAGGTTATTTTATGAGGCCTTAGAGGTGGGATCCCTTGGTATTTATATTAACCATGGGGTTATTAAATTAGTTCCAAAATATGTGGATTCTTCTTAGGTTCATACTAATTGGAGTTTGATTACCTTGTTAAATGTCTCTTACAAAATTCTTGCTAAAATGATTTATTGAATACTTATTACATTGCTACCAAATATCATTTTTGATACTCAAACAAGGTTTTTGGAAGGGAGATATATCATTTATAATATCATCAAAGTTTAAAAATTTATGCATTGGGATCATGACTCTAACTATAATATTGGCATGATCTTGCTTGACTTTGAAAAATCTTATGACAAAACATAATGGTCATTTATTAATATAATGTGGTTTACATGATATGTTTTATAAGGGTTAATGCTATCTTTAAAGATGACTTTTTTGTGGTTGAAATAAATGGGAAACTTGATCTTCCCTTATAACAATGTTATTATCTTCCAAAAGGATGCCTATTTTCTCCTTCCTTGTTTGTGTTAGCTATTGAAGTTTTACACTATTTATTAAGTGATGTTACATTAAAACCCCTAGTAAAAATTATCACTCTTCCTAACAATAGTGATATTGTGGATGTGATTTTATTAAAAACAATACTCTTTTTCTTGATCTTGTGAAGGATAAAATTCATTAGATTGCCTATATGATGAATGTTTATTGTTCTACTTCAGGTTCTAAGGTTACCTATCATAAAAATCTTGCAATGGGTTGGGATGAGTCCCATTTGGATTGGATAAATACATTTGGATGGACATGGAAAGGGCCTAAAAAAATGGTTATATATATTGGTTCTCATTTTGATCTCTCCCCTTATTTTAAAGAAATAATGGAATGGTTATATGTAAATATTAATAAAAAATCTCAAACTAGTGTGGGAACTTACTCTTAGTATCAGGGAGGATACATATTCTCCAAAATGTTACTTATTCATTTAGTATCTATTACTCATCCGTTAGATGTTCAATAAGTATAAAATTGAAAATCTTCACAAAATTTTTAGAGACTTTCTTTGGTTAGATGGTAAAGACAAGAGAAAAAGGCATGATACTACATGGGATACATGCTCTAAACCCAATATAATGGGTGGGATTGGATTAAAAAAATAATAACTTAAGGTATTACACTTGAAGTCAAGTGGATATTAAGGGATATAAGGGAGAATGAGCCATGGAAGGTACTTGTAAACATAATTTTTAAGGGAGATATTATGTTCATTCCATTTGATGGATTTTATCATGGAAGCCACATATGGTGGCTACACATTACTTGGTAATATGGTCATACATAATGCATCCAAAATAATATATTTGTAATGGGAAGACTTATGTAATAAAACCAAGAGGGAAGTTTTATCAATAACATCATTAGAGTGGTTTATAGTATTGTATGGGGGGAATGGTTGTTTTATACACTCCATTTGACACAAGTTAGTGATAGGTAGGAGCTAATTATAGAAACTATAACAATAAGGGGTATATATGAATACATTCATTTTAAAGTTATTAGGTTTTTTACTTAGTTTGATTAGAGTTTTGATTGATTTAGCCAAGTATGAAATATAACAAGCAATGACTACCATTATCTATTGTATAATGAAATAATTGCTAGATGTATCCATATTGAGTATGATTATTTCCTTTGTAATAAATGTAAATCTAATTTTACAATATTTACATTTCAAAAATAAAAAATTAGTAAATCCTTAGGAAAGATAGGGTTTACAAAATAAGACATAAGGTTAGGTTCACCAAATGTTTAACCCTTTTTATGATTGGGTGATGGTTAAAGTGGTTAAAATAGCCTAATCAAATGGATGAATAAAAATATTCTAAAGCAAACCAATTGAATTAATTTAGATAACACAATATACTAAATATTGAAAATTACCGAATATATAAATAACAATGCCAATTGATATTTTGATAATTATAACATAAAGAAGAGATAATACTTAGCTAGTTTTTAGATCTAGAAATAGATATGAGATGTGTAAGTATGGAAAAAGATAGACTGGTGCTCAATATCCCTTCATCAGATTATATAAATATTATTTCTAGATCCATCGAAACTTCCATCAACCTATGGACACTAGAGTTGATGCTTATGTCTATGGGTCAATGCTTCTATATTTTATGAAATATTAATTATATTAATAAGAAACCACTTGGATAGGGTTAAGGTTTTTTGTTGCCTTTCTGTTGATGTGCCTAGATCTTGTGCATAAGCTTTGTATGACTATGTATATCTCAAACCCTAGTTCTTCACCTTAGGCTATGTCACCTTGCCAAAAATGGATTAGTGGGCTCACAAAGTTGAGTTAACCTCAAGGACCCCTTTGTCAATGAGTATTTCCTACATATCTAATACTCCAAGGAGGGCCTCAAACATATGTATCTCTCCCATAAGTGTGGGTTTATGTGTGTACAAGGGTGAAATATGTATATGTAAGGGCATGAAATAATCTAACTTGTAACTTAAAAAATATTGATAATGGGTTGTTCTTATAGGAAAGTAGAACTTAGTTGTGTAATTTATTGAATGAGCTTAAATATGTGCTTGCTTGGTATTTTCTAGATGAATAATGAGTAATATTTGATTTTTATTTATACCACACATTTTAAAATATATCATGTAATTCTTAGATAAAACAAATTCACCAATCCAATTTTTTTAAAATATTTAAATGTTGGATTAATTTTGAGGCACGTAAACTACATAAGGAAACTAGACACTAGCATCGATGCTAGTGTCCCTATAAAAAACATTCTTTTTCAACAAGGAATTTTTTTTTGAAGGATTATAACTAATAATGAATGATATAAATCATGTTTTAAGATTTATGTAGTGTGGAAGTGATTTGGGTCATCATAATGATAGGCTTGGTTCATAAGATAATCAGTTAGGCACCATGAGATGGAGAATGTGAACCTTTTGGTAATAGGGTGGTCTAAAACTAAAGGGTAGAGTATTAATAGGCATTTTAAAATTGTACAAGATAAAAAATATATGTATAATTATATTTTAGTATCTACATAAACTAAATGTATCAAAACTCCTCATTACCCATTATGGATGAGAATTACTACTCTACCAATTATGAGGGTGTGAAAAGGAATACCTTGGAGTCTTTCCTTTTCCTAACCCTAGTCCATTACCATGGGAGGACCTTGGAAACACAATGGTTTATTTTTTCCCAAACCTCATGAGTATGATATTTTAGGAGGACTTAAAACTTTGTTCCTTTTCCCAAACCCTACATACAAATGTAAAAACTATGAAAATAATTTAAGCTCATTTGGGAAGCATAAATTTACAATTTTAAATATAAAAAATGGTTTTAAAAATAACCAAAAATAAAGGAGGGATTTTGTATCTCCAATCCCAAATGGGCAATAAAATACACATGGAGGCCATAGGCACAATCCATTGAAACCAATAAAGAAAGAGAGTAAGCCAAATGACCTTACACATCTCAAAAAAGAAAAAAAAGAAAAGGGAGAATATAATTATTTAAAACCATGAATTTTAAACAAAATATGTGGCAAGGGTGCATACCTCAGATCCACCTCATGGATCTCCACAATGACACCTCTCACAAGAGTTAAAAATTATTTCCTTTTCTCTTTTCTCAAGTTATCCTCATCAATTTCAATAAAAAGCCAAAACATTCCCCATATGAAGGATTTCCATGCTCTTATATCCAAAACACTCCATATTAATGGTCAATTATAAGGTGGCACTCATCACTTCCCATTCCTTGGCCCTTCTCTAAAAAGTCTTCTCTAGTATTAACTCTCCCTCCACACCCATATGGGCAAGAAAGATTTTCCCATACCTATTATTGATCTCACTTTCCCATGCCATAAATGGGAACATGAGCTATACTATGAATTTAAAAACACTCAAAAAGTGTTCACCCATCCCTTGGTCATAAGGGGTATTAAATTCATACACAATTACCTCTAAAACACTTTACATCCACTTGTAAACATGGGTCCAAGTTCCCATTAGAGTTTTGGTCAAGGACTTAAGTGGCTTACATATTTAAATTTATGAACGAATATATTTTTAAGGTGACTTATAAGGTATTATATAAGGGTAATGAATAATGTTAATGGGTGTGAATAGTTATAAGATGGCCAAAGAGGTTCACACTCAAAAGTAGATTAAATTATGACATAAGGGTTATATTTTAATGTAAAGGGGTCAAGAGTCTCTAATATGCTAAAAACAATGGTGTACTTATGCTCATCATATTTGAAAATCCTTTTTTGGCCTCCCTTATCTCTTACACATCATTTCACACATCAAATTGTACTACCCTAGGTAGCCAAAGTCATTGAAACTAAACATGTTAGGTAATATATAATAATATAAAATGTGTACATATGACATCCATATCATAACATATCAATATATACATGAGGTAATCCCTACACGATAACATAATATGTACTCATAATAAAAAATCATGTGATAAAATAGTATTAACTTAGCTAATACAACAGGATAGTATGCATCTCAATAATCAAGTGAAATCATCCATAACTAGCATATAAATAATAATTATGCAAGTAATTAATATAATCCAAAACATAAATTCCATGATCTTAGTAGTAATTTAATAATCCTATAATCAACTTAACATCAAGTGTCGTATGTTTCACATAATATAAGGAGCACATCATAATAAACATGCATATAATAATAAAATAGTTTAATAAAACTAACACTATGAAAATTGGGGCCTCACATCCCCACCCCCCTTATGCATATTTCCTCCTAGAAGTCACTAAAAGTAAAAGTCTAGTTTTATAGATGTTATATAAATCTTGACTAATCAACCCAGTATTTGATGCATATTAAAGGTAAGAAGTGTGCCTTATATAATGTGGAAGATAAACTCTAGAATATATTTGATTCCTTGGCTAAGGATGTGGAGTTGTATAGAACCTTGATGAAATGGTTTATTAAAGATAGAAAATATCAAACTCTATTAGCTATATTTAGAAATAATTGAATGATAAGACTAGTCATGAAAATAGCATCATAGAGGATTGCATAGAGTAGTATGATGTCTATGACCTCACCACCCAAATGGGTCACATAGAGATTAAGGTCAACCAATTATAAATGGATAATATTAAAACCAATCAAGATATTCTTCATGTGATTGGTATTAATAAGGCATCTATAAAAATATGTATTGAAAATACCAAAGTTTTCAAGGAAGCCTTAGTCAGAAAAGAGGGAAGTACTAGTTTAAAATCCAATAAAAGGATTAAAATCCATGTATTCAAGTTAGATGTTTGAGTCTTATCGAGTGGACACTTTGGAAAAAATCATTGAAAACATGGAGGATAGTTGGAAATGAATTCTAGCTACTATGAAAGACTAATTTTGTAGTTATTTTTAAGTTGCTCCTTTGGATTAATTGTAGTGTTCCTATTTTGGACTATTAGTTTGATTTTTGTAAACAACATTTTGTCTATTCTTATTGTTTTATATATCCTTTATCCTTTTGTCCCTTGTTTGGTTATCCTTGAAAACATTTTGGTACTTTTTGTAGTAAGGAAGGGCCCCTCTCAAAACCCTCCTATTACCAAAATAAAAAAATAATAATCTCAAGTAATCCTGTTGACTCAGCTCAACAGTCTCTCTAAGTCAATGATTTTAGATATCTACTAAATTATCACAAATTACAATACACTACACTAAATTATCCATTGTAAAATATAATTCAACTCCATCATAGGGTGCGTCTTGCTTAAAGGCATAATTTGAAGTGTTTTATTATTTCTATTTGGTTCCTAAGTTATGAAAACACATAGTTAAAGATGTTTTAGTTTTAATCAATTGTTCCTTAAATATTAAAAGCATGTATTACAATGAGTAAGAAGGTAAAGATTAATTTTATTTTATTTTCAATTTAATTCATTTTATCTCATGGGACCAAGAGGATTTTAATTTCCTTCTAGTCTCATTCTTACTATGCCAATTATGAATAACATTTCTTTAAGTACATGGAACGCATAAAGTTATTCACATGAGATCATATCAATATAAGGGGTCCTTAACCCATCATATGAACAATAATCATGGCTCTAACTCAATGTAATCATAAAATGACTTTTTAAAATTATTTTGTCATCATTTCACAACCCTTCACTTCATTACAGTAATAGGACTTGGGATTAATATATCACTTTTGCCCAAATCTTATTTCCTTAATCAGTTGAGATTACTTTGGAATCAATCTTGATTCCCAACCCTAATTAAGGATCTTATTAGGATGAATTTAGATATTAATCCCAATTCCCAACCCCAATACCTCAATATATTAGGTAAAATTTTGATGCTCATACTAATGCCCAAATCTTAGTCACACACACCAATGGGAGGACTTTGAGCACTCATCCTAATGCCAAACCCTATTCACACAACCCATTTAGAGTACCTTGGAGACTTATACTAATGCACATACCCCAATCACATAACACATCAATGTGTATCCAATATTACAACATAACCGATATTCATCAATCTCAAAGTTGGGAGGAAACATATGTTGATATAAAAAAGAGGCTAAGACTCACATCATCTTTACAACCTCTCTAGAAGGAAAAAATGAGATAATGTCTCCAATATTGCTCAAAAATTTATGCAACATGTCATAATTTTAACTCATACACTAATTCTAACAAGATACTTCTCACCTATTACTCTCACATGCTCTTGGTGAAGGGCACTCAAAATATTTTATCAAAACAATATATTTTGATAATTTAAAAGTTTACCAATCCAATCAAGGAGTAAATTCAATTGGCTAAGCAACCTAGCTAAATCCATAAAGGAGAACAAATGAAAAGGTTAAACAACCCAATATAATCTAAAAATTAATTAAGGTGAAAATGGTTAGAAAACCCATTTCAATCCAAAACTAAAGATAAGAAAGAAAATTGAGAGATCCAACATTAAATAAGGTTTAAAATAATAAATGGCTAAATACCTTGAAATCTGTAGCATATAAAACTATAAAATGTGATTCCAATCAACTCATAAATCCTAATCAAGAACTAAAAGAATTTTAAGGTATGCCATATCACATGGAAAAGTTCCATAATTTCAAATATAACAATACTGAATAGTATGACTCTAGAAGGACACAGGTGGGGAGTAGGGAGCTAACATATCCAAAAACTAAAAATACAACTCTTCAATACCCTCACATAATATGAAGTATGTATCACAAATTCAAGTTTCCAAGACCACCACACACATACCCACATGTAAATGGAAAGGCTCACAACATGCCTCCCAAAACATAAAAAAAAGTTAAACCACATGGAAGTATTAAGTTATTCTATATATATATATATTCTATATCCAACACAAAGCAAAAGATATTGTCCTATGAAGGATGAGGAATGTATGTGAATAAAAACTAAATGTACATGAATTTGATCAAAATATACACATTATTAACATAATATAAGATATAAATCCACTCAATAGACTTATGATGATGTCCCTTAATGGTGAGAGAGTATCAACTCATCTTAATGCTAGTTAAGTGCTAAGTAAAACAAAACCTCTTCCCAAACCAAGAAAACATATGGAATATAAATCTATAAACAAAATCATAACATATAAAAATCCACTAACATAACATACTACATGCATTTATTACAAGGAGGATGCACACCACTCAAGGTTGGTATCAATCCCCAAGTGGTATTATGAGATCCCCTCCCTTAGAATTGACATTATCAAGGGAAACAAATCCATCTAACATGTGCACACTTGTTTAGGTGAGAAAAATCTCGTGCTTTCCCAACACCCACTACACAAGGTATAAGTGGCCCCTAGTGATTTTTTTTATGAAGAAAAAGGTTTAACCATTACCAAGGATTCTCAACCTAAGGTGATTAAAGAGGTTTTAGGAACCTCTTCTTCATGAAACTCATGAACTAATATATATACTCACCTACCCAACATGGTACCAAAAAGGCACTTACAAATATTAATCAATATAATAACTAATAACTGTAAGAAAGGTACATATTCCCCCTAAGGACACCTACTTATACCATAAATCCCCTCTCAAAAGGGTCCCAAAAATAACGTCTCAACTTCTAAGGCTCATGTGTCATATCCATTATAGTGCCTTGGAATTCAACCCCTATATCCAATCTCTCATGGGAATTATAAAAAAATAGTACAACAATCAATGATAATTTTATAAAGAAGGGGGAAAATACATAATTTAAGGACTTAAGGTAAAATTTACACTCTTAGATGATTATGAAAATAACCCCACTAGAGAGTGCATCCTATCAGGAAAATAAATTCTTGAGAATTATAGATGTGAAACACATGCATAATCATCAATCCATACACAAGGATATCCCTTACCTTATAATCCAAACAAGGGTGTTGCATGGTTCCAAAATTGAGGCACAATAAGCCATAAAAAGTAATATTTGTACTTAATAGGGTACTATTGGCCAAATTTGGCCCATTTTTAAAGCTTTTGCATGGTTTGATGAAATGAGTGGACCAAAGGATTGAAATGGGTATATAGTTATAAATAAGAGGATCCAAGCAAGTTTTATGATGTATAAGCATTAAAGAGTATGGAATAGGTTCCAAAAATCTTAGGAATCTATTAGAACTTTGAAATATTGATCAAAAGATGAATTTGGTGAAGTTTAAAAACCAGACCATCATTAGGACATCATAGAGAAATGAATGGAGTAGCCTATTTTAACATTTAATAAATATACCCCAAAAAGTCTCATGAGCCAAAAAAATGTAGTGCCATAAATTTATTCATGATGGGAACATACTCCACAAATCTCATGTCTTGATGAGGTTTCTAACTCAAGATATAAACTATCAAAGATTCACTTTTAGAATGGGACATTTGTGTAGACATCAAATTAAATTTCAACATTTATCTACTAGGGTTTAAGGATTGATGGTTATGTGGATGCCAATGATGATGATGTGAATGTTAAATTATGGTCACATAGACATCAAATTTAAGACATGACAAATAGCCATTGGGGTTCAAAGATTTTAAAATGTTCACATAGATGCCAAAAACATTCATGTGAATGTCAAATATGGGCATGCAAACATCAAAGTTGGGTCTCATGAAATAACATTAGGGTTCAAATGGTGGGTCTATGTAAATATGATGGTCCATGTTTAATCATGCATCTTGATCCAATAGTGTGAGATTGAGTCAACATGTCAAAGGAGTTAGAGGATATAAATTAATGGCCACATTCATTTACACCAAAGAAATCTATGATGCATAGGAGGTTAAAGAGTCAAAATCTGATAGCAAGGATCTATGGAACCAATGAGAGCAAAGATAGTTTGTCATAATTTGATTAGCCCAAGCTAGTATCGATGACCAATGAAATTAAAGGTTGAGAAGCTAAGGTACTTCTTGGAGATTGAATACATGACCAAGGTCAAACCAGATTAAGATTTTCAAAAGGCACATGCCACCATTGAAGCTTGATCAAACACCATGAAAAAGACATAATGATGTAGCCAAGGTGATCAAGAACATAAAGGAATGCCATTAAATCTTAATATGGACCTCTAGTTTGACATTTTAAATCTTTCAAGGTTCATTATATGATTGTGTTCACCATTCTTAAAAGGATCCATGCATATGGTGAATTCTTAGTTCTTATAGAGACATAATGGGTCTATTTGGATCTATTTGGATCAAGAAAGAGGCTATGCAATCTATAAGTCTACGTCCATGTAAATACTATAGGAAAACCAATAATATTAGATTAGTTTTCTACTTATATAATGGACCTATGATCTAAACATGGAAATGAAGTAGATATGTGATTAATGCAAAGGGTCTCATCTAACGATGTGGCTCTATCATCAAAAAAATAGGTACTAACCACCATTCATTGCATGGCTATGTTAGTTTTAAGATTTGAGGATTTTATCCTCATGAGCATGTCAAGTGGGGTTAGGATCCTAAGGTGGTGAACTGGTGGTTGAAAAAGTAGTTAAGAGTATTGATTCCATTTAGACAAACTTTTTCATCATGCTTAACAAACCCTTGTCTTCTAGTGGGACTCTCAAATAATGAAAGGATATTAAGGACTATTAGAACAAAAGGATATTAGCTTATTGATAAAGATTAATCCTAATTGGAAAAAGGCATGCAAATTAATGAACTACCACCTTACTTCTTGATCATGATGACTCTTTCTCCACTCTCCTATGCATGTTCCCATCTTTTTCTTTCTCCTTTTTTGCTATATATAGAGGCTTTGAAGCCTAAAAAAAGATCCCTCTGATCCCTCTCTTGGGCAAGACTAGACTTTGCCAAGATAGAGCTTGTAACCTCTTGAGATGAATACAAGACTTTTTTATATTTCATTGTTCTGGTATAGTGTGTACATGTTAGTTTGATTTACATATGTGGTATAAATCTCTCCCTTGTCAAGTCTAGATCTCACCTAGTTACTATTTTATTTGGTTATGCAGGTCATGTTTAGTGTTCAAATATATTTTGATCAAGGCTTTCATGTGGATACATTGACTGGTTAGTGTCTTTTATTAGACCTCTCCATCACTTCCCTCAGATTTTGATCAATTGGTGAACCTCTACATGAAATACTGATGCATGATAGATACTTGGAGTCTTAGATATAGCCTTTTGATTATATTATCAGTGTTTAATTAGATCTCAAATGGAGTGGATCAACCATATTTTTGGTGTATCACCATTGTTAGATTAGGTTTCCTTTTCATGTTATATCTCTCTCCTTTTCCCTAGTCATTAATAAGTCTTAGTAGTGGAAATGAGCTAAATGATGCATCAGAGGAGCTAGACTCATTAAAAATCCTAGAAATCTAACACCATTATATGATACCCATCGTTTGGGGTCAGTCCCATGCTGGACTAGATTTGCGTAGAGGACCTAAACAATCATCTACCTAGCAAGGGTTCAATCTAGACCTCCACTAGGTACAACATGCCACTAAATTTTGCATACATTTGAACAACATGCACTATTAAAAGGATGCAATGGTCAACATGAAGAGAGAAGGGTTATATCCAAAAGTTTAAAACCCATAAAATATCAAATGTTACAATCCATGTTAAACAATATGCTCTAGGAAACTAGCATACAAACTACAAATGTGAAAACACACTCTTATCATGAGCATGTTTAACAGATAAGGAGGTAAACCCATTCAAAGTTAATTCTACCTTTGTCTCCAAAATATAATTTCAACAATGTTGTCAAAAATCATAGGCAACAACCTCATCTAGGTGCCACTACCATGGAAATAAAACTTATTTAATAGGAAATTATATTACTATTATCAAGGAACTCAAATTATCATGGTTACATCAATCAATTCAAGATGCTCCATAAGAAGAAAGGTACACTCTTAGTAACAAGAAAACAAAAATGACAGTCCTCTCAAGGGTCCCTATTCACAAGGTCACCTCTAAACCATTGTTGGTTTAACACAAGGGTATTATCTATATATATACTCTAAAAAATGGGTTCATAACCTCAAAGTGGTTGTTGACCAAAAAATTTAGATATCAACATCCAAATTAGATCTGATTCCTTAGGTATAGAGAAAACATGCAATGAGGGTCAATAATACCACTCTAATATAGTTGTTGTATAAACTTAATATTTTTCACTTTATAATTTACTGACACTTTATCTTAAAAGGCTTGTATATGCATCATTTTCCCTAATTTCAAACCTTAAAGGGTTCATCGATAATTGGGTGGGAAGGCTTGTGGTGATTTTCATGAGCTATTACTATTATATCCTGATTACACCATTAAAATCATCAATTTAACCTCCTATAAGTGTCTATCCATCTATATCTATTGATTACTTCTTTTCCATATTTGAGAGCTTCTCTATATCCTATGGTATGAGCCTATCTGATATCATCTATTATATATCTTCATCCTTCCTATATTGTATTGGCTATCTTGATACAATTTTGAGTTTGTGTTCTAGAATTATAATGTATCAACCTAGCTGATACCATTTTGTGTTAGCCAACATCTTTCAATTATATTGGTGTAAGAAGTGCCCTTAGAATCTTACTTCAGAGTCTATTAGTTTTTTGCATATTATGTAAATCAATTATTGTAGATATATTTTCTTTGAACTCTTGATTTTGGAATGATATGTTGTTGGGCATAACATTTATAAAAGATACAAATTTATACATATTACTAGCACATTTTTATTTTCTTAGATATGAAATTTGATTTTTTAGTAGTGTGAACTTTGAGCTCAAATATTAGTTTTACTTTTAGAGTTTTTATTTAGTGATGACAATTTGATCTAGAAGGGATTTACCAACATAAAACCTAGGAACTATGGTTTGAATAAGGCCCACCTTAAATTGTGAAAGAGTAATAACATGGACTTGATCAGAGGAAAAGTAACTACCACCTTCCTTAGGGTTGGGAAGAGGAAGAGGTTCCATTTTATCCATTTGAAAGGTTATAAATACTGAAATGAGAACTAAAAAAGAAAGGCACATAGAATATAGGGGATAATCCATTATATTAATGCATTATTTTGATTTGGGAAGTAACCTAATTTTTAAAATAAATTAAAATAATTTATAAATTATAAAAGTTAGAAAAACCCTAGAGCATACTAGGAGTTGCATGGAAAGACACATAGGTTGAGTTTACCAAATGTTCATTCCTACATTTATGTGGGAATATGGTTGAGAATATATAAATAATTCAAGCACAAGGGTGATAAATTAATCTATAGCAAGCTAATTAATTACAATTATCAAATAAATGAATGGTCTGAATTATAGTATTGAGATATGTTAAATATATAAAGAATTAAATTTGAAAGATGTTTATTTTATTACAATACCAAAGATAAATTATAATTAGTTAGGTTTAATATGAATAAGTATATATATATTATAAATAGGTGGAAAGTATGTAGGATAATTATTCTGGATCAGTCATCAAAATTTGGAAATTGTACTTATGTAGCCACAGACACTACCATCGGATCTAGAAACTACCGTCGACACTAGTGTTTGACTGTGATATAGGAATCTAGTATGAAATAATGATGACATATCAATGTGACCAACTTCAATGTTTAATGTTTTATGTCACCTTTCTATTGATATATTCAGATCTGGGACACATGTTTTATCTCTTTTATAATTTATCAAACCTTAGCTCTTCACCCTTATTCATCCTTAGAATGAGTTTTCTAAAAATGGGTTATTAGGTTCAAGTGTTTAGATGAATCCAAATATCCTTGTATTAAATGACACTAACTACATTCAGACTTATGTAGTTCTCCCCTATGTGTGGTAAAGTGTGTGCACAAGATACTATATGAAGATATGTACAAATATCTAGATTATAACTTGATAGATATCACTCATGGGCTGCTTTTTGAATGGTTTAAATTTATAATATGACTAATCATATGCTTGATATTAAAATAAGGATGAATATGGAAAAATCACTTGGTTGTGAAATTGATTGATAAAGCTTTAGTATATGTTTACTTGGTATTTATTAGATGAGGAATGATAAGTCTTATACTTGTATTTGTACCACACCTTTTTAAAACATCTCATGGTAAATTTTAATAATAAAAATAGGCTAACCCATAGGTTTTGAAAAATTTACATGTTTGATGACTTTTGGAAACTAGACACTAGATAAGTATCTGGGCACTATCATCGATGATAGTGTCCCTTTAGGTTGCTAGTGTCCAAAAGACTATAAAATAGGTATGGATCTAAATCTAATAGTGAATGTTTTTATTATGTTTTAATATTTTTGTGTAGTTTAGGGGACCTTGGTCATCAAAATGATATGAAACAGACTAAGAAATAAGCAATTAGACATAGTGAGATGGTGAGTGTGAGCATTTTAATAATAGGGAGGTCTAGATTTGAACGGAAGATCTCTGATTGATAGTTGTCAAATGTATAAGAATGAGATGCTATATATATATATATATATATATATATATATATATAATTTTAGTATCTACAACTCTTTCCTTTATTTACATAGTAGATTATATATTACTTATTTCTTTATGCGTGAATGCATGTATATCCTTATTTATTATCTATATCGAATAAGCTGGTGTAGCCATAGGATTGCTTAGACTTGCCATACATCACTTTGGGTTGCATATATCCCCATTTTTTTGATCATTACACCTTACACATTTATAATTATTCTAACCCATAATTAGTTTAGTCATTTAATTTACAACCATAATATATATTTATTGAGGTCTAATGAGAGCTACATCCTTGTGTCATAGGCTTAGGATTTGGAACCCTTTACTATTATCATTCCCATTTTAGGTAACCCTATGCTATATTTATGGAATTCATTTATTCCTTACCTGATCATCCAAGTACCACAAGCTCTATTTGATTGGTCTTATCTAAGTCCTAGTCTATTGAGAGAAATAGGATAGGTGTAGGTCACCTTAGCCCAAACATATAGTCATCACTTGATTAAGTTTATGATAATACTTTATGGGTGCTAAGATGCCACAAAGGTTTTCATACTCCTCTCCTACCATCACTAACATCCAATTTTATTGGAAATTTCACTCCATCATGTGGATAAAAATAGGGTATATATCACTACCAAAATAGAGACAAGGATCATTCTTCATAAGGATAGGTGAAAAAATATTGACCCATATGAGGCTCATTAAAAGGCCATCTATGTGGTATCACCAATCCATCACATAATATAAATATAATATTTTACAACACTCATATGTACATAAATAGGTTTCAAGTTTTAAACCATGCATAACATAATGAGGTTTTTAGTCCTACATGTAGACCAGGTGCATCTATAAAGTATTTTTAACCCTAAGTGGTCTACTGAGACAAGCCTTTCAACCTAAAAAGTGACTGTGCATAAAAAATTCTTAGAACTAATCATAATGTAAAATTAGAAAACTAAGTAAATTAGATGGTTTCACTAACATACACATCGATTCATTACCAATCTCATTATTAAGGTGAAATAAACATTAAACAACTCTCTAGCACATTCCACTTGAGTGACGAGGTAATATTTTCTTGAAATGGGTTATCACTAACCTAGAAAGGCCCATCTCAACCTTGTTTCCACATGACACATATGGTATAGCTATGATAAAACATCATGGTCTTAAGAACCAAGACTGATCTATCCCACGAACTCATCTATGAAGTCCTATAAGGTAAGATGCTTATGTCTAAGGTAATGGCAAAGTTCCATCATCTTAACACATAACAAATCACTCACAAGCTAATGCTCACTTATACCTCATGGGAAATTGAATTCATAACACCTAATTATAACCTTTATTCAAAGCCTTCACTATACCTCATCCGATCTACTAGATGATAGATGCCAAATAATTTTGACATGAGTCTCCGATATTCTTAGCATGAGTCTCTTAGGTGTAGATACTAGAGCAAGAAGTTAAACATTTATTACACATGGCATTACTCTTGGTGATATAAGGCATATATATAGGCATCCCTTAGATGAAATTTTTGGGTGCTCAATCAATCCCTGATTGAATCCTAACTAGCTGGAACATAATCTCTTTTACATAACTTATTGATTTCATACTTCCCCTATCCTTATATTTTGACATACATTTGCTCATATGTGTTTGCATTGATCATTATTATATCCTGTAGCTTTGTTTTCACTTGGACCTTGCTCCTTGATTATTATCTTAATGTAGACATCCATGACACTTATTTTATAATGATTGTAGTGTATATATTTTGTGGCATTTTACTTTCTCACTTTTACATTATTCATGGCCTCCATTGAGCTTCCATGATTATATACATATATATCCACATATTTCATGAGAACACATTGATTCTTAGCCATCGATGGCATGATGATTCTTATTTACACATACACTCTTAAGTTACATTTTGTGATTCGCATATATAATGAGGGTATATTACTTACTTTCACTTTCTTCACATATCCATGTTATCACAATCTAGCACATTTTTCTCATGTCATTTTTTGAAGGCACTTGTCTGTGATTAATGATTATAGAACATAATTAATAATTGAAGGATTTATTATTTTTATTTATATGATTTTGGTTTAGTAAATTATTTTTATCATGTTTCTATGCTTATATGACAAAACTAAGGTAATTAATTCAAACAGATAGATGTTATAAAATTATGTGGAATAATTTTTATTCATAATGATTTTAATACTTTATATCATGTGATTTTTATATCATGATCTGGTTAATTATCATTTTTTCATTTTTTTGTGATGCAGGTATAACCCCTCTGTGTGAGGGGAGCATCATTAGAGAGGAGGAGCTAGAATGACTATGGGTAATAGAGAGTGAATAACATAAAATGAGTTATAATCATGATAAATAATGAAATATATCTTTCATGTATTAGAATGAGTATTGTCATCTAATTTGATGATTATTTGGTCTACTTATCATTGTTTTATCTATAGACACCTAAAAATGGCTATTGATAACCTCTAATCAAGCTTTTGACCAATTTCCACCCAAAATGCACAATTTGGCCTAAAAACACTAAAACACACTAAATGATGTAAAAATAACATATCAAGGTCCCAATTTTATCTATGTTATCATTAAATGGGGCAATTCAATTTGTGGGCCAGCTAACTTTGGTCTAATTATTTTGAGTCAAAATGCTAATTTTGCACCTAGGTGCTCTAGATTGCTTTTTTATGTCACATCTATTATATGAGACATAAGCCTTTGTTATTTTATATTGGTAATTTCCTAAATGGTAATACATTTCCAACACATCTGATATCATCTTCCAATTCCAATCTAGTTCAATTTTGGATCAATAACAAGACATTCTGATCAATTTGAGTAATTTATGCACAAAGTGATGAAACATGCTTAAGAGCTAATTAACCCAAATCAAGGCATAATCAATAATTCCATGGAAACTTGTTGAATAATTTGTTTTGGAAATGAATATTGAATATCTACATCATCAGGTGACCTCATTTCTTGGGAAGACATCCCTAGGCCATAAATGCCACAAATATCAAGATTCATGCCTCCCATGCCTCATTAAAGCCCTCCATACCTCTTAATTTCTCATCTATCCCAAATATTGATGAGCCTATTGATAAATTTTAATTACAAAATTGTATTAATCCTTAGCCACACATCTCAATCTTGAGATGGATGGTTCAGGTTGATTCTGATCAATCTCAAAAATCTATAAATAGAGAGGCCATGAACATCATTTCTAAGCTATTTTGATGAAAAGTTATAATTCAAAAATATCTTCAAGAAGCCATTACAACTAGTGTTACAATTCAAAATTGATTACAAGCTACGCTAAGCTACAAGCCAAAGGTGCCAAGAAGAGATGGAGGTAGCCAAACTTCCATTGCCAAGGACTTCATGAACACAAGCTGAGCAAGCCATTACTAAAAAGGCATTTGGAGCATCCAAGGAAGGTGAAGGAATTATTGTGTTTTATTCCTTAATTTTTAGTTATGTTTTCATTTGTTTTTCTTAACTAATCTCTCCCTAGTGTTTAGGCCTAGAGATGTCATGCTATTAGTGTGTTTCTTTCATTTCATTTTCATTTTGGAACTAACACCATACTAACCATCCTCTCTTGAGTCAAATTCCTAGATCACATTATGGCACACCCGATGGGACTAGATGCATCTCACACCTGAAGAAGATCATTTTTCAACTCTAAAATATTTATTTGGTCCCTTAAAAATCTTTCAAATTGATTTTCTAACTTTATTTTTCCATATTTGGTTGCCAAAGTTTTACACAGTAATCGATGTTGACAAGTAAGACCGACATCAGTTACATGGCTTAACCGACATCAATTAGTAAAACTGACATCAATTAGATTTTGGTTAGCCAAGGTAACCATCATTAGTTCTATATAACCAACATTAGTCATTGTATTTTTCAAAAAACATAGACCTAAGAGCTATTTTTTCTAAAGTTTATTGTTTCAAAACAAAAAGAGCTTCAAAGATAAAGGACATGCTAACATTTTTGATATAGGACCAAGCTTGATATTTTCTCAAAACATGTTTAAATCACCTTTTCATGCTTAAAAATCAATTAGGAACCTTGTTTTGGGTGTTTAACAAAGAATTTAGATGTTTTAGATTAAGGTGAAAGTAGGTTTTGAAGGGACCCCAAAACCCTATAACAGAAATAGAAAGATAAAGCAATAACATCCATCAAGAAGAGCATTCCTAAAACCTATCGAAGATCAGCATCAAAATCAGGTTTTATAGGGACCTGAAACCACAAACCTAAACCTTAAAAAGAGCCCAAGTTTTACAGAGACGTGGAAACTCAAAAAAAGTTTTAAAACTAAGAACCAAGTTTTAGTACTAGTTATAACATCCAACAAATGGGACTAGAACAAAAACAATATCAACAAAGAAGACCCTAGTCTTCTAATTCTAGGATCATCTTCACAGCCTCCTTTCTAATCGTAGTAGTATCCTATATGGATATAGTAGCTGGAGTAGCAGCATCTTGTAGGGCTTTCTTCCTAAAACTCTACTTGGTCCTCTTACTTGGACCCTCTAAGGATTTTATTTCTTCATTTGCTCATTTTCCAAGGCTAGCTAAAGCAACACATATGCTTGAAGTTACCTGTTCCATCTTCTTTCTACTTTATTTGATGAACATTCTAAGATTATTCTCATAATCTTTAAGTTTAATTGGGATATCTCTCATTTGCATCTCCAAATTATTGATTTTGGTCTGATCAGCTTCCTAATTGTGTTGCATTATTTACACTTTCTTCTTCAGCCCCATTATTTCATTATACATCCATGAATCAACTTGGAGAATAGAATCAGCTTTGAATTTGGCTGAATTCATGAAGGATAACTTAGTGTCCCTTTGCCTAGCATCACAAATGTCTTCTGCATTCTCATGTGGAGGGGAATCATCCTTTTCAATTTGTTCCTCCCTTTCCATCATTTTCTCCTCTTTAGTCTCAACAGGGTCTTCATGCTAGACAGTATCATCCTTTTCTTGTTCCCTAATCTCCATAGCAAGAGTGGAAACTAGAACCATATGTTCCTTCTCTCTTATTGAAGCTGGATCATCAAGTAAAATATTTGTGTCTTTAACACTTCCCCCCAACATAGTCTGATTATCCTCATGATCAGAATTGCTCTGTTCTAAATTTCCCTCAGTTGTATCCCCTTCATTCCCTTTCTCACTTTTTTCTTTATTTTCCTGATAACCTTCCAGATTAGAACTGAACTCCCCAATATCCATCCCTTCCTCTTCCTCTAGAACATCCTTCTCAGAACTTTCTGTACTTTCCAATTCAAATTCCTCTTTAGAAATTTGTTTTTAGATGTTTTTAGTGAATGTTTTCAAAGTTTGTAACTAAGACCAAGGGGTCAAATGAACACCACCAAATATTTCATTTTTGGCTTAAAATTGAACACACTTGTCAATTCTTGTTTTCAATAGTTGTTTAGATTAAATCTTTGTTTGGAAAAAAGAGGAATGTTGCATGTATGCTCTTCCATTTTTCCCCTATAGGGAACCCTTGGAATCAAAAGCACCATTCCTATTGCAAGTATCCTAATCTAAGTCTTAGAAAGAATGTCATCTAAAACACTCCCCAAAAACTTGTCAAAGTTTGGGTGACCTTGAAAATGACCCTAAAGTCTTTCTATTTCATAATTTCTTTATTTTTATGAAAATTTGGCTTGTGAGGGGGACTTCATCACCTCTCGCAAGTTCTTTAGGGAATCTTTGACCCAAGGTTTCACCTCCTAACATTGAATTCATTTTTATCCTTTGGAGTTACACATGGGATGTAATGACACTTTGGACATCGTGCTACACTATGTGAACATCAAGATATAGTAGTTATGAAAAGGAATAGACCTTTTTGCAACAAGCTAAGTGATACATACCCAAAACCCAAGCTTTTATTTTGTATTGTTTGGCATGAAAGTCATTATGAAATTGATTCCCCTAGATCATTCAGAAACTTGTTAGATCTTAGATAAATCCCCAGTTGCCATGGAAGTATTATTGGTGCAAGGTATACCTCAAGGTCCATGTCATAGTATTATCATTTGAGAGAAGTGGGGTGTAAAAACCATATTATATAATGCACATTTACTTTTGGATGAACACTTAAAATCCTCTCAAATGATGTGTATTGATAGATGCTAACAATACCAAGCAACCTTGTCATTTTAGGATCTAAGAGTGATTAATTAGTTGGTCTTATCCTAGATTAAAGTCTTGTTTAGAGTCAAAACTTGGTGTAAATAAATAATCCAAACCAAACACATAGCCCAAATTTTCCTTTGAACAAAGAGGCATTATGCTTCCCATGTGAGATCATCAATTTGCCTTCTTCAAAATTTCATCAAAAGCTTGAGAGTCATATCATCCACTTTGGAATAGTTATGCTACTCAATTGAGTCTAGACCTTTACCAAAGTTGTTTAAAGTCCTTATCTTATAATCTAAATTTGAAATTGCACCTTTATAAGTTCATAGGGTTGATGTTTTAAGTGGGTTCACCATTTGCATTAAACTTGAGGGAACTTAGGTTTAATTTCAAATTTGGGTTGAAGGTCATTTAATACTCATAATCATTATCATCACTTGATAGACTTAGGCCATTTTATGTTAAACACTTGAACTTTGAGTCTATGAACCAAAAAATTTTGAATCAATAAAAGAAGTATTATGTTGTCAAAATTGTAGAAAAATGTCTTTGCCTTAGAGAGTTTTTGAAACAAACCTTTTGCTCACACCTTTTGGGTAGTATAGTGTCATTACATTACCCAAAACATTTTGAAAATTGTTTCATAGACCCTCTTTCATAGAGTTTCAAATTTGTTCCTACATTTTTTAGACCAATCCAGGTGTAATTTTATGATCTTTTGTCTAAAATAGTTATACTATTCACTTTTGTCGAGATTATTTTTCAAAAGAACCAATTTTTATACCATTTTTTGTGAGAAAATAAACTATTTCTAAAGTGCCTTTCATTTCATACCTTATACCTAGTTGATCAAGTTCATGTCCAAGAATCTGATGCCTAGTGTTTTTTAGAAGTGTTTCAAATATGTTAGATTAAAACTTTCATCGATTTTAAAGTCTAGCTTTTGACATTGTTTGGACAAGAGTCCTAGCGCATGCCTTGTTTGAGCCTAGATTTTGATGCAGTGTTTGGCCAAAAGACCTAGCAAAATTTAAATTAATAGATTAGATTGATTTGAAACACTTCAAACTTAGAGTTTGGCATTTTGATTTTTAGGACCATTTACTTTCTTGTCTTTGTGTGAACAATGAAATGTTAGATACTTCATGCTAGCTTGTTTCCTCACAAATCTTTGCATAAACCTTTTGATGCTTTTGAAAATATAGACCAAGTTGGAATATCATATATTTTAGACATTATCATTTTTTAGAGTTTGAATAACTCTTTGACCTTTTATCACAAAAGCATTGACTATGGATCCCAACATGTATTCCTACACTAGTAGTGGACTCATGTACAATCTAGGGATTAGTAATGTAGTTGTGCAAGAAAAAATGGTGCAAGACCCCTATGCGGATAATATTGATTATGAGATGGATTCTTATCCCTCTTATAATACTCAGTCAGGGGCACAAATCCAAGATCCATTAGATGACTATCTGGTTAACACACCTTCTTATTCAGAACAAGACCAAGAGAAAACCACACAATACCTAGCTATAATACCTATAGTAGATGAGCCGGTAATTCAACAATCATATTCTACTAATATGGCTTCCATGTATGATCCATTTTTGTTTGAATGACATTTTTTAGAGAACAAAGATGAGATTTTGGTTAGAGCCATAGAGGTAGGGACCAAGTTTCCAGCAGACTTCCCCCATGAAAATTTACCAAGTCTAGTAAGAGTGCCCCACAATATCATTTACAATCAATAGGGTTCTTCTAGAAATCCTATGGCTCTAATCCAAACAATGTACCAAGATCTTAATATATCTGATCAAGGAAAAACATCATGGAAGATAACTTTAACCAAATACAGATAGCATATCAAACCTACCTAAATCTAACACATGATTTCAATCAGATGAACATGGTAAGTAAGCCTCTTATTGACCTAGTTACTTTAATAAGAGTGTTGATAGAGTTAATTAGACAAGAGAATTTGAATTCTAACCCATTCATACAAATCACTTTTATAGATAACTTGATGCATATGCCCATTATTAAATAAGTGTCTTCGGCCTCTACACTAAATAATGAGCCAAATGTAGTAGATAATGTGCAAATAATTTCTAATGTTGATCAAATTGGTACTAACACACAAACAACTAGCCAAAAACATATGCCTATAGTTAATCCTATGAGTAAGTCATCATAATAGGGATTAGGGCTTTCTACATTCCAACCTCAACCAAATACTTCCTCAAGTATATAACCTATGGGACTAGGTAATCAAACAATGGCTAATGTCATGCCTCAGTAATAGAATGTGATGAAACCTACTCCTCCTTACCAAGTAATGAGTAGTTTTCCATAATAATAGGCATAATATAGTGTATCAATGTAATAGAGGACAAATACATTGCCACCTCAATCAGGGGAAACTAATTTTCCACCTCGCTAGGTAATGACAAATGTACCTCTTTAGTCATAGACTAATATGCCAATCTAAAACCAAGTAATGACTAGTTAACAACATGTAAATATTGGTCAATGATAGATGTTGAATCTATAACTTGCTTTCACTTCCTCATATTTATTCATGTAATAAGGAGGTCCCCATGTTTCTTAGGTACCTACTAGACAACCATTGGTTAAAAATGTGCCACAAATCTAGAGACAGGGTCTTGGTTTATAAGTTCCCACTCAACAATAAGGTTTGATTAGTCGATATCATGTCCCTTTTCAACCACAATAGGCACAATATAGTTATATCCATCTATCCCAACCATAAAATCCTCCAAGTCAAACTTTTATCACCAACCGAAACCATAATATCATACAACCAATTGTGCAATTCCAAGTACATCTTAATCCATGTATGCATATTTTGATCGATTCCCTAACCAAACCAATATACCTCAATATGTATCTCCATCATACCCTGGTCAAAGTATCCTACTTGTGACAACCCAACCATCTACCCAAACCAATATTCTCCTTCAAACCAATATTCCTTCTAGTTTCTTATCCCAAGAATTGAACAAATGAAGGATGTAATTATTACTATTCAAGTTGGTAAATAAACTAAAAAGTTTAAATTAGATGATGTATGTTCTTATCCATTCAACATGGAGTATTTGTAGATATTATTTCCTCCAAGATATGATCCACTAAAATTTGATAAATACGAAGGGAAATGTGACTCTAAGGCTCATTTGATCAAATTATTTATCGCATGTCAACCAATGGCATACAGTGACATATACCTTTTTCTATTGTTCCCAAAGAGCTTGGTTGGACAAGCCTTGGAGTGGTTTTTGAAGTTTCCCAAAAATTCAGTAGTGGATTTTGATGATCTTTATGATAAGTTTGTGTAGCACTTTTCCTATAATCATGAGCATGAGATTTCATTAGTGGACTTAACATAATCAAAGCAAAAAGCTAGTCAGAGTTTTGCAAGTTATTTATAGTGATGGAGATCCCTTGTAAGTTATTTCACCCATAGTTTACTAGATAAACAATTAGCCACTATATTTACCAAAAATTTGCAGAGTGAGATAGCTTATCATTTAGAACTACAATATGTGCATACTTTCAAGGAAATCATTGACAAAGGCTTGTTGATTGAGAAAGCACTCATTAATAAAGGAGTCATCAAGCTTAATTAAACTAATCAAAATCAAGGTACTAATAAAGGAAATGACCAAAATCTCATTCAAGCACCAACATCACAACTGACATAGGCCAAAAACCAAGAAATACCGAAGTAATTTAGCCATAATAATAATGTTGTGAGAAATAGAGTAACCAAATCCCATCATGTACAAATGGTGCAAACATCATTTGCACCACATTTTTATCTTACTCCTACCTAGAAACCTTTTCAACTAATGCTATAAGCACAATAACCAAGACCTGTACAACAAATATATTAGTCATTACCATTACAAACCCCTCCTCCTAATAGAACTATGCTTGCACATCATGTCTTTAGTGACCTAGGAGAACCTATTGAGTCTACATTTTTCAAGATTTATACTAATAATCTTATTAGTTGGCCTATACCAAAGCATTATCTGCAAGGCATTTCTTATCCTGATTGGTATCATGAAAATGAATTCTATGATTATTATCAGGTCAATGGGCATAATTTATGAAGATGTGTCCAAATCAAGCATTTAATTGAGAATATGTTGGAGAATGGGGAGATAAAATTGGATAATGGTGCTTCCACTTCCAATAAAAATCTTGGGATCTATAAAAACCCCTTTCCTTGACATAAAAATCAATAATATCAAAATAATCAACAACAAGAATGGCCACTGCAACAACAAAATCAACATCAAAGGTCGAACTAGTAGAATCAACAAAATTAGTAGCAGAACCCATAATGACAGAATGATGGAAAAAACTAAGGTCATAATAATAACAACCAAAAAACCTACCATGCAATTGCACATTACTAAAATAGGGTTATAGGTCATATTTTAAGGGGTAGCATTAATATCATCTCCATTAATCCTAGACTAAGCACTAATCAACCTAGACCATTGCTAAACAAAAATATTTAGAAAAATTACATGGCTAATCCTTCTTTGACTTGGGAGTGCATACATGCAAACCAAAAAACTAGGAATTCCCCTTTGGGACCTTATATCAACAAATCATTCTTGCCATGTGACCACATGCAAGTGCACTGACAATCGAGACTTGTCCTATTTAGTCCCACACCATTCCTAACATTTGTTAGCAATAATGGTCTAGTATTTAATCCTAATTATATAATTACAACTTAGAGGTAAAATTTTAATATCCTAGGCCCTTAACCATCCACCACTTTGCCTTTCATCCAACCAATAGTTCAACCTCAAAATAAACCATTCACTATGGACCAAGACAAGAAATTTGATATTGTGGAACAATTACGGAAGACACTAGCACAAATTTCTATTTTAGATTTGATACAAATGTCAATAATCCATAAAAACATCTTGAATGAGTTTTTGACCCAATCCACTATTGCTTGTGACATATCCCCTGATAAATTTCAAGCTTTGGTTGGACACCTAGCTCCAGCCCAACAAGTCACATTCAACCGAAGTGATATGTCTTCCCTTGGCCTGCTCCATAATAATCCATTATATATGTATAAGTTTATCTAAGATGGAATAAAGTGAAATGTGTCCTTATAGATAATAGATCTGGCCTCAACATAGTGTCTCTCAAATTCATCAAGCTTCTTGGGTACATAATGATAAATTTCTAGCCAAAAATAATAACTATCAAAGCCTATGATAATCAAGAAAGAGAATCATAAGGCACCATTAGCGTTCTAGTTATCATTGGGCCTTTAACCCATGATACACTTTGCCATGTGCTTGATCTTGAGTTATCATACAAAATGCTTCTAGGTAGGCTTGGTTACATGATATTCATGCATTCCTATCAATGCTACACCAATGTATCAAGTTTTCCCACTCAGGGATGGAAGTGAATATTCCAAGAGATTTACATCCATATGAACAATACAAACATCTTGAGGCCAAATTTCAAAGCTATAATTATCAGTATGACATGCATCCAAGTTCCAAGTAGGAGAAAGGAAAGGCCATACTTATTGATCCTTCACCAGATAATTACATAGATCCTAATACCTTGGATTCCCTTTCCCACATGCCACCTCTTAAAACTTCTAATCATTTCACCATTAAAAAAAATGGATCGGGAGAGTATGTGACCCATGATACATTTCATATTGCCACTCTTCCTTAGAATCTAAAGATTTTTGGGTGACCTAAAGTCACCCCACATATGTATTGGTAACAAAGGAACAAAGATGAAAGACCTATCACATTTTTACCAGCATCTAGCCTATGACTTGACCCTATTGAAGGGGATGAATCATGGTTATACAATGATGACCAAGCTGATTATTATAAAAATTCAAAGTAACCTATTTCTAATAGGATCAAGGAGCATCACAATTATGAAGGAAGAGGCCTTAGACTGAATCAGCAAGGAACCATCGAGCCAATTTATATGACCAAGTATGAAAGACCTTATGGAATTGGATTTAGGCCACCTGGGGGTGACCCCACATATCTCATTCAAACTACATCACCAAGATAACAAAATAGAGTTTGATCATAGCCTCACCTTTGATAACCTAGCTGAAACCAAACTATTTGATAACAAAGCCATTTGTACCCTTACCCTAGCCATGTATTGCAACCTTTTACCATTATATTATCCCCAACTGATAGATTGGGACCAACAAGAATCCAATCTATCAACTGATGAGTTCTAGAATGATGAGGCATTCTATGACTTTTTAGGTCTTAGAGACAATGTTCTATTGGGAGATCATAAATCAAGATTCTCAATCACATTGTATCCTATAGCCTATTTTGGAGAGTGAGTGAACACCCTTAGCCAAAAAAATAAGTAAAACATTGAGGTCCCAAAGTGAAAAACTCTTTGAGGTGATTTCTGACCAAGGAAAAAATAAAGAGAAAGGCTAGTCTAGTGGTGAAAACCTATTTCAAGCACCATTAGATAAGGGTGTTCATTCTTCTTCAAATTTAGACTAGGAAACCACCAATGATGGACTTACCTATGAATCTGAGTTCAAATTTGAGTAATAACAAGTTTTTTATCAAATTATCCAAGAATTTATGACTATTTTTGTCACATGGCTAGATCTCCCATTAGGGGACTCAGATTTCATCATGCCTAGGAGAAGTTAAAGAACAAGTCCTAACAGAGGACCCTAACATAATTTAATAGTTCAAATCATTGCCTACTATCTTAGAAGATGGTTTGACTCTTCTAGTTGAAGATACAATAGAGGTAAACATCAAGACTCCATTAGACCTAAAATGGATAAAATTAGGATCACCCCTCACTAAGGAAGAATGTGATGTTTTTACAGATCTGTTGAGAGAATTTGTAGATATATTTGTGTGGGCCTATTTTGACATGTTAGGTTTAGACCCTACCTTGGTTCTACACCACCTTATGGTTAATCCTGATGCCAAACTAGTAAAACAAAAGTTATGTAAGATGCATCCTCACATTACTATATTGGTAAAGAAAGAGTTTGAAAAAATTTTAGGATCAAGATGTATCTGATCCATTGACTACTCAAAATGGATCTATAATGTGGTACCTGTTAGTAAAAATCCTAAAGGGGTCAAAATTTGTACTAATTTTTGAGACATCAATAAATCTTATCCTAAAGATGATTTTCCCTTACCTAATATTGACATGATCATCAACTCCATGATAGATTATGAAATGCTTTCACTTATGGATGGCTTTTCAGGATACAACCAAATTAGAACAAAACTAGAAGACCAACATAAAACAACATTCACCACTCCATGGGGAACATTTTGTTATCAGGTAATGTCATTTGGCCTTAAGAATACTTGAAGCTACATATCAAAGGGCCATGACTATCATATTCCATGATATGATGCATGATATTATTAAAGATTATGTTGATGACATATTAAGAAAATCTAAAACTATAGCCAACCATCTAGTAGTGCTATGTAAGATATTTGAAATATTATAGGAGTACAAAGTTAGACTCAATCTAAAGAAATGTGTGTTTAGTGTAACTTCAGAAAAACCACTTGGCTTCATCATGTCTCGTAGAGGTATTTAAGTCAATTTGGCTAAAGTCCTTGTTATAACTGAGATACCACCACCAACCAATTTAAAGCAACTCCATAGTTTGTAAGGAAAGATCCAGTCAATCTATGCTTCATCTCTTAGTTAGCAAACAAGTGCCATCCATTTACACACCTTTTGAAAAAGGGAGTTACATATCACTGGGATGATCACTGCCAAACATATTTTCAACAACTCAAAGACTATCTTGTTAATCCACCTATTTTATTACCTCTTATGCCAGGAAAGCCATTCTCGTTATAACTATTAGCTACCAACCATGCTCTTGGGGCACTCTTGGCTCAACATGATTACAATGGAAAAGATCATGTTGTGTACTAACTAAGTCATACCTTAGTTACATATGAACATAACTATATACCTATTGAAAAATCTTATCTAGCCATGATCTTTGTAGCTCATAAATTGCACCATTACATGTTGAGTAATAAGACCATGGTCATTTCAAAAGTGGATCCTCTCAAGTATTTACTATCTAAAATAGATATACAAGGTAGAATGAATAAATAAATCATGCTTCATATTGAGTTTGACATAGAGTATGTCAATTAGAAGTCAATCAAAGGACAAGTTCTTGTAGATCAACTTGCTCAAGTACCTCTCACAGACACACAACCACTCATGTTTCAATTTTTTGATGAATCTATCATGACCGTCATTGACACAACACTTGAGGAGTAGCCTTGGAACCTATATTTTGATGGCTCATTTATTGCACATGGATTGGGGGAAAGCCTATTTTTTATTACACCATAGGGGGATTTAATCCCTAAATCATTTAAAATCAGCTTTCCTTGTATAAATAACATGGTCAAGTATGAATCACTTATTGCAGGACTTTGAAAAATAGTGCATTAGAATATATATCATCTCCAAGTTTATGGTGATTCTCAGTTAATCATCAATTAGGTTACAAATAATTTTCAGACCAAAGATGATAAGCTAGTTCCATACAAAGCCATGGTCAACACTCTTAAGAAACAAATTGCCAATATTTATTTTGAACACATACCGAGGGCTAGTAATAGAACTAAAGATGCCATGGTTACTATTGGCTCTTTGATTCAAAAAATAGATAAAGCTAGAGAGTATCAATTCCTCATCAAGAATTTGTCAGCACTAGCTCATGAACCTTCAACTATTACCATGATTTTTGAAATTATTAGTCCTAATTCTATTTGGTACTTAGACCTTTACGATTACCTTCATGCCCAAGTTATGCCACCTAACCTATCTCAAAAACAAACCAAAGACTTCATTCATCATTCCACTCATTATAATCTACTTGGATCCATCCTTTACCATCATAGTTTTGATGTGACTTTGCTTCATTATTTAACTTTGGTAGAGTCTAAACTAGCATTAAGAGAAGTTCACGAAAGAGTATGTGGAGCTCATTCTAGCAGGGTAGTCCTATCCAAAAATATCTTACATACTAGTTATAATTGGCCCATAATGGGCATAGATGCCACTGCATATGTAAAAAAGTGTGATAAATATCAATGGCATGCTAATCTAATTCATGCACCAATAAAAACTTTGAAACCGATGTTGACACCATGGCCATTTTCTACATGGGGACTTGACCTCATTGGAAAAATCAACCCCACTTCATCTGATGACCATAAACATATCCTTTCCACCACCAAATATTTCACTAAGTGGGTTGAATCAATAGCCCTCACTTACATGATTGGAAAGCAAATTTCCAAATTTATTTTCAACCACCTCATTTGCTGCTATGGTATCCCCTCTGATATTATATCTGATAATGGGGGATCATTCAAAAACAAGGATGTAAACTAGCTATGCACTAAATATAACATCATATAACATTTTTTTATAACATATCACCCTCAAGTTAATAGCCAAGCTGAGGCATTCAACAAAACCATTCTTAATATTCTCAAAAAGATTATCAATGATGTTGGTCATGACTGGCACCTATAGATATTCCCTACCCTTTGGGTATACCATACCAATCATCATACCCCCACATGAGCCACTTGATACTCACTTGTTTATGGTACTAGAAACATCCTTCCCATTGAGGTTGAATTCCATTCACTATGCATCTATTTCAAGCATGTCCTAGATGATCATGACTATTGAGTAACTCACCTATAAGAGTTAGACCTACTTGATGAGAAATGTACAACTGTGCTCAATAATCTTCAAGGATATTAAAATCGACTCAAAGGCCACTATAATTGGTTTGTTAAGTATAGAACATTTGAACTTGGTGATCTTGTTCTTAAATAAAACCAAAATAATACCATGGCTAAGAAGAAGCATAAATGGAAATTTAAACCAAATTAGATAGGGCCTTTCATTATCACTACAGATTATGCATCAAGAGCATACAGGCTTGCCACACTAGATGGAGATGAACTTCCAGAGCTGATGAATATTATTCATCTCAAGCGGTATTATGCTTGAGTGCTAAGGTGTATTGTTTGTAAGGACCATTTCAATTATGCCTTTTTATCACTATTCTTCTTTGTATAAATACCATCCTTATCCATTCTCTTCACCATATCCACTTTCCACTTCTATTCTATCAACCCAGTGTGTTCTAAAGCCTAGCCTATTTAACCTTGGTTTTTGCCATTCATTATGTAGTTTTAGCATTGAGGTATTTGATTAGTTTCATCAGTTGGTTCAAGTAATTCAAATAAAGATCATATTTTGGGATAATGTGACATAAGTTTTGGTAGTTGCATCCTTTTTTTTTTATGCCTTTCTTACCACCGATCTTACTAATAATTATAACCACCTTTAGACAAATTAGTACCATTGATCTATGTCATTATGTCCTAGTTATAACCACCTATGGGAAAACTAGGGGCACTATTAAGCCTTGACATACCAACTTGCCACTTCCCATGCCATGCTATTCTTTTTTACCAACTGTGCCTATTTTGTTTGAATTGGCTACTACACTAGTCAAATTCTTCTACTTTAAGGGCAGAACTATAGTGACTTGAGGTCCTACTTTGGGAGTATGTAGGTAGTTCTTGATACTTGTTGAGGTCAGCTCAATCACCCTTTCTATATGCTCTCACCATTTTGTGAGTAACCTAAGCCATGCTCTCATCATTTTATTTGCAACCTTAAGTTTGAATGTTCTCTCTATTTTACAAGCTTGAACCATTTAGTGTCTCATCATTCTCAATTGAGTTGAGCCACTCCAAAACAATTCCAAAAACATTTTTAAAATCTTTAGAAAATAATAAAAACATTGACCATTTCTTTGCCTTAAGGATTATAGGAATCCTTACCAAGTTACAAGCAAATCACTTGTCACTTGGTTTCCCTATCTTTTTTAGCCTTTTTCTCTCACACACTTGCCATTTTTAAAGACCATTCCTATTATTATATCACATTCATTCTATTTATTTTCCTCAGTTATCACATTCTTCTCATTCCCTGGGAGAACTACAATTGGCCTAAATTTTTTTATTGGATATTACATCCATAAAACTATGTAGGTAGCATCCACTTGCCTAGTGCATATGGAGATAGCTCAACCACCCCATTCCTTTTCTTCCATTCCCCCATTTTGTTCATTTGTTAATTTGTCACCTATTTTCTAGGGGTAATGTTTGTATGGTTTCTATTACATTGTTTGTTTGTTTGTTTCTACTTATTTTATTGTTTGTCTATCTGTTTGTTTGCCTTCAACATAGTTGCTTTGATTTAGTTTATATGTGTTTATTTGGTGATTCCTTACCCACACTTACACTTGAATCCATCCATATTCATATGTTTACATTATCATCATGTTTTCTATCATTGGTGCATTGTTTTATATTGCATATTGGCTAATGGGAGTTAGTCCTTATGCATATTTCAGCCAAGTCCTCATGATGTTATACCATGATGCCTATTGACATGTGCTACAACAAACATTAGATTCAAGAAGTCTATTAAACAATGGTATCATCTCTTCAATATTGACATCTTGATTCAATCCCAATCATATCCCAAATAGAGTAATTGACCATGAAGGAATTTTAACCTTTATTAGTTCAGATGAGCATCTCCTTACTAGTAGGTTGTTCCAATTCATCATTACCCTTTGTGTTAAGTTTTCATCATCCTCAACCAAGTTGATCATATTTTCCATAATCAGGGCCCAATGATTATAACTTCCTATAGAAAAATCATTGCACATCATCCCATTTGCATTTCTTAATGATTATAACTACCTTTGGGTAAATCATTGTGTTGTCACCACTTTACTTTTTCTACCTATATGGGGGCATGTTGTTATCTTGTTTGTCTATCCTAACTGGGGTAGATCCATCTTCTCAATGATTGTAACCACCTTTGGGAAAATCATTGTGTTATCATACCACATTGCCACTATTAGGGTATAATGCTTATAACTACCTTTGGGCAAACCATTGTACACCATACCACTTAAATTTTCAATGATTTTGCCTAATTTTTTAGCATCATTGTGTTTTCACCCCATCATATTTCCTTTATTTTGTCCCCTTGTTTTGCTTCTTTCTTTTTGAGTGACCATTTGTTGACCTACTTATGCCAACCATTCCTTCGAGGGGGAATCATATAGCCAGTTTATCATCATTATAGTTGTAGGCATACAAGACATTTTCATTCTTTGAGAAGATGTTACTGTTCTTATAGCTTGTAATGCCTTCCCAAATAGAGGCAAACTATAGACACCTAAAATTGGCCTCCGATAACCTCCAATCAAGGTTTTGACCAATTTTGACCCAAAATGCACAATTTAGCCTAAAAACACTAAAACACATTAAATTATGTATAAATAACATATTCAAGTGCCAATTTTGGCTAGGGTATCACTAAATGGGACAATATAATTTGTGGGCCAGCTAACTTTGGTTAGATCATTCCAAGTCAAAATGCCAATTTTGGACCTAGGTGCTATGGATTGCTTTTTTCTATCAAATCTTTTGTGCAAGACATGTGCCTTTGTTATTTTTTATTGGTAACATCCTAAATGGGAATACATTTACAATGCATATAACTTCACCTTCTAATTCTAATATTGTCAAATTTTGGACCAATAACAAGAAATTCTAATCAATTTGAGTAATTTGTGCACAAAGTGCTTAAACATGCTTAAGAGCTAATTAACCCAAATTAAGGCAATATTAATAATTCCATGGAAACTTGTTGAATAATTTGTTTTGGAAATGAATATTGAATATCTACATCATCAAGTGACCTCATTTCTTGAGAAGATATCCCTAGGCCATAAATGCCACAAATATCAAGATTCATACCTCCCATGCCTCATCAAAGTCCTCCATGTCTCTTAATTGCTCATGTATCCCAAATATTGATGAGCCTATTTATCAATTTTAATTTCAAAATTGGATTAATCCTTAGCCACACATCTCAATCCTAAGATGGATGGTTCAGGTTGATTCTAATCAATCTCAAAAATCTATAAATAGAGAGGTCATAAACATCATTTCCAAGTTATTTTGGTACAAAGATATAATGCAAAAATATCTTCAAGAAGCCATTGAAACTAGTGTTACCATGAAAAATTGATTACAATCCAAGCCAAGATACAATCCAAAGGTACCAAGGAGAGATGGAGGTATCCAAGCTTCCATTTCCAAGGACTTCATGAGCACAAGCTAAGCAAACCACTACTACAAAGGCATTTAGAGCATCCAAGGAAGGTGAATAAATTATTGTGTTTTATTCCTTACTTTTTAGTTGTGTTTTCCATTTGTTTTAATTAACTAAGCTCTCCCTAGTGTCTAGGCCTAGAGATGTTATTCTATCAGTGTGTTTCTTTCATTTTGTTTTCATTTTGGAACTAACACCATACTAACCATCCTCCTTGAGTCAAATTCCTAGATCACATTATCTATGATATTTGATTGAGGTTGTAGGTAAATTAATTAAAGATATTTAGGAGATATTGACATTGTGTGTACCCATTATTTTAGTTTACACTTGAATTTATTTGCATTCAAGTGTGTAACCTAAGCAAATATAAGGAAATGGTTTTGGTTGACAAGTCTTGTCAGCATGCTTCTCCACATTTTGAGAGTAAAAAATATTAACATTATGGATCATTGGTTCTGAAACTCAAATGATATATATGAGCCATTATAGTTAAATGATAATGATCATTTAGGCATCACATAATTGTATGACTATGTTATCAATTTAAATTGATAAAGTTAAATTTTTAGGTTGTCTTTGTGACATGTCATCTAGTGAGTATATGTTAATACATGAATGGTGCATAGTGTAACATTATAGCCCACTTGTTAAGATTTGGTTTTGGTCAATTAGTTTTCTTAGTACTATAACACCTTGTGGAATCCCTTTCAATTTATAATTAACTAAGATAATACTTTCATTAGGGACCTATCTATTTTATAACTCTTCAAATTGCCTTAATCCAAAAACATTAAATAGATAAAATTTAGTTATAATCCATAAACTAATTAATAATTTTGAAAAAATAAATGGAAAATTAAAAAGGTGGTAATAAGATTAAAATTAAAATGGAGTTTAATGGTGAATGGTGTAGCATTGATATTGTATGGTTTAGCTATGGATGGCATGGTATTGACATGGCATGGTTATTAATGAAGTGTTGGAAATATGTATTGTGATTAAATTAAAATTCAATCACCAGATTGGTGAAGCCATTTAACTTCCTTCTTTGACTAGGATTTTTTCAAATTAAAGAAAATAATTTAATTTTTCACATGGGTTGTGCAGACAAAGAGTTCATGTAAAATTAAAACTCTTCCAATTAATAAATCTCAGTAGATTCACCTTCATGGGAATAGGAAAATGGTTGGGTAAAATTAGTAAACATAAATAATGTTTTATCTATTTAATATGATAGTTGAATGAAGATAAATACATGAAAATAATAAGGAAAGTAGGCTGGATAAAGGAAGAAGAACATTGAATCAAATATATAGGACACCTTGGCACGACCTGGTAAAGGAGAGGATGGTATAAAATAGTTTAAATAAGGACACCAAGGGATGAAAGAAACCATGACATAGTTATAGGTGCATCTAATCTATTTTGAGTATTGGTGGTTGCACAAATATCTTCATAAATGTTATTAAATTAATGCATGACTAAAATTTTACATATTTTAAACAAATTTTTATGGTTTATGATTATAAAATATGAAGGTTGAGTGGATATAATAATTGGCTACATGTTATATAGGGTCAAAACAAATAGAATGATAGTTTATATCGATTTTAAATAAGTCAAATCTACATTTTATACCTACCGATAGTTTTTTTTTTCACTAACTTTTGTTTGTATTTTATCTCATGGTATTCCATGAGCTAATAGCTAGACAAGGCATTAATTTGAAAAACCTTGAAAACTTGTCAAGAGTACCATTCTCCCCATTTAGTGAGACCACTTTTATTAAAATATTTTATCTATCAAAAAATATATACACCTTGGTATTCCTTCACATTTATATACATGTCTTTTATAAAAATGACAACTATAATGTTTGATAAAAATCTATCCCTACTTGTACAAAATTCTTAATTTGGTGTAAGCTGGGAGTATGTTGGAAAAAGTGAATTGATTGAATTTAATATGCACATGTCAAAACCTTGAGAAGATATTCATGACTATAATGATGTTCATTTTCAACCTCATATTATAAAATGAACTCCCACTAAACTTCCAAGTATAGTACATATTAATATTCAAAGTTATGATTTAAAAATTAACAAGTCGACCCTGCCTATCATGAATTTATTTGATGATGGTTATCTATTCAACATTACTCTTCAAATAAATTATATTATATGGTTTAAAAATGAAACATTAAATAAAACATATTTATTTATTATAATTTTTTATATTTCTTATGGTCTACCTAAAAAAGTTATCTTGCATCTAATATGGGTTTCTAAAACAAATTTATTTTACTAAAAAAAACTTGAATACAATGATATGACCATTAAATATATACCTTGTCCATAGGAGTGTAAAAGTGGACCTATATTCATATTTTTTTCATGATCACTTAGAATTTGAATGCAAGTGATGACCCTATGAATAATCATCATCATTAAGGATTGACACACATCAAATATAAGAAATAATGGATTTATTAAAATAAATAAATTTAATGCACTTAATAGGTAAAACATGTCTATATACATAACAATAATTATATATATATATATATATATATATATATATATATATATATATATATATATATATATATATATATTTGTGCACTTATGTTGTGATAGTATGAGAAAATAGAAGATTTTGGATACTAAATGGGACAACCAAGATTTACCTTAAAAAGCCATGTTAAGATGGATCAATAAAAGTTAAAAGTATGTGTTATTAAAAATGAATTATGAATATTTTAGGACTAAATTTTCAAACAAAACTATATTCCATAATCTAATGTAACGAAGGTATATTGAACTGACTAAGATATATAATTCCTAAACATTTGTAGGAAATGAGTTATTAGACTACCTATTCAATCTTTGAGTACAAATTAACAAGAGTAACATTTAGAAAAGATCTTTTGAAATCATCTATAATTATGAATCTAGGTACAAATATTGATTAGTATAACACTAGTGGAATACTTACAGAGATTTAGATAACTTAGTGATTATTGGTTTAATAAAATTTGACATAAAATAATCCTCACTTAAAGTTTTATATAAATCCACCCATATTTTTATTTGAAGACCTATAGTAAAATAATCAGGTGATGGATCTTGATATAATGATTTTAAAATGAAGGGTTTTATATGTTTTTTAGAACATTTAGGACACCACACCTCTTAATACTATTTTTAAATTATATAACATGGTACACAATATTAATAGAGCCCATAAAAAATACAAAAGGGAAAATAATATTAATCAATAAGTTTACAAATATTCATACTTGGAATTATTATAGTCTCTAAAAATGATTATGCTATTATTAATAATTAGAAATTAATTTGGGTCATTTAAAATTAATGAGATCTTGGTATCCTTATGTTAATATGCAAAATTTTATTATAATATTCGGGAACCCCAAGGGTAAACTAAATATTGCATACAAGATATTGAATCTCATACAAGCATAAATGTGTGGTTTTATCATGCTAGATGTTTTGGGACATGGGTTTTAAGATTATTTTTTGCCTTCAAAATCAGTTCAAACCTTGTTTTGGTTGTGTTATTGAACCTTGCATTGGTATTATGAAATTCATGCTACTCATAAGTGGTATGATACACTAATAATATGTGTTATGGGTCATGTAATTATATGGATATAAGGACCTTAATTTGAATTGAATACAATTTCTTAAAAATAGACTAAGGAAATTCATAGACCTTGATCTTAATTATTTAAAGATCACAAGTATATTTGAATCATGAATTAAAGTCTTTGGGATAGTAATAAGTATAGGAGATGAATTCATTTGAAATTTGTCACCATCATTTTAATTATAAAATCTTGGGAAAATATAAGAGTGTGAATTATTATTACTTATTATAAGCATTTGAAATTTCATTTGGATGTATAATCAATCCTTGCATTAATACCTTATGATATAATTTTTTAAAATGGGATGGAACACTTATGAACATTATAATCACTTGATCAAAGGATACATTTTTTTTTATTTTCCCTAATTTAATCCCAAGGTCTAGAAATGAATCCAATACATCTGAGTGAATTAATAATTATAATTGGGCATCATAAATTTTATAGAGGATGATTAACCATTTTTGGGTATTAAACTAGCATTAGAATTTTTGAAGGCTTTGACCAATTATAAAATCATGGTTTTGGGTAGATGATTCCTAAACCAACTTAATTATAATTTTGGATGTTAAACCTTATGATAAATATATATATCTATTGGGATGACAATGATATTTAAATAAATCGAGGAATTGTAATTTGGAATTGGGCATGATTTATCTTTGCTTGGTTGATTTATAAGTATTGTATCTTTGTAAAAATGATATCTTACCTTTAAGAATGGAATCCTAACATAAAAATCTATGAAATGGCATGTTAGATCATTAAGATAAACCATAAAATAACTATGGAAGTTGATCAATTAATATGACTATGTACCAAAAGATAAACCATTGAGATTGGGTAACTATATCCCACACTTTTCTATTAATTCAACCTAGGATAATCAAATATAAAGTCCTGAAGTATTTGAATACCATTTGGATGGATCCTAATTTTAAAAATAAATGCTAATCTACATGTTGTAATTCCATATTCTTATGGATATCAAACACTTTAGGAAGTTAAATACTTATGATTAAAACATGTTTCTAATCATCAGATTTCACCTTTGGGGTTATGTCTTGGATTCATGATATGATTTATGCTTGACACACATAAAACCTTTCTATTGGAATTAACATTAGGTCTTAATTTGGACTTTGTATTTTTTTAATAGTGATATTATTCAATGTATTTAAAATTGATAGATGATATTTGAAGTATAAGAGATGATTTGGCTAGCCCTAAAATTATGAATTAACATTAGAAATTTGATACATATTCGTTTTAATAAAATTTTAAGGTCACAAAAACTAATCCATGTTTTTAGTTACATAACATAACTTAATACTATAGATATAATGAATTTAAGGTCCACCTTGTGTTTTTCCAAATTCATGTGATTTTGTGCATATACATTAATGCATATTATGAACATCATATCATTATATACCACATTGCAATGGGGAGTTACATGCCGAATTGTTTTATCTATTGGGAGTTAATCTGCACTATCAATTATTTGTAACTAACACTCTTTAATTTTAGCACCTTTGTTGAATGATAAGGCTAATCTTAGTAGATGATAAGAGTGTAGGGGATCTAAAAGGTTATATTTTTAGAGTAAAATGCGTCCAATGATGTTGTTACTCTTTGGGTACCTATGTGGTCTTTTAGTGATAACGATGGTCTATAGAGCTCTGGTGGATTTTCCTTATGATTAATTTTTTATTTATGATTATATTTGACATGTGATTATATTATTATATGGAAAGATTAAATTATTTTTTAAAAATGATGTAAATAGTTATAAATTATTATTCAATTTAATTTTAGTTTGTATATTACCTTAGAACTCAACTATCAAACTACCAAAAGATGAATATTAACTTATCTCACTTAGGAATGGTTGCATATGTACATACAAATGAATGAAAAATGTGGATTCCATTTATTATGTTTAATCACTTAATATGAAGGTTATTTAAACATCTAAAAAATGAATATAATACTATATTATAAAGCAATCATTAGTCATAAACTCTTAATGGACATATATTTTAAGGTGCATACATTGATTTTAACATTAAACACGTAATTTAATTATAAGGTGTAAAAATTTCATTGAATTTACAATTATGGAAACCAAAAGAATGGCTGATTTGAAAACTAAAGGAATAAAAATTTACTTCGTGAATGATCATTAATTTTGTACATGCTAGTAATATGAAACTATTTTGTAAAGGGAATTGTGAAGTATCTTTGAAATGGATTGATTATAATTTAGTTATCACATATGTTTGTATTATGGAAACTTTATTTACATAATTTTTTATTAAGCAAAGGAATAAGTAATAATCTTTTTGGGGTGATTTATTATAAAAAATATGGTATGGTTTTCTAGTACCTGACCAGAGGGTTATTACATAGCTAGTGCACATTATACCTTGACACATGTTTCAAATTATTTGGATCCCTCTCATTATTATATTTTTGAAACATATACCCTTAGCATTACTTGACTCAATTTTTTTTTGAAATACCAAAAAATCAAATAATTAGAAATTACAAAAACATTCAAAATATTCAAAAAATCCAAAATTAGGACATGAGTATGACATGATTACTATATTACACTATTTAAATATGTTATTTATCACATGTTTGGTACATGGCATAATATTTTTATATATTTATGAATTTCATAAAATATTAGTGTTATGCATGACATACAAATTACACATGGACATACATATGTTAGACTTTCCTCTACCTAGTGGTCATGCTGATATGGGGGGAATATTATTTCATAGGTTTCAATATTACAGGTTATATATTTATATAAACTTTGTACGATGTTAATATACCTATATTATTTACACATGCATTGGTAGATACTCATATCTTATACAATGATACATTGATATGATATTATATTATGATGTGACATTGATACACATGGGTGGTGTAGACTAGTTCCTTCTTCTATGCTCCATTGATGTTGTTACTCTTTTACATGATATGTTACTTTGTACTTGAATATTGTATCTGGTCCTGGGTCTAGTTTGATGAAACTTATTTAATGTTCCTTATTTTTTAAAATTTTATGTCCCCTTTCATGTGACCATTGGCATTGTTTATTGAGACATATTTATGTCCCTTGTATGTGGTCCTTGGACATATGTGTGAGACTAACACTTGATATTATTGAATTTTTTATTCTTACTAGAATTGAGTGGTACCATGATATATATCATGCATTTTTATTGTGTAGCCTTATGCATAGATCTTTATATTTTGTAATTCATTGATACATAGATATAGACATGACACATACCCTGAATTGCATATGTTACATGCATGTATTGATTGACATATTCATTATTATGATGACATACTCTCCACATGTTCACATGAATATACACATTGCTATATTTATCTGTTACATGATACAATTAGCTCTTATTTTGAAATGTGTGACTTACATGATATATCCCTCATTTTAAAGGGGGGTATTATAATGGGATCATCATTGAAAAATTAGTCTCCTTGAGTAAAAAATTTGATTAGAGTACAAATTTCAAAGATTCATAATGGTTCAAATATCATATCGTTCAATTATATGAAAAATATTGGCACATTGATATAGATTACATGGGCATATGACATGTATATACACTCACATTTTTAGACACTTGAGAACATATTCATACACACTTGGGTGTAAATACACACAATTTATAGGAAAGTGAATTAAATGTTTCCACATACACATATATTTCAGATAAAATTTCTCAAATTTAGCATTTAAATGCATAACATTCTATATCAATGGTAAAAATTTAGGGGGCAATAATAGTTCATGCACACATGCACAATAACACAATATTTGTCATTCCACTTCACACTTATTAGATCTACATTCATAATGGGGGCATGAACATTATTCATTAATTTTCTATCATGTATTTTATTCTTCATTGAGTGAAATTACACAATCAAATATGATTTCATGATGGAGGCATGAACATTTTTCATCTCCTTTTGATAATGTATTTTATTTTTACATGGAAAAAACTTGAGAAAAATAATACAATTCAATATATAAGGGATCTATAGTGGTTGATTCTTTTATTTGAGTAAACATAGCCTAATGTTTATCTCTTTTACCTGTTCAGTTATTTAGGTTAGTACATTGTGTACTTATCCCCACATTTATAAGGGTTGGGGTATGTTACCTTTCCAACCCAAGATCCTGTATACAATCAAAAATGTATCATGTATATAAATCAATCCTGGTAGAGAAGATAAAGCATACCTACACTTTTGATTGGGAATAAATTTGTTAAGTGGGATCATGACCAATATGGGGATTTGCTAGACCCAATTAGGGGATCACTTATCACAATACACTATTATAAAGAGGGTTCCAAAGCCTCTAGTCTAACATAATCACATAATAACCCTAAGGGGATCCTAAGTTTTGATATTTAACCTATGCTAATAACAAGAAAGTAAATCTAATCTAGTTCTCACCAAATCTTGTGGCACAACAAGAGGGGTTAGTAAACAATCAGAACATGTATAAGAAAATATCAATTAAGATAAGTATGAGCAAGACCTTAATACATGGAATATGAAGAATAATATTATTTAAAATCCAATACTTATGCTACTTCTATCTAATAAAAAGAGAGGAGAAAAGTTAGAGAATACTTACCTGAATGGGAACTTATCGAGACTCAATCTCTCCCTTAGCCAATGGGGCTTTGCAAGATGTTTTTATTTGTAAGGATCACTAAAAAAGGCCAAAACATCCAAGACTTATCCACAAGACTAGATTCTCAAAGTAGAAACCCTAATCTAAGACTCCTCAAGTAGAATGGTGGAAGAGTAAATTGTAAATAAGTGCAAGTGAATAATAACTCTTTATTGCATATTGAAATAATGATGAAATGATCTTGTATTTATAGGTATATCTCACCCTAAACCCTTCCAAATATTTCAGCTGATAGGGTCAACTTAGTCAATCCTATACAATTATAATCAATTATTTACTAGGTCCCAAGCTAGGTTAGCCAAAGGCCAAACTAACTCCTAAATGAAAATCACTCAAAACTATACAGGGTCGACCCAATTGACCCAGTATAGCCAAATGAAAAAAAGGTACTAAGGTGAGGAAAAGAGGGATGAAAAGAGGAAAAATATTAGATGAGTATGCAAAGGACAAGTAATAGCTTAGGGAATGGTTTTAAGAATTGGTTGGATTAGTAATAATTAGAAATAAGGGAAAACAATCTTGTGAAGCACTAATGGGCTTCCCACCACTTTACCAGTGCACCCCTTAGGGTGTTCACTCAGAGAGATTGAGTCTCAATGGTTTCTTACAAGATGTAAAGTGTCAGTATTTGATAAAAGGTTGAAAATATTATGTGTACAAATATGCCCCACTCAAAGCTCATCACATGTCACTAAGGTGCAATAGGGGATGGTGCTTAGAGAATGAACATAAGAACACATAATATTGATGTTAAAAAACATTTACAGTATTTTAAAGCATAAGATAACTAAAAGTAAATGATAAAAAAGTAAATAGCTAAAAAATTAAATGTGATGCATACCTTAACTTACCTTTATCACTATATGGTTATCTATTGTGGTGTTAGGTTTGATTGTGTAGGGCACAAAGACTACTTTTGACAAACCTAAGAATATAAAACTAGAGAGAAAAAATAAACAAACATAGGAAATCCAAGATAAATGGTGCTATGAGGATGAAATGTACTTGGGAATTTGGCAAGCTAGAGTGATAGGTGATATGTTAGACCAAATGACCAAGTCAAAATAAGAGTAAATTAGGTAACTAAAAATCCAAGGCTACTAAAGACAAAAAAACTCAAACAAGTAAACCTCAAGTAAGAAAGGAAAACTCACCAATTTAAACCAAGGATACATGTCAAAAAGGATGGTAATAAAAAAAATCAATGGTAAAGAAGAAACATAATGGTAAAACAAAATTGATGAGTGAGTTGTTATAATCCTTATCTCATTCAAAAATGGAAAAATGTGCATAAAAGGGAAAACAACATTGATAAGTGAGAAGTAAAAAGCCAACCTCACTCAACAATGGAAAAAGGTATGAACTTAGGTGTCTGTAATAGTAGGATAACACAAAAATGACAAATGGTAAAATGAAAGTAAAGTAAGTTTAGGAATGTAATTTTTATGGTGTAGATAAAGTAATCCATAGTTACTTAAATGTTTTGTTTTGCTCTAAGGATAGATAAAATTCAAACAAGGTAGTGCTAGCATGTTTTTAAGATGTGAAGAAGAAGGAATATAGAAGAGGGAAAATACATTCATAATCACAATTTGCCTATCAAGAGGGGAGATGAAATTGGTGGAGAGGTGAATTAAGGGAAAACCAAGGTAGAATAACTCTTTATAGAATTCAAGACTCTCAAATTAGGTTTGTCAAAACAAGAGGAATTTTGACCTTAAGGAATCTGAAGAACTTTTCTTAGCCACACAAGTCTTAGGTCAATAAATGAAATATATAGATCATACCATGAAGGTTATATGGGTGAAAATTAAAATAGACCTACCTTCCCATAATGTGTTCCCCATTCCTTAGGACCCCTTACAGAGCCATCGGTCTACTACAATGATTGGGTACTTGCATGAGAAAGTAGGTAGCACCATAGAGTTTTTTGAATTCTCTTATTCCAATATATTAGCCTAACACACCCCAATGGACCTTGGCTCTATGTGAGGCCTACTATGGAGTTTAAGATTTAATTAGAGATAGGAGATGTGTTTGCAATCACATCTTTTGGTGTGATATAGATTTTTAAGAATTATATGTTGCCTTTTGTATATCATTACCTTTTGTATTAAATTATTTAGATTTTAATTTTCTTTTGATGGATTTTTCTTTTTCTTATTCCATATGGATTTGGAAAACCAAACATGGGTGCTAAAGATGACTTTAATTTTAATACTTGGGACTTGGTTGCTAAGAGGGAAAACTTCAAAGAGTATGGGGTCTAAGAGTCTCATAAATCTAGGTGGAATAAAAGTGCTTTCTTAACTTCTAACTTATTTTATCCAATGAGGAGTGAAAGAAGATCAAGAGGAATGACACATGGAACAATTTGAATTACTTCAAATCACAAAAAATGTGACAAAGAATGAAAAGGGATATATTGATATTAAAGTGTGATTTCTTATCATAATAATGAGGGAAATAGATGAAAAACAATCTAACATAGATTATTGTGCAAATTCCATCGATAAAAAGAAGAAAAAACTAAAGTTGAGAATAAGGATCAGATATATATATTCTAGAAAAGGAATAACATGATGGTAATTAAATGAATAAGGCTAGGTCCTATCCGTGGTCTTACACTATAAGTCATAAAAGATAAAAACCATGAAGGTAAAAAAAAAGCATGTGGAAAATAAATGAGAATAATATGGTATTTGTGAGGAAGGCCAAGTCCTATCCATAGTCTTATAATGCAAATCATAAAAGAGAAATCCAAGAGATGCTAAAAAGTGTGTAAAAAGAGTATGAAAATAAGGAAGACTATGGTACATCATGAGGAAGACTAGGAAGGGGAAACCAAAAAGACCATACAAGGACTAAAGGTTTATGATAAGAGAGAACTACTACAAAGGGAGAGACTTGTTAAAGTAACCTATAACAAGTGTTAGATATATGTAGATAGAAAAAATGAAAAGAAGGAAATGTTTAGGCAAAGAACTATTTAAGGAACTATGTGTTGGTGGGCTCTTTGAAAACATGGCCTTTATTGGTTTGAAGGTGGTAGGTACTTGGCCCAAGAATATATTTGACTAAATAGGAACCCCACCATTTTTGGGCATATTTACCTTATTTATCATGGGTGTATTCTAATTTAAGGATAAGATCACCAATATTAAATGTGCAGATTTTAACATATTTGTTATGTTATTTGGTGATATGAGCCTTATATTGGCGATTATGTTGCAAAGTAGAAAGATGATGTTCATTAAAGAGATCAAGTGCATGAAGGTGAGATTCATGTAATTATTTATCAAGAATAATACCATGAATGGATATATGGAGAGAGGGAAGCTCGATTCAACTTCTAATTGGAGAATTGACTCAGAACTATAGACTAGAAAGAATAGTGTTGCCATAGTGGCAGTACATATGCTAGTTTGATAGGCCTAAAGAGCAGGGTAAAGATGAAGATGGCAATCCATGCAAGTTTATTGAATTATATTTTGGAGTATTTTTTTGATAATTTTATTAGTGGCCTTAGCTTGACCATTACATTGTGGATGATAAGGCATGGAAAATTTGTGATTGATATTGAATTTATCACAAAGCTATTTAACATGTTTACTTTTGAAGTTACCACTATTGTCAAAAATTATGGTGTGGGGAACACCAAATTAGTAAATGATTTGATTAATAATAAATTTAGAAATGTTAGGAATAGTGACATTAACAAGGGGCATGGATTCAACCCAATTAGTAAAGTATTTGGTAGTGGTGATGATAAAAACATGCCCATATTGGGAGTGAGGTAATTTGCCAATGAGATCAAATCCCTATGTGGAAAATGGGCAAAGAGATTAAATATTTTAAAGTTAAAGTAGAGGTGAATTAATGAGATCATAATAAATTTGGAAAGGAGTACACTTCTTATAAAACTTGATTGCATCCTTTTTGAGAGTAGGCCAAAAGTATCCCATATGTAGGCATTTGTGTGTTGTAGCATGTCTACTATAGTGTCCACCACAAATTCCCCCATGTGATTATTCAAGAAGAGGAGGGACTTCATCTTGTATAAGAAAATGGAGTAAGGTACATTTAACATTACAATAATAAAGGATGTTATGTCAAAATACATACTTGAAAGCTTGTTTATGAATGAATGCGTGTCTTTTCATGAGAGTCTAAGTTAGGAGGATAAGTTTAGTTTTTCAAGAATTGAATAATGTCTTGATACCATGAGATTTATCACATGATAATAGCCTTGATGTGGTAGATAAGTGAATATGGTGGTTGAGTTGAAGATGAAGATTTTCTTATTTGGATAAGAAAAGTAGGGTAAAAAATGACTTGCTGTGGATGAAAGAGAGATGTTGAAGAGGCAAGAGAATCAACAATGGAATTTTGATCTTAGGAATAGGATTAATAGTGAAAGAGATAATATCCTTAGCAAGAGTGGCTGAAATTTAATGATAGGTAATCATGTTTTCACTTTTTCATCAATAATCACCATTGACTTGGTGGAAAATAAGCCGAGAATCACCTAAAGCATGCAAATATTGAATGTCTAAATCAAGAGAAGTTCTCATGCCTAAGTTGAGAGCTTCATATTTGGCCATATTATTGGTGACATAAAATGTGAAATGAAAAGATAAAGGAATGATATTGAAAATAGGATTTATGAGAATGTAACCTATGCCAGCTCCTTGAAGGCATTTAACACCATCAAAGTGAAGGGTCCAAGTATCCTCATGCAAGTTGACATTAATTCTAGGAAGGTCCTCAATAACTACTTTAGGTTTAGTAGTATCAGAGGGGATAGAGGATTCATCAAGATTTTTTACTTCAAGGTCAATGGTAAGGTTATGAAAGTAATATTTGAGATAAATATCTTGATTAAGACCTTCAATAGACAGGATATTATCATCTGGAAGACTATATTGAAGGGGAGAAGTAGTTTTTATAGGAGTTATAACAAGTTGATCAGTTATGACTTTCTCTTTGACAAATTTTTTATTGATGATGTGTAGATCAAATTATATAATGAGGAACATCCATTTGCCAATTATATTTCTAGGAATAAAGGCTTTGGAGAAGAAGTGATGAAGAGGGTTGAAATGAATGATGACATAAGTAGTTTGGTAAAGCATGTAATGGCAAAGATTTTTAGTTATGAAATAGATGGTGGTGTAATCACATTAAATTTTGGTATAACATGTATCATAATCAATGAGGAATTAGATAATGTAATAGATAACATACTCTCTTCTAGTATCATCATGTTGGGTAATCATTGCTTGAACTAAACAAGGTGTGGTAGAAGTATATAGAATCAAGGGTCTATCATTGGAAGAAGGTTGAAGTGTAGGTAGGTGAAGCAATGACTCTTTCATGTTATCAAAGGATTTTTGATGTGGGTCTATCCATTTTAAATTAGTACCTTTTTTAAGAAGAGAATTGATAGAGTGAATGCAATAAGCCATTTAGGAGACAAATCATCAAATTTCCCTAAGTTTACCTAAATACATATGAATATCATGAATAGATTGAGGAATGGGAATATTTATGATAAAAATAATCTTCATAGGTTCAAAATTGAAGCCACAAAGAGAGACTAAGAATCCTAATAATTTGCTAAATATGACACCAAAGACACATTTGTAAGGATTTAGTCTAACTCAGTATTTATGAAGGTGATCAAAGATGATGCAAGATATGATAGATGAGTCTAATGAATTTTGGATTTAACTATAATATATTCCATAAAGGTTTCAATAATTTTATGGATAAGATCATGAAATATGTTAGTCATTGATTTTTACTAAGTGGCTCTGGCTTTTTTAAGACAAAAATGCATTTTGACATAGTAATAAGTGCCCAATTTTGTGGTGAAAGTAGTCCTATGTTGGTACTCGAGGGCATGTGGATTTGATTATTTTCAAATAAGCCATCCATAAGAGATAATTTTTTTTAACCTATTGTGGAATCAATAATGGCATCTATTTAAGCTAAAATGAAGTTATCTTTGGTACAAGCAAGGTTAAGATTGCAAAAATCAATACAAATGCAAATTACCATAGTGACCTTTTTTTGAATAGGGATAATGTTGGAAACCCATTTAGAATAGTCAATTGGTTTGATAAATTTAGCATCATTTAATTTGATGATTTATTTATGACATAAGGTAGAAACCTTAGGTGGAAATTTCCTTTACTTATAATGCATAGGATTGGCATCAGGGTAAGTAATAATGTTATGCACCATAATTCTAGGGTCAATACTAGGCATGTCCTCATAATACCAAGAAAAAAAGCATGATACTTATCAAAGAATAAGCTAAAATTATCATGTTTGATAGGTGAGAGTTCATGAGATATTGTAATTGGTTGAGGACAAGATAGAGTACCATATTCAGTACAAATAGTCTATTCAATAAGCATAGCATTTATGTCTTGAAAATGGTATGGTACATTATTTAAGACAAAAATAGGATTAGTTTTAGGGTTAATGCTAGCAATGAAGTTGTTAAAACAAGGGGTTTTAGTTTGAAAATTACTAAGTTTATGATGGTGTCGAGGAAGTTACAGCTCTTGAGCATGAAGTATTTTAAGAATAGCTTCATCACTAGGCAAGGTGGGAAGAGGACCATAATACTCAACATCCACTTTAAGATCTATAATTTGATTACCATGGATATCATACTCATAATTTATCTGATGAACATCAGTTACCTTGGAATTTAGTCTAATATCAAAAGTAGAAGAAGTAGATGGGGTTGAAAGGAGTTGAAGTGTTGATGGATTCAATGATGGGAGAAGAATTAGAGGTAATGATTGGATAGATAGGTGATAAAGGAGAAGAAATAATTTTTAGAGATTTGGAAGATATAATTTCTATACCACCTAAGGGGTATCAATGAGTGGAGAATTGGTGGGAGGCACATGATCCTCAAGATCTAAGTCATGATATGTAGAAATGGTATGGATATCCTAATTAAAAGCATGAATTTGGGATAAGATTTTATGATAGTGATGGACATACAAGTCTCAAGATTGAACTTGGGATATTATATAATTATCATCATATGTTGGAGAAATTGTATATGCATGAGACTCAAGGGGAGTTTCAAAAGGTGAAATACATATATTAGTAAATGTATGAGGAGACATGATGAGAGGATATTGAAATAATTTGGCTACTCCAAAATCATTGTAAGGGAAGGCATCTTCTAGTAAAAAAGTCTCTTGAGCATTACATGTAGGGGGAAAATTAGTAATCTCATCAATAAAAGGAATAATAGGGTCTTTAGGTAATAAACAAGGAGGAAGCCATTACAAAATATAGGGAGGTAGCTTGATAATATTCCAAGTATGTTGCAAATCATTAGGTTCATCATCATCATAATCCATAAGAGTAACTTGTAAATTAGGATTCATATTGATGAACTCAGGTAAAGGAACACTATTGATCTTAGAAATTTTAGGAATATGATATTGAGATTTGGGATTAGGAAGATGAAAGATCCATGGGTTGGGATTGGCTTCATGCTTGTATCATTTTCCATTATGTAATAATTTAATGCATTGGCTACCAGAAGAAGTAATGTCCCTCATTTGATGAGTCCATGGGCGACCATGGAGTATATTGTAAGATAAAGGCAAATCAAAGACCATAAGCTTAGTTTGAATGGTCTTAGGTCTAATGGTTAAAGGAATCCAAATGTAACCAAGTGGATTTTGATTTGTCTTATTGAAACAATGATAGGTAAGATGATTTTTTTTGAGATGATCCTTGTTATAACCAAGTTGATGGATAAACCACAAAGATGTTACATTAATACCAGAAACTTCATCAACTAGAACTTTATGGATAAGGGAAGTATAAATGGATATTTTAATGAAAAGTGGTGGATCATCAACACAAAAAATAATTTCATCATTGATCATGTCCTCTTCAAGGAATTTAATGGAAGGCTTGGAAGAGGGACATAGTTTCAATGGTATTCACATTGGCAGGTTCAGATTCAATAGGTGGTTCTTCATCAATAAAGGATGGATCTTCAATTTCTTGGTTTTGTTGCATAAGGAAATTATGATGATAGGGAGAAGTATAAACTAAATCCATAAGTGGAATCTTACAAGGCATAGATTTGAGTTCCTCAAGAAAGTTCTAATGAGATTTAGAGGTAAAGTAGATTTTTAAGGTATAGATGTGGTTGAAGGATTAGAAGGAGGAGGTGGCTCCTCATGGGCTTCTGAAGCATGATTAGTAGTTTTCATATCTTTAAGGAGTTGTTCTTCTAAATATGGATTCATAGGTTTGGTAATAAGATCTTTATGAGTTGGCTTGAGATGATAATTGACCTTGGTAGTGTTACCATATTGAGAGTTATTATAATATTTGTCATAATCGACATCAATGGAACAAACATCTTTGGTATTAGGTTGACTATTGGAAAAATATTTTTGGTTATTTTCATTGCAAGGTGAAGAGTTTGAATAGATTTTCATGGTGTCCAAGTAGTTTCAAAAAACAAATCTAGAAGAGCCTGTAGGCCAAAAAGATAAGTGCAAAACCTCTATTTTGGCTAAGTCCTTACTTGGCATATTTGTTTCACTCTATTTTGGATGAATCCTTACTTGGGATATTTATTTTGGGATTTTTGGCCAAGTATTGGGGACTTTTTCAAGAAAATTGTCTAAGGCAAAGATCCCATAGACTTATCTCTTTTGGGTAAAAGTTCTGCAATAATTTTCTCAAAGACTTAATTTTTTTAGGAAAATTATCTGCATCAAAAGGCTAAATCAAAGTCTTGAAGGCAAATTATTTTGAACATTTTATCTATATATAAGACCCAAAGGTATGATTATTCTATACAAAATGTTTGAGACAACATTTTTGAAGGCACATTTCAGTTAGATAAAATGTCCAAAATAAAAGATCCTTATCAAAATTCTCTAAGTCATTTCCATTAGATAAATTATTCGAGACAAAGTTTATATAAATAGATTTATTTAGAGAGAAAATCTTGAAACAATTTTATTGAGGACATAAAGTCTGAAGATAAAAGGTCCACAAGAAAAGGTCCAAAACATGAAGTCCAAAAGAATTGTTTGTTACAAGGAAAATGCATGGGAATTACATGAAGACATTCGTGTGAATGTCAAATTCAAGCTACATCAAGTAATTTTTGAAATTCAAATATGTAGTAATGGCCACATATACATCATTAATGTTCATAAAAACATCAAAATAAAGCTCATTAATCATCCATTGGGGTCCACATATTGATAGTTTCATAGACATCATTGACGTTCTCATGGATGTCAATTGATGGGTTTGTAAACATCAAATTTAAGTCCTATGGAATAGCCATTTTAGTTCAAAAAATAGGATTAATGATTAGTGTTCAATCATATAGAATATCTAATGGTGAGTAGTGACTAACAAGTTGGTGGGTCTAGGTGGATTTGATGGAGCATGTTTGATCATGCATTCAAGATCAATGATGAGCAAGGGTCAAAGAGGTTAGTGAACCCTGAGTGAAAATGCATAAGTGACAAGTGGAAAAAACACATGAGTCTTGGAGAGGATCTATAGATTAAGTTTGTTTACATCAGGTAGATCAATAGAGAAAGATGAGTTAAAAGGTCAATGATTTGAGTTAATTTTTGATGGCTAATCAAATAAAGATGAGCCTATGTGACTTAGACGAAGGTTGACAAAGCAATTTTTGATGGGGCAAGGTAAATAAAAGGCATGGATATGAGTTCAAGATGGATCTAAGTTGAACCAAAGCCAAATTTTTGAAGGAAACCATCAAGGTGGACATATAGACTTCAATGACTTCATCGCCAGAGCCAACTGCATGAAAGTGACCCTTCTCTCCATTCCTGCATGCCATGAAAAATTGGTAAAAATTAGTTATCACCATGATAAAACCCTAAAAAATTGATCTAATTGTTTTAATTACATTGATGCCAAAACATAGCTCAAAATAACTTGATCCCATTAAAGAAGCATCAATGAAGGAATGATGTAATGGTGCAACTATTTGAAGTGAACTGGATCAATCAAAAGGATTGAATTAGCATAGATGCAGAGGAAATTATAACTATGGTTCAAGTGGAGTTATTCTCATTTTGATTTCTCTTTGAGTGAAAAAATCCCTCTCTCTTTCTCTCCTTTTATATAAATATGGACTTTGAGCTATTATTAAACATTCCTCAGGCTGGTAAAACTAAACTTTGCCAAAAACTATATTCAAAACCTCTTGGAGTAATGACTAGAGAATTTTGTAATTGTTTACTAATTTGTGCTTAGTTTTTTGTATTTATTTGATATGAAAAAGTGGTTTTCATCTTCCCTTTTTAGGTCTAAGTTTAACTTAAGTACTAATAAACTTTCTTTGTAGGTCATCTAGTGTGTCTTAATGTTTATGTCCTAGGTATAGAGTGGGCTATTGACTGTAAGTGATTTTATTCAAGCCTTACCCTTATTACCCTCTAGTCTAAGTCCATCAAATTGACGTCTAGGTGAAGCACCGTTGCTTGGAAACTATTGTACACACTGCATTAGCCTTATTCATAGTCCATTAGTGTGTTAATGAGTTTAATATTGAGGGTGGATATTTGAACATTTAATGCATCAACACATGTTAGAATAGGTTTTATTTTATGTAATATCTTAACTCTTTTCACCCAAACTTGTTTAGGTCTTAGAAATAAAGGTCCAAACTATCATATCTGAGGAACTAGCCTCATTAAAAACCCTAGAGGTCTGGTCTAGATATAGGCATCTAACAACCTTAGATCATTCCCATGTTAGTCTAGGTATGGGTCAGACTTGAACAAATCTAACCTATATTGGGTGCTATCTAGATAGCTAATAATTATGGCATGCTTAGTGGGACCCACTATTTACATAGTTTGAATAATTTATCTACATATTTAAGTATATTAGCAAAATCCAAAGTTTCATTTTTAGATTTGCATATTTTTCATTCCCCCAAGAGTTATCACAATATCCTCTACAAAAGGGGAAGAGATATTTTTCATGCTATCTTTCCAATCAATAAAGATAAAAAATCCTCTCAGTGAAATCCTACACCTACACCCCTTGTTCCCCTTATTGTTTCATAAAATTCTCCTATTTAGGTTCAACCAAACATTGTTATAAATCCCATACCTCAGATGGCTATTCCTAGAAGATAAGTCTTTATGCCATTAAATGGTGGTAGTCCTTTGAATCTTACTTAATGGGATGATATTCTAATCTCAGCTTTAAATTCTCTTCTTTATTTTATATGAAAAAATCTAGTTACTCCTATAGAACATATTATGGATACTATTAACCTTTGTTTAGTGCATCATGTGACTCAAGAAATGTAGCAATGAGGTTATTAACAACTTATTTCAAAGGGAAAACAATTCAATGATATAGAGGATTGGTGCCTACATCAATCAATAAATAGTATGAATTTCAAGAGATCCTATATAAATACTTTGAAGACAAGAGTGACCACCTTTCACTTGTGGAGAAGCTTACAAAAATAAAGAGATTCAATCATGAATTCATGGTGGATTTCAATTACATATTCCAAAAGACTTGGGACATAATCATTGCAGTGATCAAGCTTACACCCAATTATGCTTTTTTGTACTATTTAAAGGCTCTCAATTTAGATGTGGCTATGATGATTCAATCCATGGGAGGGAACACTCTAGTTAAATCATTTGAAGTAGAAATTAAGGATAATAATTACCTTATACAAGTCGGTAAGTTATCTCCAAATCCATCAATGCCTCTCTTTCCAGAGATAAACTCTCCAGCTCCAATTATTGCTCCACTTCTAGGTTCAACAAAGTTACATCAAATAGAAGGTGATCAAGCTAATAGATTAGGGAAGATAGAGAATATTCTCAAAGATTAGAATAACAAGTTATTTTTAATGGAGAGGCAATAAGCTCCACCATATAGGCCATATCTAAATACTAATTAGAATTATCAGTACAATGGGCCACCCTATTAGTCTAATAAGTAAGGACAAGGGTAGAATCCTTAGTCAATTCAATAAAATCCTAATGCTCCAAGTAATTATAGAGCTATTATGCCAAATCAGAGTAACTATGCTTAGGAAGGGTAATGGAATAATCAATAGGATCAAGCAAATAACATGGAAATAACTCTAACTAGTGAGAGCTCACATCAGTCTTATATGCAATAGAGTTCATCTCCTCTTCTACACGAAAACTAGCCAAATAAAGAAGCCTCTCTATCACATGGAGACATTCCTTCATTCACTCAAGCAAAAGTGCCAAATCAACAAGGAGGAGAGAATGGTAAAGCACCTATTGAAACTACATTTGTGAACTTTTTAAGCACATAGATGAAAATCAAATCCAAAATATGCCTAATATTGATAATTCAATTACAACCCATATTAGATCTAAGAAAAGGGAAATTAGTGAGGGTTTAGGTCCTAATAAGGTAGCCCCTTCTCCCTCTCAGCCACCACAAAGGACTACCACTCATGAGCTACCTCAAAAGACATAAACTCAGTAGGTTCAAGATCCAAAGGGATAGAATGTGAAAGAGGATTACATCCCCCAGTTCACAAAAAATATAGGAACCACTCTTGATCCTAAAATGTAGTCAAGGACAACCACTTCTCCATTTAGTATTGTGGATCATATGAAGAAAACTATTGTATCAATTTCAATGTAGGATACACTTCTAATTCTAGGATAAAAGGATTATCTACAAGAGGAGATTTCAAAGCTCAATATCTATGTTAGACCATCTAAAAAGGAAAGAGAAAGTGTTATTATAACCAACTCTAATCCATTTTTTGAGCCTTAATTTCTTAATTTGACTAAACATCCTCTATTCTATCTTTCAGTTATCATAGGAGATTGTCTTATCCATAATTGTATTATTGATAGTGGAGCTAGTACTTCTATCATGCCTAAATCCATATCTAAAAAACTAGGGATTAAGTATGAACCTAATGAAAATGGAGTGTTATATTTATATTTTTCTCCTACTAAGACTATGGGCATCCTCAAATATCTTAAGATTTTACTTGCTGCTTGTCCAAATTTCACCATTTCATAGGATATAGTTGTTAATTTACCTCCATACTTTACACTATGCCTATCTAGATATTTTAATACTAAAATAGGAGGTTAACTTTATTTAGATTGGTCATACATGGTTTTTAAAACCAAATATATAACCAAAGTTACTATAAGATCTGAGCCTATTTCTAGTTTTCACCTTAAACCATATATGCCACATATGTCTAACATGAATTGTAGTCTTTCAAAATAAGATGAGCATAATATTGATTAAGAAACTTTTAAGACACTTTAAGGCATATAAGATCTACTCTTAGAAGAGTGGGTTGATAATGACCATGTGTATGACCCATACAAAGGTATTCAAGAAGCTGGTTTTGGTGTCTACTGCATGCATGAAGGTGACTCATTACCTGGTCTCACCAACTCAAAGCAAGATCAAGAGGGAGTATGGAATATGTTATTTGATGGGTCTAGATCAAAAAATGGGAGTGGGGTTGGTGTAATGTTAGTTTCACCTCAAAATCAAAGGTATTATTCTTTAGTTATATTTTAGTTCTATTGTACATTAAATACTATAGAATATGAAGCTCTTATTATTGGCCTTTAGTAGGCTAAAAAGAGAGGTATTAAGCTTTTACAGGTGAAAGGTGATAGTGAATTCATAGTACAATAAGTCATAGGTTAAAGTGCATAAAAAAACCCCCACCTAAAGGCCTAAAAACATATATTTTGGGACTTTATGGAATATTTCCTAGCATTTGATATTCACTTCATTCCTAGAGGAGCCAATCAACATGCAAATAGACTTTCTACCATAAGAGCATAATATGATATAGTAGACCAACTAAAGGGAAATAAATATTAGACCCAAATAAAGGTTGTATGTAGGAATTCAATTACAAATAATGAGGTAAGTTGGTAAGTATTTGATAGTGAGAAATAAATAGCCTGTTTCCTATAGAATGAGGTAGAATTTTGCTCAAAGAATCAAAGTAAATTGCAATGCCAATATGAGGATCAGATTATGCAATTGAGATCAAACAAGATGCCTAAAAGTTTAGTAAATTTAGAGATAATTTTTAGTGAAGATGATCAACTTGTAAAGGACAAGGTAAGCATATCTTCCAAGGAAGAACATTATGAGAAAATTCACATAACTAAGAGTAAGCAACTCAAGTGGGGTAAAGTGAACACTAATTTTGAGAGAGTAGTTTTCATCTAATTATGTAATGAGTACATGGATTTATTTTCTTAGGAATACCATTATTTGAAGGGGTTTAACCCTAGATTAGCACAAAATACTATTGAGCTTGAATAGGATACAAAACCATTAAGTCAAAATAAAAGGCCCATCAACCCCAAGGTTAAAATTCTCATGAGAAATGAGCTTACCAAACTAATTGAGTCAAGTATAATATTTCCTATCAAGCACTCAACATGGGTATAAAACCTTATACTAGTGAGAAAGAAAAATATAAAAATAAGACTATGTGTGGATTTTAGAGATTTGAACAAAGTGTCACTAAAATACCACTATCCTCTTCCTTCCATGGATCAAATCTTGTAAAGGGTATCAGATTCACAAAGGTTATCCTTATTGGATGGTTACTTAGGTTACAACCAGATATTGGTGAAAGAGAAATATTAGTATAAAATAACTTTCACAACCAAATGGGGTACTTATGCCTATCAAAATATGCCTTTTGGGATCTCTAATGTTAGAGCCACTTTTCAAAGGGCAATGGATGTTTCCTTTCAAGGTATTTTGAGTGAAATGGTCTTAGTTTATCTTGATGATATTACTATATTTTTAAAGGATCCTAATGATCATCCAATACACTTGAGAGTTATTTTTGATAGATGCAAAAAATTTGGAGTTTCATTGAATCCAAAGAAGTGTATCTTGTAGGTACATGAGGGGAGACTGCTTGGGCATGTAGTGTCCAAAGATGGTCTTTCTATTGATCCATAAAGAATAGAAGATATCTTTGATATATCATTACCAAAGAATAAAAAAGGATTGCAAAGCTTCTTAGGTAAGATAAATTTCATCAGAAGATTTATTCTTGGATTTTTAGAACTGGTAAGGCCACTCACTCAAATGCTAAAGAAACATCAAGAATTCACTTGGAGTGAGGAGGGTAAGAGAAGCTTTGATCCCATGAAACAAAAAATCAGCCAAGATCCTACTTTGCTTAATCCATATTTAAGTAAGGATTTCCTTATGTATGTTTTTTTTTACATTTAGTATAATTTCAACCATGCTTATGCAATAGAATAGTGAAGGATTAGAGCAACCCATTGCTTTTTTCAGTCAAACTTTGGAAGACTCTGAGGAGAGGTATTTTTTTTTTGAAAAGTATGTGCTTGATATTATAAGAGGTTTAAAAAAATTCATATATATGGTTTCAAATAACAATATTATACTAATGGTAGCTCATCCTAGTGTGAAGGATTTCATCCTCAATAGAGACTTAAGTGAAAAGAGAGTTGGATGGGTCACTAAGTGCATGGAATATGATATTGAAGTAAAGGTCACAAATCTGGTCTGAGATAAAGGATTGTGTGAACATCTTGCAAAAGATGCAAATGAAGAAAAAGAGATGGTTTTGACATTGCAAGCTACCCAACAAGAAGATAAAACTACTCCTCCACCTAGCTGGACATAAGACATTACTAGATTCCTTCAAATAGGAAAATGTCCAATGGGATTAGATGCATCAAGAAGAAGAAATTTCATGTTTTAATCATTACCATACATTATAATTGATGGATTGATGTTCAAAAATAACATTGGAGGTATGATTTTAAGGTGTGTTGAAGGTAATCAATTTGACAAGATTTTTGAACAATTTCATGATAGTCCTTATGGAGGCCATTTTGAATCCAAGAACATAGCTGAAAAAATCATTAGAGATAATTAATTTTTGCCTAATTTATTTAAAGATGCATGTGAATGGGTTAGGAAGTGTGTAAAGTGTGCATTGTTTGCAAGAAAGTAGAGACTATCTGCTATTCCATTGAAGCTTATTTAGATTGATCAACCTTTCATCTAATGGGGTTTGGAATTTATTGGTATGGTCATAAATGGGTCTTGATAGTTATAGACTATTTCACTAGGTGGGTGTAAGCAATACCTTTGAAGGAGATAAATGAGAACTTTGTGCTTGAGTTCTATGAGACTCTAGTCACCCATTTTGAGTACCTTCTAATATAATATTAGACAATGCTTTTGAATTCAATAGTGCAAAGGTATGTGAATGGGTTATTGATAAAGATATTTATTTGACATCTTCATCAAATTAATATCTATAGGGTAATGGACTAGCTGAGTCCACTAACAAGAACTTGATTTGGATCATCAAAAGAACATTGATAGATATTCAAAGATCTTGGCATATAAAGTTAAATACTACTTTATGGGATGATAGGATCACCCCCAAGAAGGCCATTGGTAATTCACCTTATCTATTAGGTTATAGAAGATAATCAAGGTTTCCTATCTTATTAGATCTCCCAACTTTGAAACTTGCACACCAACTAGAGCTTCTATAAAATGATGCAATGGAGGTTAGGATAAATGAAACAAGAGAATTATAGGAGCTAAGAGATGATTCCATGCATACCATATGGTCTAACCAGAAGCAAGTCAAGAAATATTTTGAAAAAATAAATTTATCAAGGATATTATAGCAAGGTGACATAGTCCTCAAATGGGATGAGGACCATGCAAAACTAGGAAAATACTCCAAGTTCGATAACCTTTGGAGTGGACCTTATATCATCATAATTTGTAAGGAAATAAATGACTTTGATATTAATAAATTGAATGGAGAGAGAATTCACATCCATATCATTGGGAGGTATCTTAAGTTATTTTATTATTTTTATCTCATTATCTTTGTACATAAGTAGATAGGTTTGTGTTTTCCTCCAAGTGCTTTTGCACATTGCAATTTTTTGTTACTTAATTAGTTTTAGTCTATTTTGTTGCTTTTTTGTTGTTTGTGGGTTCCCCAATTTCTCAAAAAGTGATTAAGGAATAAATTAAACTAAATTTTAAGCATTAAATTATTCATTCAAGTCATCATGATCAATCTTGATCAATAATTAGGCTTTATGACCAACAGGCTAGTCAAGCTAGCTGAGTCACCAAAAATGTTGGCCATTTTGGTCCACATACAAAACTTTACCTAAGGAGGTCCATGGTATAAAAATACATAAAAATCCTTGAGAAAATAAGCAATTTCCCAATTAAATAAAGATAAAATGGCTTAGAAGCAAGCTCAACATTGCAAGGTGAAGAGTTTGAATAGATTTTCATGGTGTCTGAGCAGTTTCAAAAAATAAGTCCAGAAGAGCCTACAGGCCAGAAAGCTAAGTGTAAAACCTCTATTTTGGATAAGTCATTAATTGGAATATTTGTTTCACTCTATTTTTTCTAAATACTTACTTGGCATACTTGTTTCAATATTTTTGGCTAAGTGTTGGGGACCTTTTCAAGAAAATTGTCTAAGTCAAAGATCTCATACACTTATCTCTTTTAGGAAAAAGTTATGTAATAATTTTATCAAAGACCTAATTGTTTTAGTAAAATTATCTGAATCAAAATGCTATGTTAAATTCTTTAAGGCAAATTATTTTAGACATTTTTTCCATAGCATAAGTCCCAAAGCAAAAATTATTTCAGACAAAATGTCAAAGTTAATCTTTTTGAAGGCACATTTTAGTCAAAGAAAATGTTTAAAACAAAATGTCCTTGTCAAAATTCTCGAAGTCATTTATATCAAAAAAATTATCCAAGACAAATTTTCTACAAATATATTTATTTCAAGAGAAAATCTAAAAGGTCCACAAGAAAAGGTCTGAAACACAAATTCTAAAAGAGTTAGTTGTTGCATGGAAAATGCATGGGAAGTAGATGGAGATGTTTGTATGAGTGTCAAATTCAAGACACATCAAGTAACCATTGAAATTCAAATATGTGATGGGCATGCCAAAATCATTGAAATTCATGTAAAAATAAAAATAAATCTCAACAGTCATCCATTGGGGTCGAAATATTGATGGTCGTGTAAATATCATTGACATTATTGCATATGTCAATTGATGGGTGCATAGATGTTAAATTTAAGTACCATATAATAGCTATTTATATTAAAAATTAGGATCAATGATCAATTTTGAATCATATAGAAGATCTAATGGTGAGTTATGAATGACAAGCTGGTGGGTCCAAGTGGATCTGATCGAGCATATTTGATCATGCATTCAAGATCAACAAGTGAGGGTCAAAGAGGTCAACAAACCTTGAGTGAAAATACATAGGTGACAAGTGGAACAAGAACATGAGTCATATTAGAGGATATATGGATTTTATTCATTTTCATCAGGAAGATCAATGGAGTGAGATGAGTTAAAAGGTCAATAATCTGAGTTAGTTTTCAATGGCTAATCAAACAAAAGTGAGCCTAGGTGACTTAGACAAAGGTCAAAAAAATAAATTTTTGATGGGGAAAGGTAAATAAAAATTATGGAGTCAAGTTTAGGATGGATCCAAGTTGAACTAGAGCCAAATTTTTAAAGGATTCCGCCAAGGTAGAAACATATACTTCAATGGCTTCATTGCTAGAGCTAGCTGCATGAAAGTGACCCTTCTCTCCACTCTTGCATGCCATGACAAACTAGTAAAGAGCATTTATTGCCATGATAAAAGCCTAACAAATTGATCTAATTATTATAATTTCATTTATGTCAAAACTTATCTTGAAATAAATTGATCCCACCATTGTAACCATAAAGAAGCATCAGTGAAGGAATAATGTAACAGTGCAACTGTTTGAAGTGACTTGAATCATTTAAGAGGCTTGAATGAGCATAGATGTAGAGGAAATTATAAATACAATTAAAATTGAGTTGTGCTCATTTTTATTCCTTTTTTATCACTAAAATCCCTTTCTCTTGCTCTTCTTTTCTATAAATATGGCCTTTGAGCTATTATGAAACATCCCTCAGGCTGGTACGACTAGAATCTACTAGATATTGTATTATGCACCTCTTGGAGTAATGAATAGAGAATTTTGTAGTTGTTTACTAATATATGATTAGTGTTTTGTATTTTTTTGATATGAAAAAGTGGTTTTCATCTTCCTTTTCCAAGTCTAAATTTAACCTAATTACTAATAAACTTTCCTTGCATGTCATCTAGCGTGTCTTAATATTGATGTCTTAGGTATAAAGTGGACTATTGACTATATGTGCTTTTAGTCAAGCCTTACCCTCATTACCATCCAACCTAAGTCCATAAAATTGACCTCTAGATGAATTAATATTTATTAGAAACTATTGTAAGCACTGCATTAGTCATATTCATAGTCTATTAGTGTGTTAATGAGTTCAATCTTGAGAGTGGATCTTTGAACATTTAGTACATCACCATAGGTCAGAATAGGTTTTATTTTATGAAATATATTAACTCTTTTCACCCCAACTTGTTTAGGTCTTATAAATAAAGGTCCAAACTATCATATCTAAGGAACTAGCCTCATTAAAGACCCTAGAGGTTTAGTCTAGATATAGGCATCCAACAACCTTAGATTATTCCCATGTTAGTCTAAGTATGGGTCAGACATGAACCAATCTAACCTATATCAGATGCTATCTAGATATCTAACATTTATATTTATAATGAAGATTGAGATTCATGTTATTTTGGGATAATATAATTTTAGTTAGTTGATAATACATGATTGCTTATATTGAACAGGATGATGTATGCAATTAAATTTTTAAGCATATTAATGTATTGATTCAATTATATATTTTTGATTATGATTATCACATGAAAAGATCTAATTACCTATGTGTTGTGAGGTGGATGCAAGAAAATTCTTCCCTCAAGCGTACCATAGGGAGAGCATCATCAGAGAGGATGATGTAGATGGAGACATCGTTGGTCGACAAATAGCTAACAAGACCCTGCACACACCATAATAATTAGCCATGGTAGGAAATGCATTTAAAATTATTGTTTTGGTGTTTTTTAAATTTTTTATTCTATATAATTACTTGAGTATATAGATTATAAAAGTAAATTCCCTTATGTGCTTAGCTTGATATGCCATTAATGCACGTAAAGGCAAAATTAATAAAGGTAAAATTTAATAGGGGTTATTAATTTACCATTAAATTTTTAAAGAATATTTAAATTTTAAATGGGTTTAATATGAAATTGGAATTTCATATTAAAATATAAAAAATGAATTATTTAAAAAAAAAGAGAAAAAAAGAAAAACATTGAAATTAGAAGAAAGTGAAATAAATTCAAATTAGCAAAAAACAAAAAGATAAAAATAAAAATCTAGAAATAAATTTAGCATCTATTTTTATATTTAAGAGAAAGAATGAAAGAGAAAAGATATAGTTTTTATGCATTGGAGAAGGAGAAAGAAAAGAACTTTTGGAAAAAAAGAAGCTAGCAAGCATGCCAAAATGAGAAGAGAAGATAGTTTAGCTACTAGGTAGGCATTTTAGCCAAGTTAAAATAATCTTATATTTTGAGTGTCCTATTTTAGGAAGTTGTAGTCATGTTTTTAAAATAGGTATGGAATATTTTATTGTGAATTCAAAATAGTATTTAATTCAATCTTGTTTTTAGTCAAGTCAACAAGGCATCAATATAGTATGTGTTTTGAGTATTAATTATGAAACTTAAAAAGAAAAATAAAATAAAAAAAAGGGGGAAATTTGGTATTGGGCATGAAAACCTTATATTAAGCAATTTATACCTAAGTAAATTTCTTAAGTTGTAAATTAAAAGAGATAAACTTTGGATTAGAGTCTCCATAAAAGGGTGTCGCCCCATTTGTTTTTTAACTAGGATTAAAAGCCTATTTAGATATTTGATTTGGGTAGTGACTAAATGTTTTTATGGAAATAATTACACATATGACATCATATTTAAACCTAATTTCCCAACCATCTGAGTATTTTCATATAAATAGTTATATGTATTTTCCTTTATGTTTAATTGCCTTTCCTAGTCACAAAACCCTATGGTGCCACTTACATCTCTTGTTAATCTATTTTTAACTTGAAAAATTATGTTGGTGGGCATCGTACCACTTAGCCTATTTGATTTTAAGTTAGGTGCCTAGGATAAATGGAATTGGGATTCTAGTGGGCATTGGGTTTGTGTTTAGTAATAAACATTTTTTTTAGTATAGCGTAGACATATTTCTACTCAGATATATTTATTTAGAATAGATATATTAACAAAATTATTAGAACATAATTTAGAATACCCAAAATTTTAATACAGTACGCTGATGCCATGTATATAAAGATTTAAAAATTTGGTGTCTTAATCTAACTTGATAGGGCATTGATCTAGCCAGTTATACTAGTTTAAGAGGTAGCTTACACTATTTATACAATGAATTTTAAGTGAAGGATATTTTTGCAAGCAATATTAATGCCTATAATACTATTAAGCTAAGTATTGTCAATGTCATTTTGCTTAGTCACTGATGCTATAGTGCAATTCACTGAAATTACACTACAAGGTCATTGGAAGTCTTATATATATTTTGATTATCAAATATAAGCTATCTAATATTTAATTAAATGATATGTATAAGTTAATTATTAAATAAAAAATATCATATGTTGGTTAATTTTTGTATTAATATGCTTGCAAAAATCAAAACCACCTTATTTTATAGGGAAGATGGTTAGAAATAAGGTGTCACAGAAACTTTCATGACCCAATTTAAGTGTGGGATAGAATTATAAAGGAATAAGGAAATACTAAATATATGTTATAACCCATCACAACATAATCATATTATAGCGAATTGATCATTTATATTTATATTCATGTGGAGTGATTTGAGTATTTATAATTAATAACCGCAGGAGAACAATTTGGTTTATTTCTTAAATCTGAGGGCATGAGGTTTCAATGATTGTAAAAAATATTGTGATAAACATGTATTAAATATTTGTAACATTGTTTTAGTGTAACAAATATTTTTTAAACTAAGTTTTTCCCAAATGTATTAAATATTGTAATAAAGCATATTATACGGTTGAACTATGAATTTTTGGTGGTATTACTAGAATATTAGTGGGAGATATTGAGACCATCATATTGTTACCCTCTACTTGAATAGGTCAACATTAGTTTAAGAAAATAATATAGTTATTGTTTATTGGAGACCTAATATTTGATTATATCCTTGTTACTTGGACATATAGTGTAGTAGTCAAGCACATATATATTGAGATATGTATAATTTCAAGGTAACAAATTTCATGAAGTCTTGATGATTTGAGTTAGTTGGCATCAAGTCTATCAATATTAATCTTAGAAACATTCTAAAGCATATCAAGATTCCATAATTTAATGGTTACAATAAAAAGGTGGATCTAATATAGAGCCAGTTCTAAAACTGAGTTAAGAGGTAATTATAGTTTAGTCATGGCAATGTGATCTTAGTTAGAAATATATATATATATATATATATATATATATATATATATATATATATATATATATATATATATATATATATATATATATATATATGTATGTATGTATGTATGTATTCCATTATGATCAGTGTGATGTTATATTCAGGTAGAATATATTATAAGTCATATCTATAAGAGTGTTGATGCCAAGTTGACTTGAGAAAAGTTGAATAGGTATATAGACAATCTATTGATGTTTGAATACAAACTATTAAACCTGAATGTATGATTGCAAGGGTTGTTGGTTGTCAAAATCATGTTAAATTACTATTTGAAATTTTAGTGATTAACATATTTGTATTTTGGTAAGTAAAATCAAATGCTGCTAATGCATATGAGGGTATTCACATAAAAATATACCTATGTGTAGACTCAGGTGTTCATATAACTATATGACTTACATAGGTACATTGGAGCATATGCCTATATCTATAGTAATAGATAATTAACAAGTTATAGGTTTCTAAAGGACCAAAAATATAACTATATGGATATGACTTCCTAGCAAAGTAATAAATTATTGTATTATGCTTATTAGAGGTGTATCATAGTTGAGAGTTATCTACCCCTCTATAAATTAATAATTGGTAGTTAGGTATATGTATTAAATATTGAATATCTGTGTGAAATACATGATTGAAAACTTTTATAAATGTTTAGCTACACTTAGTGCATAATGGTGCATTGTGATACATGTTTATATTATGTGAGACTTTGTTAAGCTTGTATGCTATGTACCAAGGTGGTATAATACTTTATTGTTTACTTTTTGCATGAATCAGTTGAGTCTTAAAAATCATAAGTTTGGAGTCAATGTTTTTATGTAGTTGGGAACCTATGATAGTATGGGATATCATAGGGTAATACAATATAAAATTATGTTGTACTTAAGTGGTATTTACTATAGTTATTATGCCTAAACTAATATCTACATTTGACTGTTTTACTATATATGTGTTGGTTACTTCTCTAGATAGTGTGTGTGTTATTACATTTGGTAAGACTTGTGTATGCATGCATGCAAACTTTGAAAATTTTATGATGTATTGGTATACTGTTGTGTTCCATGGGAATGATGACTTTCTGGTTATATACAGTTACTTATACAATGCTTGTGTTTCCATTTATTTAAGACTACTTCATATGTTAATTGTGGAAAACTGGTACTTAAGTATTATAACACTAGACTATGATAATATGGGTTATCATAGGGTGTAGATAAATGGAAACCAATTATATTATTGAAATGTACTATTAAATTGTATGTTTATCTAGGTGGTGTATTTGTAATCATTATTTATAATATGGGATATAATATAATGAAATATTCATGCATATGTTTGATGGACTAAATGTATGCTATTATTACTCCTATTTATGGTGTATCATGTGATGTATTTACTATTAGGATGTAAGTTATTGAATCTTGTGGTTGAATTGTATTTTACCAACCTATATTGCTAATGCAGAGTAAGGAGTGAGATTAACTTCATTGGCTTACTGGAATTGTAATGTTAGATGAAGATAATTTGATCAAGTGGTGTGTATGAAAATGATAGATCTATAAATCACTTTTATATTACTATTTATAAAACTTTAAGCCAAAGTACGTTTAGTGAAATATTATCATTTCATGATTATGATTTATATGTATGTGTGGTATCTTATAATAGATCAAGTTTTCTATGATATACTTCATGTTTATTTAGTTATAAATCATACAATACATGAGTACTTGCTAGTCTCTCTAGATTCACGCACTGTCACTATTTACCCATATATGAAGGGCCATTTATTGATGGGATTAGTGTGGGGGATCATTGGTCTTTGGTTCATGTAGATAAGTGATCGGATGATGCTCTCCCTCCCCTCAAAAATACTACTTATCAAGATGACACTTGAGCCATAGATACTTAAAGTTTAGGAACTATGCTCTGGGGTAGCCAAGTATCTTATTTTTAATTTATATTATATTATAATTGTTATTGTAAATTATCATAAAGGATTATAATTATACATTGATCACATTGATAGTGGTTGTTGTTTATTTAAATGAGTTAATTTTAAAGTGTTATAATTACTTTCTATATTGAGTTGTCATTATCTCATCATATTAGAGATCTATATTTTATGTTGACTATGAGTTGATGTCATATTACATGTGAAAACTATTATTGTCTCTATTAGATTCTCAAGATGTATTCTACTTTTTCATATGTGTTTATTTAATTTTTTATTATGTATTTCTAGTTAGATACCAATGGGGATGTTACAGGTAACTCTTGGGTTGGTTTATGGAGTATTACTAGTGATAGCATTGGTAGATGTTTGAAAATAATCTTTTATAAGTTTAGGAATAAGTTAAAATTGATCATGAGAAAGTATTGATGTTTAGCTTGGTTAAGAGATTCATTAAGTGTTTGGGGAGCAAAGGTTTGAACCTTGTATTGAAGAGAAAGTGTCAAAGCAGTGATAAAGAGTTTGAATAAATTATGATCAGTCATGTTAGGTTAGCTTTATGGGCTAATGATTTCCATGTTTTGATAAAGTCATGAGTTGATTCAGTGGGAGATTATTTAGCATTGATGAAATGGTTAAGACAATTTTTTAGAAGATAATTATGTTGTAACTCTTTGAATAAAGGATTAACCAAATCATCAAGTTGGAAAATATAATGTTAGGTTAATTGGTTATACCATTCTAATACATCACTAGTGAAGGTTTTGACTAAAAGTTTAGTTGTGGTGAAGGTATTAGTTTAGATCTACTCTTTGTAAAGGTTGTTAAAGGATTTGATAAATGAAGTAGGGTCTTTATTCCCATCATACTTGATAGTTGGTGATACATTACCAATATCAATGGACATGATGAAGGGATCTAAAGTCTCATTTTGAATAGTTTAAAGCATCTTATTATTAATTATGGGTTGAGGAATAATATTGCCTGAAGTATCTCTAAGAGGTGGAGGAATGTAATTAGGATTAGTTTGAGGATGGATAGTTAAAGGTTGATTATCCATATTAATCAAATGTTGTTGAAGTTACATCATTTTATTGGTGTTATAATTTTGCATTATGTCCATTTTTTGGATTACTTTGGCAAGAAGTTGAGTTGTATTAGGAGGTGGGTTAGTGTTGGTAGGATCACTCCCCGAATTGGTGTTAAGGGGAGGGTTATTAGAGGATGGATTATGAGTGGTATTATTGATTAAATTCATGTCAATTTTTCCACATTATTTAAATTTTTTTGAAGATGAGAAGCATATTGGTAAGTATAAAAAGGATCAGTCCCATCAACTTCATTTTGAGGTGTGATCTGCACCATGTTACATGTCACAGATGGAGGGGAAGAGGTGACCCAAGAGTGATGGTGCTCTTGAGAAGAAAAAAGATGAATAAATAAACATCCCATATAGTATCTAAATGAATTTAATCTATCCAAGAATATTTTGATAGGAGACTTCATTATTATTGGAAAAAAATGAACAAAGTGCTAACAAAGAAAGATAATGAACTGGATCAACAAACATAGAAGGTAGAAAATAACACAAAATCAACTGGGTCAACCTAACATATGGAAAAAGGTATACCAACAATACATGGTCAATTGGGTTGACCTAACACAACAAATTAAGGCTAGAAAAGCATATAGGGTTGACTGGGTTGACCTAGTACAATAGATAGGGAAAATTAGAAAGTCTATAACACACTATGTCAATTGAAATGACCATGTAATACAAATAATTTTGAAATTAATTTAAAAATTAAGAACTAAAGGGAAATAAACAATAAATTATATAAATAAAGTTGATCCAATTGAGGCACACAGCACAAACCCTTACACCAACGCTAACTAATGTAAGTTTTTACAATACATAATACAACTGAGAAAAGAGCAAGAAATCAACTTAAAAATTAAAATATAACTATTTGATCAAGCTAAATGTTTTTTAAATTGATAGAATATGATTTTAAATGTGATGGGAAGTTGTATATAAGAAAGTAACTAGAAATTAATCTAAGGATAGTTTTAGGATGGTTGGTCTAAAAGGGATCCATATTAGCAATGGTACAATCCTGGTATTAGGGCCTACCCCATCACTTCACACACCACAATGATAAGGGTTTCAGGTGCTTAAACAAAATATACCATTAACCACATGTTTATACTTGGCTAAAAAACTAAGTTGGCTTCCCCCTTGGTGATGAAATCTAAGTAGGTTGGCCTTAGGTATATAATTGTCAAAGTGCTTGTTAATATTTGGTGATTTGGTCATGTGTGTATAAAATAGAAAATAGTGAAACTAAATGTTAAATTAAAAAATACCTAATTATACTATATTATCTATTCTAAGCATGAAAGTAACAAGGAATGAAAGTGTGAGATAATTACTAACATATAAGGGTTAATTATAGCTTTGAAACATGGTATAGTATTGATATAGTCGATAGTGTATGCATAAAATATAGAATAGGGTCGACAGTGTCACCTATATAATAATAAATAAGGTTTAAGAATGAGCAAGGTTGACAGAATTGATCTAGTTATCTAGATAACACATAGAATACAAAATTGAGTTGATAGGGTCAATCCAGTTGATTGTACAAGGGTAGTTTTAAAGACTACAAATTGTGAAAGAAAAGACTATAAAGAAAGAGAGAAAGGAGAGAAAGAAACCTTAGTGATTTTTAAGATACAAAAAAATGATATATTGCTATAAAATAACCTTTAAAAATGTTTGCAAATCCTATTAATAGGGTTGACTAGGTTGATCTAGCTTTACAAAAGCCTATTGTTGAGTGCCTAAATTGTACAAGGTCAACCTAATATGTTGAATAGGATGATTGAAAGTATAGGGTCAATTGGTTTGACCTCTTATGCTGAACCTACTATTTAAAAACTTGGAAAATTATATAGGGTCAATTGAGTCGATCCAATATCCTACAGTTGAAACCCTATGTATAGTAATTAAAATTGGGTTGATGCAGTTGACCTAGTATGGAAAATATATGATAAAAGAATGAAATAAGTGAATAAACACTATAAGGGTTAGTTCACATTGGTTTTACTACAATGTATACAATTATAAATGCATCATGTTTATAAATCAATTCTAGCTCAGAGAAGATAGAGCATACCTACACTTCTAATTGGGAATACATTTATTAAGTGAGATCATGATCAATATGGAGATCTATTAGTCATAATTAGGGGATTAATTATCACAATACACTATGATAAGGATGGTTCTAAAGCCTCCACTCTAACATAATCATGTAATAACCCTAAGGGGATCCTAGTTTTGATATTTCACCTATGCTAATAATAATAAAGTAAATATAATCTAGTGCTCATCAAAGCTTGTGACACAACATGAGGGGTTATTAAACAATTAAAAAATGTATAGGAGAATATTAATTAAGATATGTATGAGTAATACCCTAATACATGGAATATGAATAATAATATTATTCAAAGCCAATACTTAGGCTACTTCTATCTACTAAAAAGAGAAGAGCAAAGTTAGAGAATAATTACCTAAATATGAACTTATAGAGACTCAGTATCTCCCTTGGACAATGGGGATTCACAATAGGTTATTGTGGTTTATAAGGATCACTAAGAAAGGCCAAAACATCTAAGACTTATCCATAAAACTAGATTCTCCAAGTAGAAACCCTAATCTAAGACTCCTCAATTAGAATGGCAGAAGAGCATATTATAAAGAAGCATGAGTGGATAATAAATATTTATTTCATATTTAAATAATGATGAAATGATCTTGTATTTATAGGTAGATCTCACTTAAACCCTTTCTAATATGTCAGTTAATAAGGTCGACCTAGTTTACCCTGTATAATTCTAGTTAATTATTCACTAGGTCCCAAGCTAGGTTAGCCAAAGGCCAAACTAACTCCTAAATGAAAATAACCTAAAACTATATAGGGTTGACATAGTCAACCTAGTACAATCAACTGACAAAAAGGTACTAAGGTGAGGAAAATAGGGATGAAAAGAGGAAAAATATTGGAGGAGTGTGTAAAAGAGAAGTAATATCTTAGGGAATGGTTTTAAAAACTAGTTGGATTGGTAACAAGTCGAAATAAGGGACAATAATCTTGTGAAACACCAATAGTCTACCCACTCCTTTCCTAGTGCACTCCTTAGGGCATGCACTTATATATATTGAGTCTCAATGGGTTCTTGCAAGATGTAAAGCATCAATATTTGATAAAAGGTTGAAAATATTATGTGTATATAGATCCTACATAGCTACACAAAATTGGGCATAAACACCCCCTCTCCATGTGATTTAGTAAGGAAACACAAGTATCTCCATTTCTTAAATAAGGATGCATCATGTGCAACAAGTTGTGAGGGTAACATGGTTTTCACAATGCACATTTGTACTCTAGCCATTATTATTTCAAATTTTTTATTTTAGATTAAAGATATATGGAGATTAACTACACACAATTGTAGATTTTTATATTAAGTGACATGAATAATTGGAGCTTCATACCAAAGAGAAAGTTTGTTTTATATACACAATAATTTTCAATTTTATTATGTAATAATGCTTTCTCTTGTAACAAATTGTTTAATATCAATCTTACTGAGTGCACACCTTAAAGGGTACACTAAGAAAGGGACATTAATGCTTATGGTGATTTGAAAGAGATTTTTCTATCCATGTCATGATCATATCAGTCCTACTATTAGTATAACTTCTTTAGAGTGTATATCCATTTACCTTTTAGATGTCTCCCTAAAATCCTAAAACCTTGAACTATGGATAATTCTAAAATCTAGTAGGACCATCCAAAACCTAGAATTTTCATTATAACTCATAGAGGTCTGAAACCACTCTCAAACATCCTAAAAGTATATATATATATATATATATATATATAGACATATATATATAGACATATATATATACATATATATATATATACATATATATATATATATATATATATATATAATATAAATTAAATTTTTATTTTATATATAATACCTAATTTATCACATTTTATGTCTTATCATACAACATCATCCAGGCTAATACCATCCTTCTATGACATTAGGTTGAATGATATTGTCTCTCTACTGTATAAGCTAAGTCGATAAAATCTTATGATATCAGTCAACCTAATACCATTATGTGTCAACTAACATCCTATTAAATTGTATCAACCTAGATGATATCATCAACTTAGTATTTATTTTTAATTATAGGTATTAGACACACACACATGCACACACACAAATAGAGGTCACATTTCATTCCCAATAGATCATATAAACTCTGTTCTCTCTAATTTCACTTAAAATTCTAGCCTAAGTCACATTTGGAGGAGTTATAGGTAGAATATTATCTTGAAGGAAGATTATCTTATGGAAGTCTTGGAGATTCAATAGGATTCATTGAGAGTATTATTAGGTATTCTACCAACCATTTGAAGTATTCATAATCACACCAATCTCTTATAAAGCACCATTAGCCAACATGAGATTGATGCTCAATGGGTCCCCATCAAGGCAAGTATTTATAACCCTATACCATTTCCTTTATTTATTTAATAAATAGATGTTTCTTGTTTCTTAGTAAATGAGTGTACATGTGTCCTTATCTAGGTTCTCTCTATACTTATACTAGTATGGCTATAGGATTGCTTAGACTTGCCATATTCCATCTTAGGTTGCATAGATCCCTATTGGTCAACCATGGCACCTTACCCTTTTTGATAATTTTAACCCTTATAGTTTACTTTACTTTACTTTACTTTCAAAACTAATTTCATTACTTATTTTCAATCATTTACCTTCATAGAGGTCTAGTTAGATCTATTTTGTTATGTCATAGGCCTGAAGGATTTGGATCCCTTTCCTTTTTGTATTGGTTATATAGGTACCCATATTTATAGATATATAAATCCATTGGTCACTACCTAAATATTATATATTTTATTAACCTTCTTCAAGTCTGAATCTTTTGTGATAAGATAGTTGTAGTTTAATCTTAGCCCATGCATACATGTTGTATACACTCAAGGTAGATTTTATCCTTTTAATCCAATAATTTCATTAGTATATTAAAAGGGGGGTGTTTATATATACTAAAATATAGTCTTTGGTGCTTTAAAATGATAAACTTGACACATATTTACCACACATGACTTGAGAAATCAAACAAGGTTTTAATCCACTATTCTCTCACACTTGCATGCTATCCTATGAGTCAATACTTTCATTTTATTGTTATACACCTATAAATAATTAACTATTTTTTTTAAATCTACTAAATAGCTTACACATACATCCCATAATCTCATATTAGTTTGCCTATATACATGTTAGTTCCACCTGATCTAGTTAGTATCACTAGTAACCATTGACTTGATCTAGTCAATATCGACTTGCTCCCAATAATGGTTAATTTTTAAAATCAAATAAATTATTAGGTTTTTACCATTTTACTAACATGTAAATGGCATGATAAATTAACCAATTAGATTCATATATAAAAATCAACGTCTCATTCAAAGGGACTTGGCACTTATCTGGAACAGATCTATACACTTTTATACATTAATCAAATCTACCCTATTCTTCCCAAATTACAAACTTATCACTAAGATAAGTCATAATCTAAGTCTAAATCACTATAAAGTTAGGTTAAATAAATAATTTTCAAGTATCAAATCCAAATCATTAAATGCATACATATAATAAAAGAGCACAATCACATAATCACATTAGGTGGGAGAATTATGTGTGGCTTAATTTCCTTCCTTGAAGTATTGAATATCTAAGCCACAATAAATCATTAAATGGGGGTGACTGGGGTTAACTCAACCCATTAAAATTTCCTATTTTTTTTAGGTTTATATCCCTTAAAAGCATACCCAGGGTTTTAAGGCAAAAGAGACTAATTTATAGAGGTGTGTACATCATCAATGTTTGGGATCACAAATATAGAGAAAGTAAAAACAAGTATAGGTGTCTGTACAATCATTTTTCCTCTTTTAATCATAAGAAATTACCCCAACATAGGTTAGTATAAATTGATGACATTTATCTCACTCAATTCTTGAAGTGAATGAATCACAATCCTATTTTACCCTAATTTTCACTACCATAATACAATCACAACCACATAGATAACCAAAAAAGATAAGTACTCATTCCTTTTTTGAAATTACTATATTTTGCATATGCCACTTTTCAAATTTGATCAACCAATATCAATATTTTACTTTCATATGTATGTTTGAATGTCATATATTAATATCTGAATTACATTTCAAAGTTCCATCATAATTAGATTAATCATACTCATTAATCCAAATTAGGGTAAAATCATGGGATAACTACATGAAGCTTGAGAACTATTTGGAGTATTGAAACATATGTAACATTAAATAACTTAATGAGAGTTTTGGGGATATATAACCCATATTTATAATCCCATTTTCCAAGTTTATCACATGTCAAAGTGAAACTAGGGTTTTAAGGAAAATATAAGCTAAATAAGAATTTTCAGGTAGGACCAAGGGCAAGTAAATACATATAAATAATTTTTAAGGGAAGGCACACAAATATATGGTATAATATATTGGTCCAACCAACTTGGATATTTATGAGCCATTTAGTGTACTTTTAGATCTAATACATGAGTTGTATAATGTTAAAAAATATGAGCTTCATCAATAATGTCCTATCAATACCAATTACTGAAGGTATCTTAGCTTCATCAATAATGTCCTATCAAATTTTAAGATCCTATTTCACAATCTAAGTAGTTACGCTAACATAGTCATTTTTAGGATAATGATGTATAAAATGAGTAATAAAGATAAATAAATTGCCTAAATGTATCCTTTCCTTCTTCACTTCATCATTTATATATTTAGTAAGTGCAATCAATCCCCATTTAGCATTCAAATTTATATGGTAGTTACTTAATTTTACACAATACAAATTTAAATAATTTTATGTTACTTTTTTAACTTATTTTGTACTTAGAGGATCTTGTTTTAAATTATTTTGGATTTAGTGATCTAAACATGTTAAAACTTAGAATATTCAAATTATATAAAATATGTCATAAATTATGTAGTTCTAAATGTAACAAGTAAATTGAGACTGATTAATTTCACTTAGTATTTATAAAAATGACCAAGAAGATAGAGTATTTATCTTGTTTATGTTTTATTCTAGTCTATTTATGTATAGTCATAAAAAATTCCTTAAAATGGATTTGTGGTTCTCAACTCAAGATAATGATTGTCAGAATCTCCCTAGATGGATATAGTAATATTTAGATGCCTGCAATTACTGAATATATTTGTTATCTATCAAATATATCTTCTATGTTTTTCTATTTTATTCCTATATAGAGTGTTTTACCTATTTTTAAATATGTTTATTATGTATTTTAGATGTTTTATTCTATGCATAGATTCACTTTTTTCTTCATTCACCTTAAAAACCTAACTCCACTTTTAACACTTAGACTAACATGTAAACATGGTTTGTAAAGATGGATTGGACAACCCCAACCATACCTTGATATATTATTGAGTCTTACCTAAAATGAAATAATTTAAAGAGAGCTCAAATCACATATATTTCTCCCACCGATGTGGATGTGTACTCAATAGTTATCCTCTAGTATGTATGCAACTTGTTTAGATTTTGACACTTAATGATATGGAACTTTGACCTTCCTTTAGGTGTTTAGACTTGGATTAGTGATTGTTCCTTTGAGGGTTTTTTTATATTTTGACACTTTAAGGTAGTTCCTAAAGGATTGTATATCTATCTTTCAATGTGCAATTAGTTCTTCAATTGGTCCTCAAATGAGGGGTAAATGCTTTCTAGATAGAAATAACGTTAGCCTTGATGTGTATTTATAAGAAAATATTTGGGAAATTACCATATATAATTACATGTGAAACTTTTGAGACAACATAAAATAAGGGGTTGAATTTGAAAACTAACCATTTCAAAAAATTGGGATATTTTTGACAAAGGAAGGCTTTATCGATACTATTTGATTGTTGTTGAAACTGTGTATGATGGAGAAGATAGTGACCTAGAGAATAAAAATAATTTACTTAGGATAATTTAATATTTAGGTATTAAAGATACTCAAAATATGGATTTATATGATAAAATATACTTGCACACTTGACCAATATCACTCAAGGATCTACCCTTTATTCTATACCCTTCCCACTACTGAAAGGATCATAGTTTTCCATCTCAACATGCTTAAATGCTTATATTATGGAATAATCATAATATTTTGATTGTAAATATCACTTTTATCCCATAATATTCTTAAAAATTGATATATATCCTTCACTTTCAATTATAGAGCTTCAACATTTATTTATTCTCCATGAGACTACCATTCAAACCTAGACACTAGTGTTGATGCTAGTGTCCAAGATCTAACATGTTGGAGATTAACCTTATTTAAGTTTACCTTTAATATGTATTTAGGATAATTTTGTTTATCCTAATTCTATTTTATATGTGTATTTATTATTATTATAAATATATTTTATCTTAGATTTATGAGATGTCTCTCACATCTCTTGTTTGCTTGTAGGATTTGGGAGTTCTTTACTTAAATAACTCCTCTCCCCACATGTCATACACTTCCCTCCACTTTATTAGGAATAATACATTTGTAACACACCAATGAGGCCTTATAAGGTCATGATTGGATTCTTGTAACTCCCTAATCCTTACTCTTGCTCTATTTAAATATCACTCTCCTCATCTATTCAAAAATCAATCTCTCTCTTGCAATATAATGATGCCTATTTTGGATTTAAGACATTATTATCTCTCTCTCTCTCTCTCTCTCTCTCTCTCTCTCTCTCTCTCTCTCTCTCTCTCTCTCTCTCGTCTTATAATTGTTATTTTAGTTTGAGTTTAATTATTTGTAAGGCTTCTAATAGATTGTGGGGTTTTTCTTTATTTGATGGTTTCCTTACTTTCCAACTCTCGTCTCTCTCTTGTGGCTTGTTTCATTTATTAAAGTAACATTATTTATTTTCATATGTTTTTTATGTATTAAATGTTTTTAATCTTGATCTTTGATAATAATCTAATATTGTATCAAAGTCCTATGGTTTTTGACGTTGATTCTTGAGAAATTTGTAGATTTAGAGGAGGAATAAAAGATTTTTTTGTCTTATAATTTTTTTATTAATTTGATTTTAAGTAGGTTTATATTACCTTTAGAATAATAATTAATCTTCATTATTTTATATATTTTTAATCAATATTGGAAAAAAAGTATTAATTCTATTTTTTCTATATGTATTATTCCTAGAAAGCATAGTAAAATCAATAAACCTGTTACATTCAATTAAATTTATCTTTTGATTGAAATATTGATTTGATCTAAAATTTAATAAATTTATTCATTTTATAGTTAAGATAATTTTATTTAAATATTTATAAAAAAACCAAATCATGAATTGGGAGAAATAATAAAAATAGTGACTATGTTTTTTAGAAAAACAAGTTTTTTTCCATAAAAATTAAAATATTTCTTAAAAAAGTGGATAAATGGTAAGCTAATGAATTTTAATCCTTGGTTTCTCTTTTTTAAGTAATTTATAATTTAATATTTTTAGTGCTCTTCTTTGTTGAAACACTTTTTTAGTAAACCCCACGTAAGCATCTTTAAAATTAAAAAAACAAAAAGTTTACAATAACTCATATCTCTTTCGCATGTGGAAATATGTTCAAAGTTTTTTATTCATAAACATAAATATAATAATTTAATTCATTTATATCATTTATAAAAGTCTTCATTCAATTTTTCATATTTAATTTGGTCTTTTTATTGACTTGAAGCATTTACCATAAATCATCCTTTTTTTTTTTTTTTTTTTGAAAAGTTTGATTTCATATATATCAAAAGTAATTAAGGGATTTATTAAGTGGCGTTTCACTAAAAGTATTTTAGTGATATTTTTTTATATTTTTAAAACAAATTCAAAACCACACTTAAGTTTTTTTTATTTTTGGTATGGACTTACATTTATAACTTAATTTATATCAAAGTTAAATATTTTGATTTTTATAGCATTATACATTCATTTAGCTTTGAATTTTATAAAACATATTTTATGAAAATATTTTATCACATTAATTTACTTTTCTAATTGGAAATTAGGTAATCCTATTATAATATTTCTTAAATTAGTAATATTTCTTGCATTTAAGAAATTTTAAGAAAAAAATGTCTTTCAAAATGATGAAATTAAAGCTCTTAAATGTCAAGTTTAATGTCAAAATTTATCATTTTATAAAACTCTTTTAATGTTCACCCAGATAAAATGAAATATTATTTTGACATTTTAAATGCTAAACTTGCATCTTTTGCACACAATCATACTCCTAATGATGATATTAAATGTGTTTCTAAATAAACTCCTTAAACACTTCTTCTACCAACCCTAGTTTTAAAATTATGCAAAGTATATGTTACTCGGATGGTGGGCTTAGTAAGTGGAAAATTGGTATTCTTGAACCTCTTTTGCTTACATCTAATGTCAATTATAAAGGTCTTATTTTTAATACTTCAACTACTTCTAATACAAATTTGTAATCTTATTGTCATTCACACAAAAGGACTTATAATACAACTTATTTTAATTATAAAGTTTTTAATGCTCATGATTTGGTTAAAAATGGTAACATTTGTGAGTATTGTGGAAACCACAGGCATCATATCTCTAAATTTTGAAAATTGCATCAATGAAAATCTTTTGGTAAATACTCATGACACTTTTCATTGTTGAAAAATAGCTAAAACACCTACGTATAAGGTTAAATGGTTTGGATACCTAAAGATAATGTATATTCTAGAGACTTTTATCTATCTTTATGTGATAATTATTCTATTGATTCATGTCAAATATATTTTTCAAGAGATGCATATTCTTTTTCTTTGTTTTGATAAACTTAAATTTATTATGCACTCTTTGATTTTTATTTCAAAAGAAATATGCTTTGATTATTTTGACTAATTATCTTTTTGTGTAGGGTTTCGCACTTTGTGATGGAAGTTTCCTTTGATTCATTTGTCTTTTTGTACATCTACATTTATTACATTATATATGTAGATCATATTATTTTGAATATTGGCTACTTAACTTGAAATATTGATGTTAGCTTATTTGTTTTACAAATTTTCATGGATAATTTCTTCTTCTTATTGGTCTTTATTGTATTACAGAAAGATAAAATTATCCAAAGAGGATTTTTAGAGATTATTGATGATCATATTTTCATCCTTGCAAATTTTGGTGACATCTTCTTTTATTATTTCTTTCTCAAACTATTGTAATTATTATTTAAGAAAATTTATATTAAGGGAGTATTATGTAATTTCAACTCCCTGTAAAATGTTTTCTCCACTTTTGTAACCCCAAATTAAGTTTAATGGGGAGTGTTGGACATTAACCTTATTTGGGTTCACCTTTCCTATGTCTTTAGGCTAGTTTAGTTTATACTAAGTTTATTTTAGATGTGAACTTATTATTATTATAAATTCACTTTATCCCAACTTTATAAGGTGTCTCTCACCTCTCTTATCCACTTATAGGATTTAAGAGTTACTTGCACAAGTAATTGTTATTTTAGGTTTTTAGGCACACAACACACTAAGAAAGTGTAAAGGATGGGTAACAAGTTTAAAAATAATGATAAGTATAAAATAATACTCAAGATTTCCTTATAGCACTAACTATTTTTGGGTCTATGATCTTTATCCCATATGCATCTATTGGGTTAATTTCACTAAACGAGATTGGGGAACAATTAAGGGACTTACATCCTCTTATTTTAAGATTATTGTTTATACAATCCACATCATGAGCTATAGGTATTAGGATCCATTAAATAACCTTCTTAGAATAGATATCTAAGAGTTGTATCACTACCACTAGATGCCCAAGTTTTCTTACTAACACAAAACTTGTACACTTTTAAGACCAATTTCAACCAATTAAAATTCTAAGCCCTACTTTGATTTACTTCACAATTTATAAAAAGGGGATGAAGATCACTTGAAAACAAATAAACATAAAAAGGGAGAGAGGGCAAGGAATAAGAGGATTCTCTCTAAACAAATGGGAACATAAATTTTTCAAGGACCGAGAACATGCTCAATTATAATTATACCATTATATGCTAATATTCATGATGACTTGAGCTCCATTCACATAGGTAAAGAGTCTAAAGAGAAAGGGTAAATGCTTGATTATAGAATTATTTTAATGAATAAAATGCAAACATGATTGTATTTAACTACAAATAATTCCTCATAGACTTCAAAATTTTTGAAAAGAATCAAATATTTCAACTAAAATAATAAGATGCACATCCTAGTTAATGCATAAACCTCATTAAAAAACACAACTAATAGTACTCTAACATTAATGTTAATCCATTTAAAGTAGAAATAAAGTGGAAGACATATATGAAAATTAGACACATTTACACAAAAACCAAATTAGCATTATTCTGATAGAATTTGTTTGCAATAGAGTTGACCATTCCAAAATACTACAAAATTATATATATATATATATATATATATATATATATATATATATATATATATATATATATAAGAGAGAGAGAGAGAAATGGGTCCTATATGCAACTAAAAATTACATGGTGTGACATTTTGACATGATGTGCAATAATGATGTAGTGATATTCTATTTGTGTTTAAATCAGTTATCTTTAACCCCCACCCCCTTTTTTCTTCCATATTCCCTCTCTTATCACCTTAGAATCTCTTTTTTTGGAATTTGTAGCCTTTGTTAGCTCAAATTAAAAAAAAACTTCCATGTATGACAAAATTGTCACTTAGTGTGATGTGACTGTCACTTTCCATTACAAAACCACTACCTATGTTTTAGAGCCACCATGGTAATTTCATAAAATACCATGATAGTTCTATATACACATAATATTTTCAAACTTTTAGCAATTAATGATGTTTTTCATCTTGCAAGAACCCATCAAGTCTCAATCTCTCTAAGTGCACACCTTAAGGGGTGCACTGAGAAAGGGGTGGATAGATGATTAGTGCTTTATAAGATTATTTTCCCTTTTTCCACTTGTTATCTACACACTTGTCTCTTGAAAACCATTCCCCTAAGTTTTTTTTTTCTCTTTTTCACACTCTTCCAACTATTTCCCACTTTTGATTTTCCTTTTCCTAACCTAAATCCCCTTTTGATAGTTTATAGTACTAGTTTGATTGGGTCAAACTTGTACTCTTATTGGTAAAATTCATTTAGGGTTTGGGTCAGCTCTTGGCTGACCTAGCCCATAACCTAGTTAGTTTTTATCAATATCAATACTAGGTCGATTGGGTCGACCTTGTCAATTGAAACTTTTAGAAGGGTTTAGGGTCAAATATCCATATATACACAAGATCATTTCACTATTATTTAGAGAAGATAAGTAAGATTTATTTCACATTTACTTATCCACCATTCTACTTGAGGAGAAATCTTAGGTTTCATACTTTCTTTGGGGATACTAATCTTGTCTTGTGGAAAAGTCTTTTGGATGCATTTATAGGTCGTGTAGCCTAAAGTAATTTATCCTTGTCATTATTACATACCACAACAACCTCTTAAGAATCACCTTGGCCAAGGGAGAGATTGAATCTCAACAAGTTTATCTTCAAAGGTAAGTATTCCTAACTTTTTTCCTCTTTTGTAAGAGTAAATATGTATGCATTTGTACTTATCTTTCATGCATTAGGATTCTGTATACATTTACATGAGTATATGTCTATTATTCATGTTTAATTTTAATATTTATTACCCCCACTTTGTGTCATAAGATTTGGCTAGAACTTTATTATATTCATTTTTTACTTGTTATTAGTATAGTGAATATGAAAACATAAGGCTTAATTAGGGTTATTGCATGATCTTACTTGACTAGAGGCTTTAGAACCCTCCCTAATATTATTATTATGATAAGAGATCCCCTAATTAGGTCTAGTAGATCCACATATTGGTCATGTTATTGATTATCTAAGGTATCCCCAATCAGAAGTGTAAGTAGCATATATCTTCTCTGAGTTAGGATTGATTTATAGATACAATGTATTTTTGATTGCATACATTCTGGTGAACTCAATGTTAATCTAACCCTTATAGGTTTTCTTTCACATTTTTCATTTTTATCATTTTATTTATTATTTTTCTATATTTATAATAATAAGTTGATAGGTCTAGTATAATTTATAACTTTATGCATATGTTTAACACATTGTCACATCAAAATGACTCTATTCTTTCTATGCATGTCTTCATCAGATATAGGTTATTGGATCAAATAGGTTGAAATTTTACTCTTTTTCACTTCTAAATAGGCTACTAGGTTGAACAGGGTGACATAGTACTCTTAATCAACTCTATAAAATATACTAGATCGATCAGGATGATATAGTATTCTAGATAGCTTCCAAAAAACATACTAGGTCGACCAAGCTGGTATAGTCATCTTCACATGCTTCAATAAATAGGGAACTACAAAACTAAGTTGACCCAATCAACATAATTAGCAAAATTTGTAAGTAACATTTAAGGTACTTCAACAATAATCTCACATTCCTCTATCTATTGCAACCCACCAAGGTTCCTTTCTCTCTTTCTCTTTCATTTTAGTTATTCCTTATAGTTCTATTTTGTACAGTTTGCAATCTTTAAAACTGCCATCATCCAACAAACTAGGTCAACTTGGTCAACCTAGTTCTATATTATATCTTTTGTTTGAAAGACTAGGTCAATCCTATCAACATAGTTCTTAAAGACCCTTACTTCTACAATACAGTAGTGATATTTTCAACTCTATTATATAATGTTTGCATACACTATCATCTAAACTGATAGTGTACTATGTTTCAAACTAGGAATTGACAATTATATTCTAGTAATTAATTCATACTTTAAATTTTAGTTGTTTGAATGCTTATAATAGATCACATAGTCTAATTAGATAGGTTTTTAAGATACTATTTATTTACACTATTTTCTCTTTTTTATACACACTGCTGAATCACATAATCTCATAACACATTTTAACATTTGTCTACCCAAGACTTACCTACTTGGATTTCATCATCAAGGGGGAAGCCAACTTGTTTTTTTGTCCAAGTATAAACACATGGATAATTGTATATATTATCAAAGCACCTGACACCCTTATCATTGTGGGATTGTGAAGTGAGGGGGTAGGCCCCAATACCAAGCTAGTACCATTGCCAACATAGATCCCTTTCAAACTAAACATCATGAAACCGTCCATAGATTGATTTTTAGTTCCCTACTTTTAGCCAATTTCCCTATCACACTTAAAATAACACTCTATAATAATAAAAACATTCAAGATGACCACTTAGCATTGATTTTTAGTTGACTGCTTATTTTTTACTTATTATATGTTGTATTGTAAAAACTTACATTGGTCAGTGTTGGTGAAAGGTTTCATGTTATGTGCCTCAATTGTATCATCCTCATTTACCTAATTTATTATGTGTTTACTTTCATTTATTACTTTAAAGTACATTGCAATTTTTTTGTTTTAGCACACTCATTATATTCGACACAGTCTCTTATAGACTATCTATTTCCCTACATGCAGTACTAAGTTGATGTGGTCAACCTAGTATTCTTTTTTTCTTTTTAGGATATATTACTAAATTGACCCTATCAACTTTGTATCCTTATTAGGCTATTTTCTATCCTAGGTTACAATACTAGGTCAACCCTATCGACTCTATATCCTTACCCAATTTTTAGACCCTATTTTTAATACTAGGTTAACCCAATCAACTCTGTACTCTTATCTATTCCTTCTTACTTCCTTGATTTTTAATCACCTTTGTCTTACCTAATATCTCCCCTTCATCATGAACTTACTCTTTGAAGACAACACTAAGTTGAATTAAATAAATATGATAAGTCTTACCAACCCTAATAGGTTCTTACATAAATAACTTGTGGCTCCCATTTTGGATGAAATCAATGTTCATATATCCACATGTACAATAAACTATGGGACCCCTACTCATTATTAATTATTTCGTAATCATCTCTTATCACTTGAAAATCAACCCAAAATAGAGTATACACCAAAAATTCTCTTCATCTCTGAGTTTCCTCAACATCGAGGAAAGGATATCTATACCATTTACCAACTCATGGTATGTGGTCAAACCAAAGAGCGTCATTAACCTTCTCCCACTTTATCACATGGATTTGGGGATACTAGCTTCTTTGTTTCTCAACCTCTTCCCTCTATTTTGACCCCTTATCATACCATGACTTATTCTTCTTTAATTTCCTCTAACTCCATACTTAGTATCTCGATTAACATGGTAGTCTCTAAATCTAGTGGGCCTCTTACAAGACCCACTCTAATTAATTCTTCCACTAGTGCATCATTTTGTACCCATGGTAATCATGCCTCTAGTGCTAATTATTTTCATCCATTTACTAGTCCATATTTTTCCACATAAGTAAATTATGCCATTAGTGTATCACTTACCAATAGTTTTCAAACTCCTACAAACACCCATAATGGTACCCACATCACTACTACCAATTCTAATGCTTCAAACAATGCCAACAATAAAACTCAAATCCATCAAATCCTATTACAAACTCTTAATCAAATGAATTATTTAAAGATAATAATGCAAATAATATGATTCAAATACAAAATCACCTTATTCATCTTCAAAACCACCCTCATCAGATGCCATGGGTCACACATAATCAAAATGTTCCCCCACCTCATCTTTGAGATTCCCATGGTAATCTTATCCCTTAACCTCCTCTTATCAACAAGATAAAAAAGCATCTTTAAAATGAGCCTCTTACATCTCAAATTACTAATATAAATATAGGAGGAATCACCCCTACCATTTCTTACAATGGGTCATCTGATCCTACTCTTCATTTAAAATCATTTGGAAATCTGTATAAAGACTAGGTCAAATTAAATACCTTCGCCTCTACCAAGCTATTAGAAAAAAATCTCATGAATTATACTTTAGATTGGTACAACTAACTTAAAACTCATTTTATTATTAGTTTAGAAGATTTAGTTAATGCCCTAGTCCAAGAGTTCCAAAATAGTGATCTTTCTAAGAATACCTTGGCCCATTTTATAAATTATAAGCAACTTTAGACTAAAACTACCCAAGATTTTATTAAATAATGGAAGACATTGTATAACAAATGCAAACATAATATGGTAGATGATAACATTTTCCATCTATTTATCAATTATGTTTTTCCCAAGTTTTAATATCATTTCCAAACTCTCTCTCCTCATAATTTGGATAAATCTATTGACTAAGCTAATCATCAATACTTACTTATGCATCAATTTAAGCCATCCCAACCTTCTATGAGTACTCATATGTTACTCAATAACAATAATCATCATGCTACCAATGATGGTGTCATATATTCTTATGATACAATTGAAATGATTCAAGATGTTGTTCCTAACCAATCTCCAGAATAAGCTTCCCCTCATAACCACATCACTGACCCTCATTTTTCTTCAACTAATAACATTAATGTTCACAAACCTTTATCCTCAAAAAAATTACTAAAATTTCTACCAAGGCCTCTCCCATGAGAACTTGATCCCACTCATCCTATGAAATCTTGGTATGACCCTAATAAATTAAGTTGGTTTCATTCTAGTTGGGGTCATTCTCATTAAACCTATAAGCAAATTCATAATTTGGATATGGATTTCCTTCTTGGTACCAATTTTGACCATGATTATATCATTAATCAATGCCAACAAGCCTATGACATTGCTTTCAAATCTCATGAAACACATAATAAATATCAAGCTTTGAATCAAGCTAATGTTCATTTGGATATCTATAAATATCCTCTTCCAAATCACCAAGACACCTAAGATAATTTCACCCTTTATACCAATAATGTTGACATTATTCTTGACCAAACTCCTAAAGAGAATGTGGTTAATATGACTAACATGTGAAGGGTGGTTGAATCCTCAACCCATCTACACACCTCCATTGTCTAACACATTTTATGTTATTTAATATTCTTATCTAAATCACTTAAATGAGTTGGGGAAAGATGACCTTATATCTTTTGATGAACCAATTCCAACACCTCCCTTGGATAAAACTTCTCATATTATTTCTATGATCCCTCCATCTTCTTTACCTCACACTAATGACACTTAGAATTTTATCAACACCTCTTATAATCTATCTCAACCCACATCTCTATCAACTAATCCATCTTCTCAACATAATCTACAAACTTGACCTCTTATTAAACCTTCTTCCTCTTACCAACATAAATTCACATGCACTTCATCTCCTCCTTTTGAGGACCTCCTTCAACACTATGCACCTATTTCTAACAATCTTCTTTTGGGTTATGATGAGTGGGATTCTATCATGGAATTCACTAATCTCCCATCCTAAATCCCATTTCTCAAACTTATGATATCCTCTCCATGTCATTATAATCATTTTATGTATATTTTATTCAAAATGAACATCCCTCATCCTCCCCTAGTAGGACATGAAGTAACCTTATCTAGATCAGAAGATAACATTCTCTAACAATGTGAAGAGATGTCCATACATGTTGATCAAATAATAGATACTTATCTTTCCCTCAAATTACCCATTGATTATATGATTCCCAATGAAATATTTCTTAGTGTGGATGATCTTTCTCTATTTATTAGTGTCCAAATTGGTGATATCCAAGTCAAGCATATCTTGATTAATGAGGGTTACATTAATTGTGTGGCATCTCTCAATTTTATCAAAACCCTTAGATATTCTGAATGTAATATTAAATCCACACATAACACATGTCAAGGATATGATCAAAGGAAAATGCCTCATTTAGGTTGTCTGTGGATCCCCATTATCATCCCACCTATCACCATTTATATGAAGGTGATGATATTTATATTTCCTCTATCTTACAACATTTTTCTTGGTAGGCCATAGAATCATTGTATGAGAGTGCTTGGCTCTTTCACTTTCTAATGCATCAAATTTTCTCATAATAGAGCCATCTATATGATTTAGGATGCCACCAATCCTTATAATTTCAAATAATTCCAAGACTGGGGTATATTCAAGATTCCTACCCTTGAACCCTTGCCAAGCATTCCATTTATGGAATCTCAATTATTTAACTTTCCCATCAATTCTACCTAAGGTTATAATGGTCATCCCAAACTCTTTGGGAATATTCTCCCTAACCTCATAGATTTTGATGATGATGAGCCTAATGAGATTAATCTTAATATTAAAACTTTAGATCTCTCACCTCATCTCATCTCTTATCTTTCCAATTCTTTGTAACCTTATTCTCATCAACCACCTTGTGATGACATCCCTATTATCTTAACTAATACTCAACATTCCATTCATCACACCACATCAGATGACAAGGTCATCCCTACCTATGCCATTGATATTCATACACCTAATTATGATGATGGTTATACCTTAGATGATCTATTATTAGGAGGTCTAGTTCAAGACAGATGCTAAGATTATTCATTATCATTTCTCTTTACTTTAGTCTTTTAGTATATTTTCCCATAGTTATCATATATCATTCCTAATTTTAGTATTTTTCCTCTTTATCATTGGGTAGAGATGGTGTGAACACTTCTAGTTTTTGAATAAACTCATAGGAGTATGCTTATGGATCATACTATGACTGGTCCCTATCACTTTGATAGGTACCATGACCCCTATAGCCTACTTATCCCTAAGATACATGCGACTCTCCTTCAGCCTTCTATGGACCCTACCCCTCCCTCAGAAGATCCCATTTTAGATCCTATTCTTACTCCCACTCTAATTGATTTTTTTCCTACTTCTACTCCTATCACTCCCTTAGTTGAGCCTTGTAAATTATCTCCAACAACCCCACCTTTTCTTGGTGAGGGTTTGCTCCCTTTATTGTAGTTAACTCCTTCACCCATCAAATGAGTTGATCAACCTTATTGTGACATTCATAAAGTTACCAATCATTAGACTAGATATTGTTCCCTATACCAAACTCTCTCAACTTTTTATTCCCCTAATCTTATGAGTACACATACCAATACTACTCATATACATATCTATTGATTCAATGGCATAGATAAACATTCATCTATGCATTGTCACAAGCTATTACAATATATAACATTTTGCATCCTACTAATCCTCAATCCTTAGATAAGGATATACCTCCCTCAAAAGTATTACTTAAGTATCTTCCTAAGTATGAAGAGGTATATTGTCTTTGGTACTAATGTGGTACACATCACATAAATAATTATTGCATCCTTTAACAACATATTAAAGACCACCTCTTAACCATTTCTACACCTTCTACCATTCCTTCCAAAGGTCATTCTCTCAATAAGGCTCCCCCTTCTTCCCCCATGGTTCCACCTACTATGGCTTCATCTCATCTTATGGTCCCTTATTCACCTCCTATTCCTCTACCTATGAATCCTTCACCTTTGGACCTTCTCTCACCTGTGGATCCTTCTCTACCTGTGAATCCCTCACCCATGGCTCCTTCCTGACTAGTGACCCCTTCATCTTATATAAATTTCATTCCCATGCATTATCCTAAGCATACCTTTCATGATAACCCTCATCATCATGATCCTTCAATCATTCATAACTTTTATTTTTAAGATAATTGAAGTATTTTCCTAGATTTTACTAAAGATTGATGAGACATTAGCTGTAGTTCACATTCAACAACATAGAGACTTATCAGATGTTATGGATAATGTGTGTGGACAAATATATCATTACTTATGAGAACTTACATGGTTTTCTTACATTATCATTTAGATTGGATGTGTGCTCCAACTTTATCTTTATCTATTTGTTATATCATTTGACATTGTGTCAAATTCTTATCTATCTTATATGGTGACTTTGGTTTCACACTTTATATTGCTTATGATGATATTATGTTCTCTTATGGATTTATTTTTCATAATTACATTATTTTTATTCTTGAGTTCATTTATTATGACTCCATTTTTATTTTTCATGATTGTTTGCTATCTTATCTCTCTAAACATGGATAATTATTATTGTGACCTAGTTATACAAACCTTGCTTCCCTTTAATCATTCCCTCTTTACCATGTGATTAGTTAACAAAAAATTCATCTCATTATAATATCCCTTTGATAGTACACTTTGGATATCCTCTTATCCCCCTTTATTCCTTTTCACAAACTAGGCATATACATGGTTGAGACCTGAGATAACATGTTGGTTCATAGTTAAGCTTAAGTATTTTTATTAGTCTTGTCTTTGGATACTTAACTTATTTTAGCCTAAGCATAAAGCTTATTCATGTGTATCACTCTATCTCTCATGATTGGTCATTCCAAGTCTATATGGAGGAGGAATATTAAAATCCATAAAAATATTCAAAATCCAAATCATTTAATAAAAGACAATGATCCAAAAGGTAACGTTTAAAATTTTCAAAACTAAAATCACACTAAAAGATGTGATTATAAACACATTTTATTTTTATAATCAAAGGTAAAACTCCATAATTGGCCTCACAATAGAGTTGATGTCCATTGGGGTGTGGTAGGATAGTATATTAGAAAAGGAGAATACAAAAATATTTTAGTGCTACCTACTTTCTCATGCAAGTACCTAATCTTTGTAGTATATCAATATATTTGTAATGGGTCCTAAAGAATAAGGAAAACATCATGGTAAGGTAGGTCCATTTTAATTTTCTTGTTCAAAACTACCTTCATGAGTTGATCTTAATAGCACACTTATTTACCTACACAACTCTGTGTCTATAACAAATAGGTATCCTTTGTATATTGATGGTTACTAGTCACTTAGTGTCTTCTCATGTCCTTAACATGCCTCATGTCTCCTATGGTTTATCATAAGAAACCTAAGTTATGATTTTTACATTGCCTTTTTCACCCCATATAACCCTAATATTTTCCCTTGAGAAATATTATTTCATTCACTGATCACTCTCCTAGGGATTACATTTATGAGTTGCATTGCAAGACCATGGATATTACCTAGCCTTCCTCACAAATTACCAAAATTTTCAACCTATCATTATAAACATTCCATTTTACCATATTTTCACATTATTTACACCTCATTAGTGTTCCTTTTATGAGTTTCAATGTAAGACCATGGATAGGACCTGACCTTCGTCACAAAAATTTCCAATGTCCAAGTTATAACATAATTATATGTGTCAAATATGAGATAATATGTGATTTATTATTAGTTAAACATCATAGACATGCTTCCCATATTGATTTAGTATTTTTTTATTAATTAATTCATTAATATTTTCAATTTTATCTTCTTATTTTTTGATTGCATGAAAGAATACAACCACTTTTCTTGAGTTTTTCATACTTGCCAACTTGATTTAGTGTGATTAATTTAAGACCATTTTGATAATTTTATTTTTTATTTTATACTCCCCAACATGATTTAGTATAATTTATTGACTTAATTGATTTTTTTTTATACCATTGTTCTTTCATGTGCTTTCCACTTTATTATAATATTTTCATACTTCCCAATGTGATTTAGTGTGATTTTACTTATTTTAATTTGGTGCCAAATATTTTTCATGGTTTAAAAACAAACTTTTTCCCCTCTTGTTTACCACTCTTTGGTTTCTTATACTTAGTCATGTTTTGATATTACACATTTCCCAAGTCTTTTTTTTTGGCATATTTTTTTTTAACCATGCATGTGTACTACATAATGCTAGAAAAGAAAACACACCATATATATTTCTTATAACATATAAAAGAAAATAAAAATACATTTTATAAAAATAAATATATCCATGCATCCATATCAACAAACATAATACAAACACATTAGATCAACATCTAATTGTCAAAATAAGATATATATATATATATATATCATGTGATTTTGATACAAAGTATAAAAATACATCACTCCATCTCTAAGATTGGGCTCTATAATGTCTATTTTGTGGCCTAGCCACATTTCCCATATATGCCTCAAATATTTACCTCTAAATACTATGATGTAAATAGGATGTCTAAGATCTCAATCTTGATACATGTCTCTGTAGGTTGGCCACTTAGGCTTGTACCTATCCTAACTGAATTATGGTAGACAAATGTGCAACTCTCTCCTAAGCCAAGGCATATCATACCTATGGCTCTCCTAATTCCATCCATGATGGTGGTTGTAACCCATTTATCATGATTTTAATCACCTCATAACCTCTCCTACTAGTCTGAAACAGCTCATTTGAGTTGGGGCATATGGTATCACAAGATAATCTAATGTGATAGGGTTGCATGGTGCCAACACCCCATCTAGGATCTCATAGAGTGTTCCCCTCACTAGGGATCCCCACATGGTCTCTTCCTCCTCTATAGGATATACAAAATTCAAACCAAATATATGTTAGATCATAGATATATCTAAAAATATATCTATCTATAATCTATCAATCAATCTTATACAACTAGTATTTTATTTTCAAAACTTGGATAAAATTTCAACTATTTATTATGTGTTTGGATGTCACTTATCACCATATCCCCATCTTCTCATCTAATGAGCATGGTTTCTCCATCGACTCATCCCCTAAGTACCTCATACATGGGATGCCTCCTAACCAATGCAAAACCTTGGGTCACCACCTATGCCCATCTCAAGCCTCACCTCATTGGTACCTTTATAAACTAGCTCTACCCTAGGCCAACTGATGGGTCATCTTAGATGACCACCCTCTATGATTTTTGTCACCACTAGCATCTCCATTATGCTCACTTGGTTTATAGATTATAACTATTTATTAATCAATTTCAAACTATTTTATATTGATAAAAATATGCCATATTCCTCTTAAATTTAATATTAATCACAAGGATCAGCCATAAGCCAAGTCTAAAACATCTCAAAAAAGTCAAGATTTATCATTGTTAAATATCAATTCTATATTTCTAGTTACATACATATAGTCAAGGAGCACAATCAATTTCATTTTAGGTGGGATAATCATGTGGGCTATATTTCTCTCCTTTGAGTATTGGATCCATTGGTATTAGTCAATCATCAAGTAGGTGTTTGGGTCTACTCATCCCATTACACTCCCTCTGTCTTTTTTTTTAGATTTCAATATTTTTAGGTTCCCTTAGGGTTTATAAAAATTTGATAGTATATTAGCACAAATAAAATTTTCATTTAATTTATTCAAACATATAAAATATATTTATACATGTTCTCCTATAAAATTAGAGTTCTTAATTATCTCTTATGAATTCTCTACTAAGTCAAATGAGTCTTTTAAATGACTCACATAATTACTCACACTAATAATATATTCTAATGTATTATTATATAATCAATCCCTAAAATATCTCACATATTACTAGCTACATGATACTATCATTTCCCACAATAATAACTTACCTACTAATGTGAGTACTAACCAATATTTCAACCCCCCTCCCCCCACCTTAATATGAACATGGGGAGACAACACCAATCATTGACTAATAAAAATGAATAGGGACCCATCAACCTAATCAAGGTCTTAATGCTCAAGTTGATTATATGGTATACATCTATCATGAATAGGATCCCATTAACTTATTCATGTGAATACATATTTAATTAATTAGGACCCATTAACCGATTCGTGAAAACAAATCAACTAAACCAATCAACTTATCGAGAATACTTTCTACTATATTTAATGTGATCTTAATCTCCACATTATTTTGACAATAAAATAATATTTAGAAACTTCACATAAATAAAATACCATATAAGAATAATGATAATAAAATATTTGAGGACCAAGTCCTTATTGTCTTCATTTTTATCGACTACACATGATTGTCACCATTTGATCATAAACATCATAGAAAATTATTACTCCCACTAGGAATTATCCATATTGGTGCCATAATTTCATTTGTGTCCCTTTTACTAGTGATTAATGAGAGGTTTTATTAGGCCTCCTACCTCTAGCGCCTCTGACCTTTAGTGTATTATTACTTTCTTAGTTGGATAAAAATTAAGGCTCAAGTGCATGGCATGTTTGATTTGTACAATCATCCCCCTCCCAAAACAAAAAAATGACAAATTTGACTCAAGGATGTCAGGTTTACTTGATAATGCATTCATTTACAATATGATTTTAATTTTAACACTTTAACATAAATAACATACATTAACTATCTAGAGGACACCCAAGATTCTATAAACCCTAGATTAAAATATGTGGTATACACCATTTATTTAACACTTAACAAAGACTATATACTAGATTTATATTATATAATTTTTACAAATTTAGACTATAACCACTATAAAAAATTAAAATTACATAATAAAAATTAATAAAATTAGAAGATAGATTTTTAAAAATGTCTCTAGACCCTTAAAGATTAAAATCAATGATTATGAATGCTACCAAATGTATGGACAATTGATCTCATGGATGTAAATACATTTGAATGATTGGAAACACTAGAGATGATTGTAACATTTGAATTGATTAGGAATGACATGGAAAAATATGTTGGGTTGAGAAATCTAGCAGAAAAAATGGTGTTTGATGTATGTGAAATCATAAACTAGAAAAACTCACATTTACTATGAATGTGATCAATGTATAAGGATTGTGCATCCTTGAGTTTGACTGTTAAAAATTTAACCATTTGAGATATGAGTCAACTTACCTTAATATATTAGGATCTACATGATATGATTAAATGAACATAGTGATTTTAAATGCAAACTAATGTGGATTCTAACTGATAAAATTTATAGTGGAAGCATTTATGCACAAGGGACTCTATCAATATTAAATATTTGGTCAAGAATGATAAAATACCATATGTAAGCATGAGACATTAGAGATAAAAAGGATTGGATACAAATCATTAAAGCAAATGCATGAGATATATTTCAAATTAATATTTACTATAATTTAATACTCATCCTTGATGTCATAGATCCACAGGATGAAACATAGAAAAAATTAAATGCCTCCTATTTTAATGTTGTACAATAGTCATTTTTTTTAGCATAGTTAATGGATACGAGTGGCTTATGTTGTTGTTCAGGGAGAGTAGTCTTGTCTAGGAATATTCTCATATTCTGATTTTGATCTATCACTATCATAGTTATAGTTTTTTTAATTTCTTTTCTATTCATTAGACACAGTCAATTGGGATAAGGTTTTAGTCAATAGAGATGAATGGACTGCATTGTTGTCTAGGAAGCATAAACATGTCCATAAATAATTTTAGATTTTTTTCTTGATCATGAATATGTAGAGTCATATATTTTGATGAGTTACACTTTCATTCATATGAAATAGCTAATATAAATTCTTATTTGAGCTAAGTACATCTCTTCTTAGTGTTTTCCAAAAAAATAAGTTTTCCATATTTATCAATTTCTAAAATCAAAATTGTTAATTATTTTACGTCTTTAACATTTTGAGAGCTATAAATTTTTTCACATATTAAACAAACATTTTTATTTTTAAATCAAAAATAGTGTAAAATAATCACATATAATTCTCAATACTATGATATATAGGCAACTATTCATGCCTCTAGTATTGTTTTTGAATTAAAATATACAATTTTATATAATACTCAATGCCCAATATATAGCTATCTAAGGAGTATAATTATCATATATAAGTGTCATAAGGTATATTAAATATAACATCATGTAAGTATAAACACAAGGGTACAATGACCTCTATGGTATAACAAGACAGGGAAAATCAACATGCCCAAATGCATCAAATATTCCCCTAGTAGGGATAGATATAGGAATACGAAACACACATAAGTAGTGTGCCCTCATAGATGCATGATATAGACCATGAAAATATATAAACCAAACAAGTATAATACAATATATGTATATTATATAAATCATGTCACCAACATAGTATAATAATATTCATTATAAACATCATGGAAACAAACATAAGATATAGTAATCAATGGTACCTAGGTTAGTACCACATAAATTAGTGATCAAACACAAGTTAGTGAAATAAAATGTAAGGAGTAGACTCATAAGCCATGTCAAAAATAGGATCATATATGGAAAAGAACACACAAACATACATGTGCACTTGAAAGTAAGGACTATCTCACAACACTCAATGTAATAAATGTAAAAATCATAATGTATATATCCATGTCATGTCTGTTAGATCTAGGTACCATAAAAATATGTCATGATTAATGCAAATAGATCAATATGATAAAATAATAGGAAAGGAAATATATCACCACTTAAATATATTGTATAGATATTCCCCCAAGGTAGGACATGTTACCAAAGAGAATGCCCCTTAGCTTGTGGGTAAAATAATGTACATGTAGCATTTGTAAGTTATATAAATTATAACATGTATATCAGTGTAGCACCCACTCAAATAAACATCATGAGAAGAAAAAGTGTAAAGTATGGATATGAAAACATATAATATAGGTAGATATTATAGACACTCATATTTTTAGTAAATGATTGAAAATGTCATTTTTTACAAGACTTCATATACATGACTTATAAACACATAGCTAACTCTTTATTACACTATCTCTTAACCATTATCTTATATATGGCCCTGACCTTCCCAAATTTCCATTATTAACACTCAATATTTACCTAGTATATTTCTTCAACAACTTATTATATTTATCAAACTATCTCTTAATATCATATCATTATTTCCTAATTTTTAGATGATTAAAACCATGGTCAGATGGATATATTTATGAAGCCATATACTTTTGTTGGACTCATTTATACACACATTAGAAAAAACCTAAATTCAAATCTTTCCTATGGGCTAGCCCATATGTTTTACATGTCAATTTGGAGGGGAATTACCTAAATATTTAATTATTTATAGAAATATATCCTAATCATATTCATATCTAGAAATAATTTATCTATAATTGGAAAACATATCCACATTTATATAAATTTCCCTAAATATCCTAAACTAAAAAACCCTAAAATGAGAAGGTCCTATTCCAAGTCTAAATACTATTATAAGGTCAAAATAATAGGTTTTAAAGTTTTTAAATCCATACATATGATTTCATAGCATGATAGTATTAAATTTATTTCACACACTCATCTAGGTGGGACAACTACATTCAGTCTGAGCCCTCTTCATATTTTTAGAACATAGGCAATGTGTAGCCACTTAGGTGGGGGTAGTTATGGTCATCTCAACCCATATTTTATTACCCTTTTTTTGAGATCACATTGGTATCAATTGTGTAATCTAGGGTTTTGAGACAAAGATAAGGAAAACATATTTATTTGTGTAGGTCCATAGATATCTAAATGCATAAGATCTATTTTCAAACATAGATTCAATCATCCAAACTATCAGATATCCACCTAGGAATCCTATATAAATCCATTAGATAATAAATGAATCTCATTTCCACTAGTGTCCAATTAGCATTAGACTTGTCATAACATATTTCATAGTCTATATCCTTATATAAGTCAATACATAACCCCTATAGGGCCTTTTTTATTATTATACATTGTCACAAACCTAAATAGATCCTAAAAAAGTTAAGTACCCTATGTTTTAGGTCATTTTCATAAATATTAAATTGAAATAAATTATTTACACTATTTTTACAATCAAATTTTATTATTTTAGACATATATTATATAATCTTATTAGACTTAGTGTATTAAATTATTTAGACCACTAAATCCCAAATTAGTTAAAACACACTAGTGATCCCCAACATAGAAAAGCCTTAGGTTCCTATTGTCACTCAATATTTCACCCTAGAGAGGTTGTTCAAGCTTTCTCTAGATTGAGTGAAACATTGGATTACCTCTAGGCATATGGGTTACCTATAATAGAGGTAAACCTATAACTTAAAGCGATAGCTCCCTAGATTATTATTTGATAGATTATTACATATAATATTTTCCTGAATGGATGAAAAGGGGTAGAAAGAAAGAAAATTTAACCTATAGTAATGAGGAGATACACTAGATATAAGTCCACAAAACACACTTGTAGCTGCACTAGGGAAGAAGACTACTAAAACTAACCTTAACACATTATCCTTATAGCATAATTATTTATTATGGAGGAATATTGATATGAATATCTATAAGTGGCTGAAAATAAGGTCTAATATTAGACACTAATAGTCCCTCTCACACTTCAAGTCACACTTTAAAAAATCATACACTTTATGAAACTTGTTAGAAGAGATATCACTCACACAAAACATGCAAGAGCAGAATGGAAATAATGAGAAGAAATTCATCACTTGTCAACCACAAAAACCACTTAACACATTTAGGAAAAATATTACAGAGATAAAGTCAACTTCATAATCTTATTTAAGGTCAAAACAAGGTGCCAAACTAGCAAGGGTTCACTATACTAGGTGTGTACTAGATACAAATGCAAAAATGGCTTGCATAAATAGAAAATATGAGAAGAGAGACAAGAAGAGAAGTGGAAGGGTTAAAAGGCCAAGTTTCAAGATATGAATATTAGTTATAATTTGAGAGAAAGAGGTGGAGAATAGATGATGAAGTGGTTTTGTATAAGTGTCCATCTGAAGTATGACACCTTCCCTCAATTTGGCATAGAGACTCTTCATATCTTTCTTGAAACTACATTTTGGTGATGAAGAGTCATTAGACTAATTAAAAATAAATTAGGAAGTATTTAAAACATATGTCCTAACATGGGACATTATAAACAAGATAGTTACAATCATCTATGCCTTTATAACTAATAACATTCCTCTTGACACTTTTGTTCACTATCTATAGTCACTTACTAGCCCTCTTGGCTTCAATATTCACACTTATCATCAAGGTGACTTATATTTTTCCAAGAGATCTAATTTAAGAGGTGTTACACACCTATTTATAACCTCTTTTCCTTCTACTCCATTAGATATACCTAAAAATGATCCAATATCATACCTCTCATCTTCAAACTGGGTAGTCACTTCTCCTTGTCACTATCTGTCCAAGACTACATGTAGTGAATAATGTATCAGAGGTCTTTTAATGAAAAATTAAGGTCATATATAAGTTTTATGGGTTTTAAAAAGTCCCAATACACCTTATATAATTATTTTTATTCAATAATTCTCTTCTTCACCTATAGAACAACTCAAATCCTATAAGAAACTTAGTATTAGGCTTGTCCATACAAGTGATAATATGAATCAAATGGATGTTATGGAGCCTAGGAGAGTAATAGATAGGTTAACATCATTTTATTAACCAATTTACCACTTATATATACATATAATTTCATTTATTCTCCATAGGGTTTGCATAAGGGTTTTGAGATGGTTTTTGGTCATCTAGCATTTTAACAATGATTCATAAAATGTAGATGTCTAAATCTCAAAAAAAATCCATTGAAAATAAGTTAGGGACCCCATTAAACTATCCATATCTTCTTGAGGTCTCATGTGGACCCTATGTATAGATATTAGTGAATGAAACTAACCTCAAGCTCCTTCAATGCATTCTGAGTAGGCCTGAGAGAAGGTTAGGCCAAAAGAGCCAATTATATATTATTCCATGAAAACCAACAATTCTTATGGACTCTCCACTCTCCCTTGGATTCTATCTCATGCATTGGAAATATCATGTGATCATATAACTAAAGTTAAAGGCCATGATAGTTTAGGCCTAATAGACCTAGATTGTGTATCTGCATACATGACCACCACTAAGTGATCTTAATGGCTATAAGGAATTTTAAACATGGTTTTTCATCCAATGAAACTATATCCATAAACATACATCATTTATAAGTCTCCCTTACATTACTTATTCATTCACATACTATATCTATAGGTTATCTTTCTCATAGAGTGATCTATGTCTGAGATTTAAAAAAGAGCATATCCCATATGGTGTGGCAAAAAAAAGACCATGGAGATATAAAATAGGTCATGATGATGCTCTGTACCAATTTCAATAACTTGGTCATGCTCCAAGAGCCCTCAAACTTTCAAATTCCTCAAGATTGGCTATCTAAGATTGTATACTATCTACAGAGTTTAGTAGACTGAGTTTAAGGCTCATACCCAATCTTGAATCAATCTTTGTTCTATGTATTTTTTTTAATAAACATGTAGAATGTGGAATTATCATTCTAAAAGTGACCTCAATGTGATTATTTCATCTTCTATCTCTATCAATCTCCAAACCTACATGTTTCATGACCCTAGGTTAGTCTATAGACTATGTCAAACTGTAGGTATACATCTTAGGGAATATAGGGTTCCTTTAGGTTCTTATTTCATGTGAAATCACTATGTTTCACACCCTTGGGTTTATATTCAAGTAATTAAACTATTCTACACATGGGTCAACTCATATCATACCTTAACATCATGTTCCCATTAATACACTATATGGTAATTGTTGTTCCGAGCTCATATAGCTCAATACACTATAAATTTCACTAAGTATCTTCAATAGGAACCTAACTAAGTTGGAGGTACACTCAAAAATTATCTCTCTCAACTAAATACCCTCCTCTTATGTTAAAATTTTAGTATTATGTCCAAGATAAAAGAATGTAAACATAAAACTTGATTATACCTTACATACCTCCACTAACAGATGATACTTTGTAAGATCGAAACCTTTTTTGGAGAAGTTAAGGAAAAAATTCTCAATGAGAAACTTTCTCAACCATGGAAACATTAAACTCAAGTATTTTATCCCAAGTTGAGGTTTGAAGATGCTTCACCATTTTAACAAGTTTATATGAATCTTATATTGTGATTAGACCTAAAATATTCATTCTTGGATCCCTTTCAACCTTCTCAGTGTTTCAAGCTTCTATGATCTCTTCACTTATGTATGTCTCCAACTATATTTGATTGTGGGTAATAGTCTCATAGTTTTGAATGCTCAATCATTTTATTGAAGATGATGGAGACTTTGAATATGCTATAGTACCTGAAGGTTACAAAGATATGTCAAATTTTTAAACATGAGTTTGAATCTCCCATAGACCATTAACATATCCAACTTCTTATATGTATATACTCAATATACATTCTACTTGAATAATAGTAAGAATGTAGGTTCACCATGACCTAAAATAGTTTCCTATATCATCAAATGATATTAGGAACTCACATTGTATTGATATGGATGAAAAACAACTTTTTAGCCTTTAATCTAACCCACTTATGGAGATATGAACTCTATAACTATGGAAATCATGTTCTGTAGACCATTGAGTGTTCACTTCTAGGTCAATGAGATAGTCTTAATTATCTCCTCATGCTCACACTACAAAACCATATGAGACCAAAATTTAAAAGACTTGATCAGACCTCACATACCTCCACTAATAGATGACATTTTATAAGAGTAAAAACTCCTCTGGAGAAGTTAAGGAAAAACTTCTCAATGAATAACTTTCTCAACCTTGTAAACATTGAAATCAAGTATTTTATCCCAAGCTAAGGCTTGAAGATGCTTCCCCATTTCAACAAGTTGATATGAACCATATATTTTGATTAGACCCAATTTTTTTGGGATCTTAGATCCCTTTTAACCTTCTCAGTGTTTTAGGCTTCTCCGATCTCTTCACTTATGTAGGTCTCCAACTATATTTGATTGTGGGTAACAGTCTCATAGTTTTGAATGCTCATTCCTTTTATTGAAGATGATGGAGATTTTTAATATGTTAAAGTCCTTGAAGATTATGGATATCTATCAGAGTTTTGAACATGTTTTTTGATCTCCCACAAACCATTAACATCTCCAACTTCTTAGATGTATATACTCAATTTACATTTTGCCTAAATAATAATGAGAATATAGGTTAACCATGACCTCAAATAGCTTATTTTATGATAAAATGATATTGGGAACTCACTTTATATTGAGATGGTTAAAAAAAACTTGTTAGCCTTTACTATAACCCACTTATAAATATATGAACTCTATAACTATGGAAATCTTATTCTGTAGACCATTGAGTATTCACTTCTAGCTCAATGAGATAATCTTGTTTATCTCCTCATGATCACATGTGAAAAACCATCTGAGACCAACATGAAAATAATGGTAATTCTCTTCTAACCTGCATACACTAACTGGTTCACATAAACCAATGTAAAAGATGATAAAAGCTGAGATGTTGGGGGTTATGCAAGTAGTTTGGAGTCACTAACATTATTAGTGATGGTTCATGAAGAACATAACTCCACACAAAAAAATATTGTCATGGAAAGGAAGTAAAAATAGATTAATTTTATCCACCAAGTGCATCCATCCTAACTCTTCCCTTCCTATCTATACCAACTACAAACTAGTTAACCTTGTTGACCTACTAAAGGGAGTGAAGAGAGAGATGGATCAATTTTCACCATTTTTGGAACTATCAAATCTATACGAGCTTGGATATGAGCTATGGGGATATGAAGTGAAACTAATAAAGTATCCACATGTGTCATAACTATTGTATAGTCTTTACAACAATTGAAACTCCATTTTTCTTTAGATAATCTTCTCAATTTTAACATTAATCCTGTAGAATTTAGTTCCAAAACTGAAAAATAATATCTATTTGACACATAGGATGTTAGAAAACTACTTGAAACACTTTTCCTCTTGAATAAATAGTATAATTTCATTAAATGTCCCAAAAGATGGCCTAGGATGACATAAGGACAATTTAACAAGTATGACCAAGGTAAAACAATTTACATGAATTTAATAATGACTATGATGGAATACTTTCCAACATAGGAGACCCTATATAAGTTATATGGGTTTTAACTTATTTGACTATGGGGTCAAATTAGTCAATAGTTCTTATGGTATTTCCTTATAGCTTCTTAGTGTTTCAAATTTATATACTTATATTTAATTTTAAGATTTAATTTTCAATTTCCCCTCATAGATGGTCTATTTATCTTAGGATTTCAACCTTTAAAACCCAAAATTTATATATTATCTCCTTTGACCATTAAAAACCACTGGTTTCCCTTAGCATTTTCATTCTATATTCCTAATGTTTTAAATTTTAGAGTTAGGTTTTTAGATCTGATTTTTAATTTCCCCTTGTCCACTATGCAATTCTAAAATTTTCTTTTTTTCTCAAAGGTTTCATACCTATTATCCTATTAGGGATTCATTTATTAGGGTTTGGATTCTCCCCATACATATTTAACTCTATCTTATTCAAAATGACTCTATTTTTTAAATCTCCAAGTTTTTTAGTAATATATATTGGATCAAAAACTATTTTTGTCCACTAGAATTCTATAGAAATCTTATAGAATTAGGGTTTTATTATTTTTATTAAATTTGTCCTAGAAGGAAAAATACGTGAATTTTATTCCAAAAAAAATGATTTAGTATATCTACTAAATTTTAAAAAAAATCCTCTTTTTATCCCAAATTTCCTTATGGTTTTCTTGGGGCATTTAGTTATTTATTTTAAGCATTGCATCATGGCTATAATGGATATAAAAAATATATATTTTGTAATTCAATTTATGATTGTCATAATTACATTTTACTTTCCTAAAATATGTAATATCTCTCAAAACCATGTAATGACATGGGTAAAATTTGTGTGCAATAAAACTAAGGATTAAATTAATAAGGATGAATTATTAACTCTCATTAGTAACACATTGTTTATATGTTAAATCTCAAGGGATTCTATGTGTCAATTGTTTAATTCCTCCTAAAGTTAGTGACGACTATTATCCCTCCCCTATTATTTTATAAAATAATGTATTATATAATTAGTTATATGATTTCATAATCCTAAGAGGTAAGGTGCCTAAATAATATTGAATCAAAAGTGTATAAAGTTTGTAATAAAATAGCCAAATATACTCAACTTACGATAAGTAGTATATCTAAAGAGACCATTTTAGATCACATTATTACTATGACTAATACCATATATGAATTCCAAAATCAAATCCAAGATCTAATTGTAAAATTTACATCAATTTAAATTAATCTTGTCTATGTGAAAAATCCTAAATATGCTAATGTAAATTGCATATCTAACTCTCCATTTAAATCCCATGTGCCTCAAAAGTTTACATCTCAAGTATGGGTTAAGAATTAAAATAATTTACAACTAATGAATCAATAATATTGCATAAGCATATTAAGAATCCAAGTGAAATGTTAAGGAACATGATTCAAAATAATATTATCACTTTTCATCCCACACATCTTGTAAAAATATCCAAATACTATTGTGTTTATCATAGAACTCATGGACATCATATAAATAATTGTTGGGATTTGAAGATAAAAATAAAAAATATTATTTATAGTGGCTATATTATGTTAGATACATATTTAAAATCACTCATGGATTCAAGAATAAATTTTATAGTTGAACAACCTACTAAAATTGTGGTTCCATCTTCTAAGATTGATTTATCAAAATAATAGTTATATAGTTAAAAATTATCAACATAATAGTTACATAAATAAAATTTATAAAAATAGAAGTCTAAAATAAAAATAATAATTAATAAATAAATACATAAGAATTAAATTCAAAATCAATATGTAATTTATATTACTAATGTTACAGTCATTATTTCCAAGGGGAAAACTATAAATGTTTCTTCATTTCTAGAGCCTTTGATTATTATCCCTCACATAGATTACAATAAATGCATAAATACTAAGACTACAAACATTTATGAAATTTATGTGTATATTTAGACACTTTTCAAATTTATTTAATATGATATGAACCACTTAAATAAATATACTTCATATGAAGTTTGCATATGATCCATTACATGGTATGTAACACTTGGTCTCAAATATGTCTTATTATATTTTATATTGACCCTGATTTGGCTCAATACAATGTTATATCATGAATATCATGGCTCAAATTAATGGATGAAATAATTGGTAATGATCATGAATATATTAAATTTATTTTTCGAAGTGAGCTTATTATTATTTTAAGGAATATAACTCTTTAGGGCAACAAATGAATGTGTAAACTATTCAATCAACTAGTGTTCAAGAAATGATACATAATTCCTCTATGAACATAGAAAAGGTGCATGATAATAGTAGAAAATAACATATTAAAATAAAAATTGACCTAATAAATAAATTACATAATTGGGTAAAATGCCTTCTGATTATAAAAATGAGCAAACAAATATTGTTGGACATACTCCTATTTTTGTCATTGGTGATTGTGCTTATGGGTAAGATGATCATGCATATAAAAATAATAAAATGACTATATAATCATGATGATATTAAAAAATGGTATTATAGTGACAAATAATAAGATAAAATTATGGATACAAGCCAAGAACATCTTGTTTTACATGATGATATGATAGAGAACTCAATAGATGTTATAGATAAATGGTGGTTGAGGGATACAAGACCTACATATGAGTATCCCATGTAAATTATCATTGGTTAGCCAAAACACAATCTATTTTACATAACTTCTTAATATTTAATGATTATTCATCCCCTTTGGATTTTATTTACCCACTGGGTTTCTCTACTAAACCACTCAATTTTAAAAAAAATAGCTAATCAATAATAACCAACTAATATAAATCATGATTATTTAAGGTTCTTAAACATACTAACTATACCAATAGTACATTATTTTTATATTTTCATCATTTATTTATAATACTCAACTGAGGTTAGATTTGAGAACATCCATGTATAATAGATACATCATTTAAAGTAAAGTGTTTAATCAAAGCATATAAGTGTATTACTGATTCAAACATTAAAGACTCTTAATGTTGCAAATATAGTAAGAAAATAATATAATACATAAATGTAGTTTGAAGAGTAAAAAATTGAATTATTTATTCTTAAAAATATAAAGGTAAAACATATATTATATATCAATAAATAAAGCCATTATTGTTTTAATTTTATGAATAATGAATGTTCATTTATGATGTAACCATTGCTTTTTTTTTTCAAAATTTTACAATAAGTGTCTAAACAAATTATTATAATAATAAAATTGATCTTCATAGTGTAGCTCATCAAATTAAATAATATCCATATTTATTTCTTAGAAAAGAGATATATCTAGATATAAAGAGGGTGATCATCATCTGGGAGCTTTTCCTTCAACAATAAACCATTAGGCCCATACACACCTCCCACTGGGAGTGACCCTTCCCTTCATGAGGGGGTAGATAATGGTGATGTGGTCATCATGAGCTCATCCATAATAATGTTTTGTACATTAATTATCATGCATATAAACTATAGAATACATCCTTTATCTACTAAGACCCAAACATGGATGCAAACTAGAAAGTGTAGTGGACAGACAATGTATACATCTATAATATTACTTTGGCCAAAAAATTTCATTACAGTTTCAGAATTCAAACAAAGTTAGGTTATATTCCATAACATAATAATCTACTAAAATTTTCATTACCCTAGACATTAACTGATGATGAGTGATTTATGAAAGGGACTCTTGCCTAACATCACTCATCATCCCTTAACTAGAGGATGATTTTTAAACTAACCACATGAAAAGCATCTAACCAAAGGAATTCATCCCAAATAGTCTAATAATCATGACATTTGTAGATGTCTTTCAATTAGTTTCTAGTAGTATAATAATTTAAATATGAAAGACATAATCAATGATAAGACCTTAATAATGAACAAAATCATCTATCTTAATAATATTATGTACAATTTTTCCAAGAATGAAGCATAAAATATCAAGAAAACATAATGTTAATTAAATATGAAATACATAATCATCAACAAGAGATTACTAAGGAACATAAGCATTTATCTCAATAATCTCATGTACAAGTTTACCAAGCATCAAGCATCAATGCAACATAATGTAAATTAAAGATCTTACTACATACATAGTAGTACTAAAAGTTATTACCTAGGATAAAAATTCTCATATATATTTAGACAGGTAATATGATTCCATTTTATCCATGATATAGGTCCTATAGTACTAGAATGGGTGGTGTATTATTGTTTCATATCTGTCCCTTTTGGGATGTCTAGTATACTTAATTTAAACCACTATAGTCATAATAACTCTTTTAAAACAATTTTAATCTAATAAAAGTATATAATGTAGGTTACTCATGGCATTTTAATAAACCAATAGACTAGATAAATTTTTTATAAGATATTAAAATATTATTGAGTATGCCAAGATGATATTTAATAATTATATAATTTATTAGTTTATGATTGAACAATTGGAATCAAATACTCATAGAACCATTCCTTATTTTTTTTCCTTGTTCCATAGTCAATCACGTTTTTACTTGAATTAGTTTAATTAAACCCAAAAGACATTTCTCCCAAAATATGATACCTAAAACTAACTAATAAAAATAAATATACTATATTTGGCTCGAATTACAATAATATTTTCATTTATATGGTCTCTTTTAGTATTAGTATTATCATCTTATTAATCATGAAAAAATAATGCTACATGTCCATGTATGATCCTTTACAATTTTAACAACCAACAAACATCTAAACACAACTAGTAAGCTCAAACCTTTGAGTTGTAAAACCTAGATTTTAAAACAACAATAATGGAGATCCCTCCACAATAATAATTCATTCTTAACTTTTCAATCATGATAATAAATAAATTTATAATAGTTCAATCTATTTCCCAATAGCAAACAATTTTTTTAAATGTCAAACAATCTTTAAAAAGATGGTTACGATCATAACTTGGTCTCTAAAATAGCCACACTTTATATTTAGGATTATCCTATGGTTATTTTAACCACCTACATGGCTAAACATAGACCTATTTAAATAAAAAATATCCAATAATGTCTTTTTTTCAATACAACAAAATGAAATATTGTGTGGGATTCATTTGACTAACCTTGAGCCACCTTTATAATATTGTGGGTAAGGGTAAACCCTTCATTCTCAAGCTCATATGGGTGATTACACCCATGTTAATTAATTTCCATGGCCAATGTGCTAAATGTTAACTCATAAAACCACACAATGTCATTTAAGAAAGACCCAAACTTGGGTAATAACTATATTATACACATGGACCAAATATTATTTTTAACAAGTTTATTTTTCCAATAGAAACTACATGAATGTCTTGAGCCCCCTAACATGGACCATGTTGATCCCTAAGATTCAAATGGGGAGCATAAGGTAGACCCTCCAATTTTTAAAATGAAGGGGCCAGTTCCAGTTTTTGAAACCCTTGTTGTTACTTCGATGTTATTACTCTCTCTATAACATCAAGGGCATAACCATTGGTTGTGGCTTCAGTGATAGATAAATATCATCCCTTAAAATCTATTAAAATTTTAATACCTCTAGCCTTCGACTCTACTTAAGATGAGGGGGAGTCGACTAAAGTGAAAAATAAGAAAAATTGTAGAAAACAAGAGTCCATCATGACCCTTTATTCAACCCCCTCCCCATAAAAAAGATAAGGCATGCTTAATTCAATGGTTGAGGGTAGTAGGACATGTATGGGTTGTTCTACATGCAAGTTATTTGGACCCACTTAGCTCTCTTAGGAGAGATTTTGTTTTGGTTAAGTTTGGTGAAAACTTCATGAAAGTTTCCTAGGTAAATCTTTTTGTTCCTATTTAGTCTTTGGTAGAAGTCCCTATTGAGGGGGATCCTGGCCGCCTATTTAGTTTCCACTAGTAGAGGCATCATATTAGAGATTTATTATTTTATTTTTAGTTTCTCTCCTTTGTATAAGGTTATGGGGCCTTTCAATCCCACATTTAACCTATCTAATAAAAAAATGAATAAAAGAATCCAATTTTTTATTATCTATAGACCTAGGTCTTAATTTAGTATGTAGGGTTTCATATTTATTTCCCAATATAATAATATAAAAATAGATTATAAAATAAAATGGTAATGAAAAATCCCATAATATATCGAACTATTTCAAAATACAAATTTATTTTCCTAAGATAAATTAAAATAAAATCTAGGCTTCACTTTTCATTCTCCTCTTTCTCCCACTATCAACGTTCCACTCTAAAACTATCTCTGCTCCTTTTTTGTCACCCCCTATCTAATTTTTCTCATTTTTATCTTCCAAAATCTCCTTGTGGATCTATGCACATGCCTACATTTCTTCTACCATTTATATGGAGCAATTTTAGTGGTTTTAACACCCATAATGACATGCAATAATAGTTGTGAGTTCAACTCAAGCTTCCCTAGAAAAATTTGATGTAGAGTTTCACCAAAACACACCTCATAAAATAGTCATAGTATAAAAAATTAATAATTACAACTTCCATTATTTTTCCATGAACCTTATCAAACCCTAATGATTTACCTTTGACCCAATTTTTAATTTGATAGTGTAAATAAATCTAGTTTTACAAGGATCCAATAACCACAAAGTTTAACAATATAGATCTACGATAAAAAAACAAGCCTATAATGGCCACATAATAGAGGTCTTCAAATTAACAACCAAAAATAGAAACCAATAATAGATAAGGAAAACACATGAAATTAGAATACTAGGTAGATTGAGAAAGTTCTTCAGAACTATTATTGAGTTGATTAGCCTCCTATTCTGAATCATTAATAGGTTTCTTCTATAGTTCTTTAGTCATTCTACACCTCTTGAATTTAGAAGGGCCTTCAACATAGCTCTAGATGATCTTATTATGGGCAAAACTGGGGGTCCCTTTCGTTGATGGATGGACTAAAGGATCTGAATGTATTCGGATACCTCTAATAGATTAGTATCCTTGTCCTAATTTTTGGACTCCAACATGAGAACCATGTCAAGATCCTTTTTGATCACCATGGTTTTAGCGTTCAAGTGGTTCTAATCTTTGATGAGGTCTAACATAGTAATCCAACATTTTATATCTTATCTAAGAAGACATATAATTCCATTTCATGTTGCTAAAAAAAATTATCCAAAGTGGTATTTACATCCCCATTTAGGATAGTTTCTTCCTTCCCCAATGTATTAAAGGATTTGGGTTTTTTATTACCAGAGGCAGGTGATGGAGCTAATAGTTGTTTGAAGGGAGTATTGCCCAAGATATTTAGGGGGAGAAGCACCATGCAGTAAGATATCCCTCTTCCTTTTTTGAGGGGTTAAGGTCTTATTCAATAAGGTCTTTAGCTGGGGGGATCATTTTATCATTCAACCTCTTATAATAAAAGGAAAACAAACCATGATGAGTAATATCATTCTTGTTACTAACTTGGTAGGCTAGGGTAGTAATTTTGAGTGATTTCAGTAGATAATATGGTAAATTAATTCTATAAACACATAAATTGTTGAGTAATAGGAAATGGTGTGAGAATATCAAGGTGAACTTAACTTCCAACATCAAGTAATTCATAACTTGGAGGAAAATCTCAGCTAGTGCTTGGGAAGTTTCTATCTAGGATAGTCATTCTTATCCATCTTCATGACCTCATCTATTCTAAATAATTTTTTCATGAGTTAGATATTTTGATTGATATCCTTGAATGCCTTTGTCCCTTCATAGGACATGCCTATTACCACTCCTATGTTTTCCTCAGACACAATAATTTTCATTCCCTTCATTCTCATTGTGCATTTGCTCTAAGCAAGCACTAAATACCTAGAGTTATTCATCATGGCTAATAATTCACTACATGTAGGAAGTAAATCTGACCTTGTAGAGCTTCCTCCATACCTTTTTATTGCCCTAAACCTATGAACATAAAATAAATTTGAGATGATCTCTATCACCCCCCATAATTGCCTTGTTAGATTTTTGCTCGCTACAAAAAATTATGCCCATTAACACATTACTAGGAATTTTATTTATAGATAATTTAACCCAATTTTTATTAATAATGGTGTAATTATAGTATACAATTTAAAAATCATTAATTGGTCAAGGAAGCAAAATTCACACACTTTCCATTAATGTTATCGTAAGGGCTCAACAAACTAGGTCACTATGATGTGTGCATACTATCATTATTTAAAGTGTTCAAAAGTTGAGCTAGGACATGACTATGATCCTCCCACATGACCAAACCATCTAAACCCACTCTAAATTTATAAATGAAATCATTGGTAGAGTTATACTCTTGGTAGACATGGATAATAGAGAAATCTTTGAAAGAGGGAAAAAGTCCTTGGGCATCATCAATGATTACTTTAATAGTGTGCGAGGGTGTTAATTTACCACCCAGTGCATTAAGGATATTGAGAGAGTCTCCCTTAATGACTAGCTTGGGGATTTAGAGCTGGGAGGCAAGATGAATACCCCAAATGGAAGCCATAACCTCACTAATGTGATTAGTTTAGTGTCACAAAGGACCCATGCAAGAAAAAATAACCAAACTAATGTCATCCCTTATCATGCACCTCCCTCTTTCAAACTCATATTTCATTTTTTAGGTGCCATCAAATTTGAGCTTAAGCAAGCCAAGTCAGGGTAGGACCACTTTTTAAAATGTCAGGATTCCACTAATTAACTTGGTAGAACATCAGGACCCTTGACTCAATTGTAATTCATTAAATCTAATAATTTTATAAAATATGTACTTTAATAATTTAATATTCCCATGCTATGTCTAATTCAACATACCAATAAATAATACCACATACCCAAAAATGGGTTAAATGATCCCTTGAAGTCTAATGACCTAAAAAATGAGTCTTTTAGTCTTTTTCTTTTCTTTTTTTACAAATAATCTAATTTTAAAGATAACAAAACAATTTTTAAACCATTAGGACCCAATAACCTACTAAACATAGTAAATCAAGTAATAATAATTCAAGGTCATGTATATGAATATACATAAATTTTGTGACCAAAATTTAATACACAACTATAGAATCACAAACACAACTCAAACAATCATCAAAATAAATGTAATTAAGTCAAACAAACTACCAATAATAAATAATACCAAATAAAAATATGCATGTGAATAACTACCCAAAAATAAAGCACATCACAACTAAACATGATAAAAATTTGATAAGTCATGAGTGTTTGACTATTTTAATTTATTTATCTTTCTACTTGGAACTATCATGATCTACTATCCTCTCCTATATTATCATCACCCTCTATATTATTTTGCTATGATGGGCACACTATCCTAAATCCACCTCATCTAGAAAAGGACTTGTTAGTTTGAGCTAATAGCAAAAAATAACTAAAATATTAATAATGTAAACACATTAAATTTTATTTTATTTATTAAACACAATTAAAATAAAATAAGATATACATTACTAATATCATCATGAAATAATCATGTACCATAACAAAAATTTATTTAAATTAAAATAAATATAATATTTTTTATTTTACAATGAATCTCATTAACTATCTGTAGACACCTAAATTTCATTTAGTGTTAAAATACACCTAAATCTATTAAATATTATTATTAAATCAATAAATCACATTTCCTCCTAAGTTTAAATAATTGAATAAATCAATTATGCACACTTAAATCCTTATTTTAAACAATAAAATATATATTTTACACCTCATCAAAATATCTCCCACCTTTTTCTCCCTCATCCCAACCAAATCCACAACTTTCTCAACTTTTTATGACTCATTCCCTGAGTTGTCAAGCAAATTGATTAAGTTCTGCTGACTCAACTAACCAACTCCATGCTTTTCTCAACCATTTTGAAATGCTCTTCATCCTCATGGGTGAGGACTCATTATACACCATTGATTAATTTGATCTTTCAAAAATCACAAATGATCCTCCACTATTGGATCCTTCTCCAAACATCTATAAATAAACTTGCAAATCCTCATTTTCAAGGATCACAAAGTCTAGAGATCATAATCACAATAAGAAAATCAAAGTTTAATACACAAGCAAATCAAAATAAATCAAGGAAAACCAAATACTTCTTTTTACACCAAAACACTCCCCATTCTCTTTTGTATTAGAGTAGTGAGCACCATATTTTAAAATAACAAATCAAATGTATATCACAATGGAGAAAGCTTGTACTTTAAAAGTGTAAATTTTGTGATTGTTGTTTTCTTTTTTCTTTTGCTCTACCATAGGTTTGAATTTAGATTAGATTAGAACTAGTTTACTTTATTTTCACATCTAAATTTAGTTCACATATTTTTGACATGCCTGATGGGACCTTTCCTCATCTTTTTTTTGGATCCAAGAATAAGAGAGAAAATTGAAAATTACATCATGAATAAATTCTTCCACACAAAATTTGATGATATATTATTTCAAGATGAATTTTTACAAATAAAAGTGAAAGCTTAAAAATCTTCAAAGGTAGTTACAAAAATAAAACAACTTTCCCAAGTAACAAACTTATTTAAATTTAAAAAAAAACTAATTAAAAACATTAAATAAATAACTTTTGGATCATAAAATAATTCAACAAACTCTCCCTTGATCCAAAGGGGTATAAAATATCTAGAATAATGACTCTAAAGTCATCAAAGGAACTCTGTCATAACTGCAAGTGGTGCACTGTACCTTTAGCACTAACCAAAAACTATGCGACTCCATAAAGAAGCCCAACACTATGAGTTATGGTAAAAAATGGTTGATGAACATGATTAAGGTATGTTCATCCTTGATGATAATCATATTGTATTATAGTAGAACATGATTTAGCATATCCAGCTACATCAACCAACATAAGGTCCCACATAAGAACTTGTCCAAGTGATAAATTTATATTATATATGGTACATCTTCATGATGCCCAATAAATTTTTATGACCTTTTCTTAACATTACTGGTGCTAGTAACCCCTATCAACTCATACTATCACCAATGTCTGATCAAATTCCAACCAATGCCCAAATCTTCTCCCCTATTAGGCAAGAGGTGAGAATTTATGCATTGAGAGAAACAAAAATAAATAACTTTATTTGATCTATGACATGAATATTAGATATATAAATCCAAAAATGCAACTAAAATCAAGAACACAAGCCAAAATTTTCTATTCAAGAATTAAACCCAAAATTCAAACGAATAGCTGACTGGAGAAGGTAATAGTCCTCCAACCTCCAACAGATCCTCCAACCTCTAATGTGACACTTGGAATTTGTTAATCATAAGGATCCTAATGTATTTTTAAAGGACAATACATTTTCCAATATCACAAGCATGGGATTTTAAATTTTTCATTTTGAAGGTGTTAATTTTCATCGATAATGCACTTGTGTACATCGGTGTTAATACATTTATTGTAAAAATCATATAAATACACTTAAATTATAAAATTAACCATTATAATGTGTCTAAAACATCTAAAACCCTATAAATTGACTGGTTACATGACCACTTTTTGATAAAATAGTGATTTGTCAAAAAAAGTGTTGCAGTACAAGTAACTCAATGATGAATATGACAAAATTAAGACCAAGAGAAAATTTGAAAAAAAACATGCTTTGGAAATATGAAATCTTGACCTCTCCACTTACATGTGTCTTTAAAAATCAACACTACCAACTACTCTATAAGTATTTACAAAATATGAAGAGGGTTTTTCATTTAAACTAGATTTTTATGTGTGAAATAAAAAATAATAACTTGCATGAAGTAATTTTTTCATTCCCAGTGAAAATTTTGAGTAAAATTGAAATTAATTTAAAATTTATGTGGGCCCCATGTAACCCTAAATTTTTCCAAGGTTATTTATAAAACTTTATACTTATTAAAATTATTTTCTTATAGTTACTCTACTATGCCATTCCCAGGGATGCCATGCTACTAGATGTGCTTCAAAACTTTTATAAAATCCATATAACTTTCATAGAATGGGTTCATATGAAGAATCAAAGCAAATATATTATTTATAAAATATATGGGATGCCATCTTCATGCCCAAGTGCCACTCTTCCTCTGTAAATTTTCCCAAAAATTTGTACAAGCATATAAGGGCATGGAAAAAGTTCTACAAGGCCATACAAACAAATTTATGTGCAAGGTTTTACTCACCATAAGAAAAAAATTACACATAGATCAGTAATGGAATGGTTGAGATGCTATTAAAACATTTGTAGGTCTTACAAGAGTAGGAAAATGCATGTTTAGGCCATACAAAAACATGTAAGAGTTTCAAAAAACTTGAAAATCAGTTACTCTGAGATTCAATGCAGGTAAAAGCTTCAAAAAACAAATTAAAATTCCATGTTTGATTTTATACATGATTAGAAGGTCATAATATTAAAAAAAAGGGGTTTCAAACCCTTGAAATTCTTTATAAATAATTTATTTTGGCTTTTAGGTAGTGATTAGGTAATTTTAGAAATCAACAGGTTTCTACGTGGATCTAGATTGCATTCAAATGGAGGATGAATATTTTTTTTAAAAAATAGCCATACATTCTAAGTTTTTAGACTTATTAAACAACATGGTTTTCATACATTGGAACAAATGTATTGAAAAATTAAATATATGATGTAATTTTCCAATGTTTTCTTAACACAAGTAAAAAAAATTAGGTAAAACTATAAATATGGTTGAAACATATATTAAATAAGGATGAATATAAAACCTCTCTTCAAAAAATAAATCCTTATTTTTCTCAAATTTACTTCATGATTTAAATCCTCAATCTTTTCCATGTCTTCAATTCTCTTTCACATAACACTTGCTCTGATACCACTGTTGGATTCAGGCATGAGAGAGAAAATTGAAAATTACATCATGAATAAATTCTTCCACACAAAATTTGATAATATATTATTTCAAGATGATTTTAAAAAAAAAAAGTGAAATATTAAAAATCTTCATGGGTGGTTATAGGGACAAACCAACTTTCTTGAGTAACTAACTTATTTAAATTTAAAAAACAAACCAATTAAAAACATTAAATAAATAACTTTTGGATCATAAAATAATCCAACATTTTTCATCTTTTGATCATCATTTTTTCCATTTAGATAGAATTTATCATTTATTTTTTGTTGTTTATATTTTCATATGCATTTAATTTCATATTTTTTGAGTACTGGTACAAGATACAAGTTGCTATCAGGCATTTTATATTTAGTTGTTTGTGCTCTTTAAAGTAACAACAAATTTAGAAATAAAACTATCAAAATTATATACCATAATAGTGAAATTTTCCTATTTTTATTTTTTTTGTGTTTTCCATTCTATCTATATGATTAAAAATAATTTTGTTAGGAAACAATGATTTCTCCATTCTCAGCACTGATTTCATCAAACTTAGCAGTCAAATTATTCTTTTTTGTAGTGAAATCCTTTGCTTCCATAATGAAATCATTCTTTTTATTAATGAAATTGTCCTTTTTCATAGTGAAATCATCATTATCAGTAGTGAATTAATCATTCTATGTATAAAATTTATCTCTATTAGTAGCAAAATCATTATGTAAGCACTATTTTATTTAATTTCTACTTTTCGTATTTTATCTTTTCTCTGCATTTATTTCATTACAATTTCACTTTTCTTATATGTTTGCATAGTTGTATTTTTGTAACATAGAGGTGTTTTTTACTTCATTTTTTATGGTTTTCACTTGTTCTATTGTAGGTTACCTTGATCCAAGCTTAAGTAAACATTCTAACAACTTGTTTGTAGAATTCTTGCTAAAGAGAATCAAGAAAAAGGATAATCAAAAAGCTAATTTTTCTTTTTACTAATAATTTCAATTTTAATTTCAGAGTTTTGTTTTAGTAATTACATCAAATTTCATTTTAGTATTTTTATTTGTGGTTGTGGAATTCACATATGCTCTTTACTTGGAGTTACATTGATAATGATACTTGTAAATAAAAAATGTTTCCATAATTTTTTGTGTTACCCAAGTAGTGCCCGTGTATGCTCTTTCCTTAACAATACATTAGTAATGATACTCAAAAATCAGAAATAAATGCTTACTTTTTATTTTTATTTTATTAAGGGATTTATTGACCATGGATTTCACCACCACATAATATGCCATACCTCATTTACCGATGGGGTATATAAATTGAGATCCAGATATTTTAATTGGTTAAGCAGTTGTGTGTTTTAAACACACCATGACATGAGGAGATTTTATGCTCAAATACCTAGGGTTTCAATAGCTACCTTGAAATATGATATTAGTGATTTTCAACACATTGAGACCTCTACGACTATGTTGGGACATTAGGATAAGACCCAATAGTGTGTACCACATTATCTATTTCTTCCACAATTTTTCCCTAGATAAGATTGTTTAAAACTTAATTTTCGGATAACATTTTTTGCCATTTGAATTTGGTGCATCAATTAGTAGTTAGCATCATGAAATAACTTTACACATACCCTCAAAACTAGATTTAGTGGACCATGAAAATGGTAGGATCCTCCATGGTTAGTGCCTTGAAATATTAGGCCACAATTGACAGTATGGATTTGAAATATTAGGCCACAATTGACAGTACGGATGAGTTAGTGACAATGAAAGGCCTGATAGTTGTTCACAACCTTCACCCTAGTTTTTACCTTTAATGTGAAAATTTCTTGATATTTAGAATATAAATATTGTTTATTGTTTACTTGTGTTTAACATGTGCTAAAAATCCTTGTTTGAAAACTAATTATCTTAAATTCAAAACACATCCTAAAATCAAGTCTTCATATTAAAAAGCTTAAAATAAGTGGTTCAAAAATTCAAGTTTTTCAGTTAATGTTTTGGTTCATATTTTTAATTTATTTTTTTGAGTCATTATCCTTTCTTAAAATCATGCCTATTACTCAAAAAATGGCCATGTTAATTCCTTTTAATGTAAGGGAAGAGCCTTTTATCAATGACCCCTTTTAATTACCTAGTCAAGAGCATCATGTAGAGATACATAAAATAACCAAGAATGAAGAAGATGAAGGAGGGGATTATCAAGATGAAGGTATCCCAAAAGTATTACAACATCTACCTTCCTTTGATGAGTATATCATATCCAAAAAAAATGAAGTATTACTTCATGTCTTGGGCTTTGGTGTAAAGTTCCCATCTAATTTTGATGTACATAATTTATAATATCTCATTACATGTAAAGATCCTTGATCATCAAATCCCAATAAACAAATATCATAAGGCTATTTAGAGGGTTTTATTGGCCAATTTTTGCCTATATACAAAGCTTTTGCCTAGATAGATGTGTTGAACAAGAGTTTTGAATGGAATGAGTGGTCCAAAGATCACATGTAACTTGTAAAGTTTTTGAAACACTTTAAGTAAATGTAAAGTGTAGTTTGTTAAATTTTAAGTATCAACAGGTTCTCATGGTGATCAAAACCTTCATGGACATAAAGTAGGTTGAATAGGGTCTCAAAAACTCATTTTGAGCCTCGAAAGTTCTTGCACAAGTCCAAAAGAACCAGACCATCAAAATAATGTCATGTAGAAATGGACTGGTTAGCTTGATTGTGAATTTAATAAGTATGATTATAAATCCTCTCAAGGCCAAAATATTACATGGACATTAATTTCTTCATGCCAAAATCATGATTTGCAAATTTCATGTCTTGATGAGCTTACTATCTCAATATATAAAGCTTCAAAGTTAGACTTGTAGAATGAAATAGGTGCATGAACATCAAGTTTAAGCTTCATGAAGTAGCCATTAAAATTCAAATATACCAAGGTTTAATGAAAGAGTGACAAGTTTCTAAATCTTAGGAGCTAAGGTCAAGATCTAATGGTGAGAGTTGATCTAAAAAATGTCAGTGGGTCCCAAGATCCAATGGCACACATTCAATCAAACTGAAGAGATCAATGATGATCATCAAGTCAAAAGGTAAACATCAGTGAGAAGTTGACAAGTAGAAAGATCTTATGTGTCTTGATAGAGATATAATGGTGTACAATAATTGATAAGGTTAGTGGGTCTAATTATATCAATAGTGAGTGTGCAATTACACCGTGGTAGATCAATGGTGAGTATTGAGTCAACAATTCAATGGATAACAAAGGCTAATGAGAAACTACCAAGTGTCTCAACCATGTTAATATCATAGAAGATATATGGCTCATGTTTAATTATATATAAGTAGATCTATGGTTTGTGAGAGTTTAAAGAGTTAGTAGGATCTTATAGATAAAATGAGGAGATGATAGTTGGCACATTATGAGAAGCCCAGATCAAGATCAATGACCAATAATAAAGGTCAAAGGTGATATAATATTAAAGGCCTAGGTTAAGATCAATGACTAATATTAGTAGTCAAAAGCTAAGGGAATTGAATGTAGAGGTTGAACATGTAACCTAAGATCATCTTATCACCATTAGATCTCAATAGAGCACCACCAAGAATGTGATGTAGACATAAAATTAGGGTTATTAATGATAAGGCTATGACACCATTAAATCTCAAGATCTTTGGTCAAATATTTAGAACTTGTCGACCCCATTTTCCAAAGTTACAATATTATTATATGACTATGCATATAATGAATTCTTAGTTCTTATAAAGTTAAAGTCATAATGGGACTATTTAGACCTAATGGAGATCAAGAAAGAGGCTATGTAACCTATAGGATTTTATCGATATATAGTACCTATATCAAAATCAATAAATTAGAATGGTTTTCAATCTATAATAGAGACTTATGCTTAGATGGAGTAGGGGTAGATATATAGTTATGGAAAAATGTCTCATCTATTGACATGGCTATATCCTTGACAAAATAGGTACCTATAGCTGCCTAAAGTAGACATGGTGATGGATTTGTGAAGCCCAAGGATATAAGGACCTTGCCCTCATAATGAAATAAGTGGATATGGCATGGAGAATCAAAACAAAGAGAGATGGTGGTTGGAGAAGTAGTTGAAGCATTGATTTTTTTCAGATCTTAAAGATCTTTTCTCCAATAGACTTAGTCATGACTCATCATGCAAAATATACTCTTGTTCTTTAGTGGATATCTCAAACAATGAGAAAGCTTGAAGATTATTGGAGCTAAATACAAGTTAACTTATTAAAAAGGATTAGTCTTGATGGGATCAATGATGGTTCAAAATTTAAGAAATGTGGTGGTAGCTCATTAATTTATTTCTTGATATGTGATCCCTCTTATCTATTCTCCCTTTCTCTATATTACCCTTTCTCTCTCATTTTTATTGATGGATCCCTCTCTTGGCCATGACTAGACTCTACCAAGATTGAGCTTTGTAACCTATTGAGATGAATAGATGATTGTTTCAGATTTCATTGTTCTAGTATAGTGTGTTAATTTTAGTTTGATTTGCATATGTGGTAGATAACCTCTCCCTTGTCAAGTCCTAATCTCACCTAGCTACTAGTTTATCTTATTATGCAGGTCATGTTTAGTGTTTAAATGTCATACGATTGAAGCTATAAAGTGGATACATTGACTGTTAGTGCCTTGAATTAGACCTTTCCATTACTTCCCTTAGGGTTTAATTACTTTGTGAACCTCTACATTAAATATTAATGTATAACATACAGTTGGAGTTGTAGATCCAGTCTTTTACTTATCTCATTAGTGTTCTTTAGAAGCTCAAGTAAGAGTGGATGAACAATCAATCTAGGTGTATCACCAACATTAGCTTAGATTTGTCTTTTAATTATATTTCTCTCCCTTTTCACCTTAGTAATAAGTAGGTTTTAGTGGAAATGAGCTAAGTGATACATTAGAGGATCTAGCCTCATTAAAAATATTAGAGGTCTAACCTAATATTAGGTAACCCACAACCTAGAGTCATCCCCATGTTGGACTAGATTTGGGAAGTGGACCTAAATAATCCTTTGCTTAGTTAGGGTGAAATCTAGGTCTACAATATTTTCTAGCATGCTCAATGGGACAAAGATCTAAAAGAGTGGAAATATTGTTGGTGTGTCTTTCCTTTAATTAGATTTTGGAAGAAAGCAAGTTAACACCAATGATGGCTCTGAATCAAAGATTTTAGTTGTAAAAAACATAGGTATGTCTCAATGAATTTTTTGATCAATTTTGCATCTCATTTGACATATGAGGTTGATATGAATAACTATAGTGAATACCAATAGCATTCATCTTCTTATCAACAGTTCCAATATGAACCTCATGATCCATATGAGCCTAATCAACCTTACTAAGAGTTATATCAAAGCTATGATGAGCCCCCTTATTACAAAAATCATCAAGCCTTATATGGGTCTCATCTACCCCATTTATAGCCTAGTTACCCTCCTAATCAGTCATAGTGGTTGCATAACATTCCTAAATAACCTACTCATACCCCAAGAAATTCTATATGTAGCCTTAAAAAACTTATATTAGACTAGGATAGGAATATGATAAACATTGATACATTGAAAGGGTATGGGTAAGAAATTCTAAAACATGTCATTAGAGGGGTTAAGACTTTAGTGCAGTAGGAAAAAGAGGACTAGAATTATTTCATTAGGAGAGGTTATCCTAGAAATAATGGTGACATGCTTGACATAGATAGACTCATCTCCAAGATTGAGGAGAAGTTAACAACCCATGAAGAACACTAAACACCCATCACCCATATTATCTTCCCTCATTCACCCTTTATCAACCTCATGTTGAGCTTTCCATCACCATTCATAAGCCCTCAACACATGAGTTTCAAATCCATCATAGTTATCCCTAACTCTTCTTAAGCTTCCCCTCATAGAAATTTGTCCAAGGCAGAGTCCAAGAAGAAAGTCAAGTTTGTGTTGAAAGAGCCAACCATCATGAATAATCAATTTCTAATTTTGAAACCTCCCTTACTAGGTAAATTAAAGATACAAATAAAAATTTATACCAAACATTGGTAGCTACAAAGGCAACATCACCTCAACTACACATGCCTCCTTTCACTCCTCAAGCCACTATATAAGATCATAAGACCAAGTTTCCATCATGTAGCCAAGTCATATAGTTAAGTAAATCCAAATTCATTAAATCCCCACCCTCCCCTCATCTTGAGTCTAAGTCATTTCCATCTTGGAAATCCATCTAGAATAGTATATAAAAGAAGGAGGAGGACATGACTATTGAAGATAAAAATTTGAACCAAAGAGGTGTCACATATATCTCATCTCTCTTGGAGTCATCCCAAGAATATCCCATGCTACTCCTTAAAGAGGTAAGTAGTGAACTCCATGTTGAACTCATAACTAATGATGTTGAATTGTTAGAGTTAGAAGAGGTGCTCATAGTTGGGACACCAATGTTTAAGGGCAAACATATCTCAATCCTTAAATATGTAAATATAGATGAATTCAAAGGTGAATCTACTCCATTCAAACTTCCCAATTTCATGGCTTCCTCCCCTAAAGAGTAGTCCATGAAGGTACTAATTTTCACACCAATTCCTTTTATGCCTCAAGATCCATCCATACTACCAAATCTTGCATCTATTTCATTCAAAGTCATAGGCTTCCTACCTCCCCAAGAGATGGTTTTCCCTTTTCCCATTCCACCTACCATTCCTCATATAACCCATCCATCTCAAACTTGGAAACCTTCATGGGATATGAACTCAAATTATATGATGCCTAGCCTTTGTCATGAGGATCCTATAATGCTTAGTCCATCTAATCAAGTAAAGGAGGTATAAGAGGTCAAGTATTTTAAGGTTCTAGGCTTCATGAGCTTCTTCTATGAAAGGGATACCCAAACAACCTTTAAGGAGGAGGAAATAGAGATACCATATTAAGTTGAAAAAGAAGAGGTTGAGGCTATCAACTCCTTACCATATTATGTAGAGGATGAGGAAATTAATGTAATAACTGATCAAATTAATGAATTTGTGGGGTAGGCAGAGGTTACCAATTAGCTAAATATTTCATTTGAGGACTTTTTTGAAGTTTTGGGAGTAGGATATACTCTTCTCTAGGGGTACTATGGTTTGATTACAACTAAAGAGAGAAACCTTATTAAGCAAATTAAAGAGAATAGAGTGGATAGTCCTTCAATACTTCCACCTCAAGAGTTCAATAGAAACATGGACCTATTTTAGATCTTTAGAATAGGATACCATCTCCTTGGTGAGTCTATAGACATGGGTATGCTTCCAAAATGTAATACAAGTCTATTTAGTGCTCAACTTAGTCAACCTAATTGTGAAGGAATGGAGCTTAAATCTAAGCTAGGGGCTACTAGTAGGATTGCCATTACAAAAGGGGGTCTGTTGAGACACCAATTTTAGTTGGATATTGTAAAGAGAAATAGCCACTAAGTGAGTACATTTACATTGGAGGTTATTTTACCCTTACCATTCCACATATGAGTATGCCAAAGGAGTTGACAAAGAAAATATTTGATTCCTCAACCACTAAGCTTGCAAGGGAATATGTGATATGTCATTATCCATCTCATCACATATGAGAGTCTATGATTTTTCCTTTTAATCTAGGTGGAACATGCTTTGTATTAGTTAGTTAGGTTCCTTGTACATAATTAGTTATTTGTTTTACTCCAAGTGTTATCCTAACACATTAGGTTAGTGGTATTTACTTTGTTAGATTAGTTTCCCTTATGTTTTATGATTCTTTTTAATAAGTGCCTTGGGAACTTTGTTTTTTTGTTCCTTTTGGTTCCTATTTATTTTAAGAGGATTTATATAAGAGTTGGCAACTAGTTTTTAACTTTAGATCAACATATTGAATCAGAGAAGAGACTCCATACCCAATGGATTAGACAAGGCAACTAGTCTAGGTTCTCAAGCATAACAAGCATGCTTCCCTATGAGTCACCAAATATGTTGGCCAATTTTGGTGTACATAAAAATATTCTTCTTGGATGGATGTGTTGATCAATATTTTTGGATTGAATGAGTGGTAAAAATATCACATGTAGCTTGTAAAGCTTTTGAAACCATTTAAGTAAACTTAAAGTGTAGTTTGTAAAATTTTAAGGATCAATAGGTACTCATGGTGATCATGACCTTAATATACATAAATAAGGTTTCACAAGGTCTCAAAAACTCATTTTGAGCATTAAAATTTCTTGCACAAGTCTAAAATAACCAGACCATCATGAGAATGTCATGCAGAACTAGACTAGTTAGATTGATTTTGCATTTAATAAGTATGCCTAAAAAGCCTCTCAAGGAAAAAAGATTGCATGGACATTAAATTATTTATGCCAAAATCATGCTTTACAAATTTTATGTCTTGATTAGATTGATATCTCAAGATATAAAGCTTCAAAGTAAGGCTTATAGAATGAAACAAGTGCATAAACATCAAGTTTAAGCTTTTTGAAGTAGCCATTGGAATTAAAATATGCCAAGGTTTAAAATTGAGAGTGATAAGTGTCCAAATATTAGGATCTAAGTTCAAGACCCAATGGTGAGTGTTGATCTAATAGATATCAGTGTGTCCCAAGATCCAATGGCATGTGTTCAATATCCCAAGGTTGTACCAAAGAGATCAATGGTGAGCATTAAGTCAAAAGGTTAGTGTCAGTGAGAAGCTAAAAAGTGGAAATTTTTTGGGTGTCCTGATAGAGATCTAATGGTGTGTGGTGACTAATAAGGTTAGTGGGTCTAGGTAGATCAATGGTGAACATGCAATCATACCCAGACAGATCAATGGTAAGAATTGAGTCAAAAAGTTAATGGATCTCAAAGGCTAATGAGAAACTATCAAGTGTCTCAACCACATTAATTTGGTAGAAGATATATGGATCACATTAAATCATATAGAATCAAATCTATGGTGTAAAAGAGGTCAAAGAGTTAACAATATCCTATAAAGTAAACAAGGAGTTGATAGTTGGCAATTTATGAGAAGCCCAGATCAAGATCAATGGCTAATAATAAAGGTCAAAGGTGTTATAATCTTGAAGGCCCAAGTTAAGATCAATGGATAATATTAGGAGCTAAACGTTAGGGGACTTCAATGTAAAGGTCAAACATGTAACCTAAGATCATCCTATCACTATTAAAGCTTGATTGAACACCACTAAGCATGAGATGTAGACATACACTTAGGGTTGTCAATGACAAAGATCCAACACCATTAAATCTTAGGATCTTTGGTCAAATATTTATAATGTGTCGACCCCATTTTCCAAATTTATAGTATTATTCTATGATTATACATATAATGAATTCTTGGTTCTTGTAAACTTAAAAGGTAGAATGGGTCTATTTAAACCTAATAGAGATCAATAACGAGTCTATACAACCTATACGATTTTATTGATATAAAGTATCTATATGAAAATGAATAAATTAGATTGGTTTTCAATCTATAATAGAGACCTATGCTCATATGGAGTAGGGGTAGATATATAATTATGAAAAAATGTATCATCTAGTGACATGGCTATATCCTCTATAGAACAGGTACCTTTAGTCATTTAAAGAAGACATGGTGATGGCTTTATTAAGCCCAAGGATATAAGGACATTTCCCTCATAATGAAGCAAGTGTATATGGCACAAAGAATCAAAAAAAATAGTGCTGGTGGTTGGAGAAGTAGTTGGAGCATTGATTCTATTCAGATCTTAAATATCTTTTCTCCAATAGACTTAGTCATGACTCATCATTCAAAATAGAATATTTTCCTCTAGTGGATGTCTAATCTAATGAGAAAGTTTGAATATTATTGGAGCCAAATTCAAGTTAACCTATTGAAAAGGATTAGTCTTGATGGATCAATGATGGTTTAGAATTTAGGAAATGTGGTGGTAGCTCATTGATTGATTTATTGATACGTGTTCCCTCTTCTCTCTTCTCCTTTTCTCTATATTACTGTTCTCTCCCATTTTTATTGATGGATCCATCTCTTGGGTATGACTAGACTCTACTAAGATTGAGATTTGTAACCTCTTGAGATTAATAGATGACTATTTTAGATTTCATTATTCTAGTATAGTGTGTTAATGCCAGTTTGATTTGCATATGTGGTAGATAACCTCTCATTTTTCAAGTCCTAATCTCACCTAGCTACTAGTTTATCTCATGATGTAGGTCATGTTTAGTGTTTAAATGCCATTTGATTAAAGCTATAAAGTGGATACATTGTCTAGTTAGTGCTTTGAATTAGGCCTTTCCATCACTTCCCTCAAGTTTCGATCACTTGGTGAACCTCTACATGTAATATTGATGTATAAAAAATATTTAGAGTTGTTGATCCAGTCTTTTGCTTGTCTCATTATTGTTATTTAAAATATCAAGAGTGGATGAAAAATCATTCTAAGTGTATCACCAACATTATCTTAGATTTCCCTTTCAATTATATTTCTCTCCCTTTTTACCCCAGTAATGAGTAGGTTTTAGTGAAAATGAGCTAAGTGATACATTAGAAGAGCTAGCCTCATTAAAAATCCTAGAGGTCTTTCGCAAGATTAGGTAACCCATAGACTAGGGTTATTCCTATGTTGGACTAGATTTGGGTAGAGGACCTAAATAATCCTTTACTCAGCTAGGGTGAAATCTAGGTCTACAAAAAGTAGCAATGCTATCATTCCTTTCTCACAATATCATCCCCAAGTCTCTCAAGACAAAGGGAAAGCTATTTCATGAGAGGATTCATCCAAAAATAGTCATGATTTTTCCACAAAAATCCATGAAAATCAAGGAAATTAAGAGTTTATGAACATTTAATCTCATCAATAAAATAATCCATTTGATAATCCCAACATGAATGTAAATACAAATTTACCTTCACAACCCCATCCAAACAATCCGAGTTTGAAGTAATCTTCAAACCCATCAATCATGCATCCCAATAATCAAAACTTGAATTTTACTTCAAGTTTACCCACCATACAACAAAATAATCCAAAATTTATTATGAGTCTCCCATCTAGCTCAAGTTTAATCAATCAAAATTTGATTACACCAAATTTGAGTATACACCTAAATTCTCAAAGTAATAATAAAAATAATTCAAGTGTGAATCTTTATTCAAACTCATTTGTCAATCCTCCCAGTCATAGTTTTCATAACTCACCTATCACCTCCATTCAAAATCAAAGCTTTAATACCTATTCTAGTTTACCCAATCAATCTTCAAATCCTAGTTTGAATAATGCTTCACACACATTTAACAATCTAAATATAAATCATAGTGTTCTAAATTAGTTGTTACTTGGATCGGTTCCATAAAATCAAAATCCTAATCTAACTCCAAATCAATATAGATTCAATCCAAATCTTTCATTTATTTCTACCCCAAATCCCAACACTAACTCAAACCAAAACCAAATTCAATTTAATGCTAACCTTAACCTCACCAATCCCAACACAAAAACTAGCTTAAACTTTAACCAAAACAAAAATAACCTAATCCAAAATCAAAACCAAACTAATTCAAACTTAGGTTTTAATAAATTTAATCCAAACTCCAACATTTTCCTAAACAAAATAATCCAATTATGTTTAACCAAAAAATCTTTGGTCAAAACATTCATTTTAATCCTATGAATTTAAACACTCTAACATTAAACAATCTAAACTTCAACCCAAATCCAAATCAAACAAGTTCAAACTTTACAAAAAACCCCAACCTTCTTTTTAATCTAAATACAAATCAAACCAATTTTGGTTTTAACCCAAATATAAATAAAAAATAAATTGGTACCAATACAAATTAACACCTTGGTAATAACCCTAATGCCTTTTCATAACCTTAAAATATCAACTTTAACGATCAAACTCCCAAAAATTTTAATCATAACATTTTATAAAACATAAATCTAATCATAAATCAACCACCTAACTCATTAAGTCAAATGGACCAACTATCCCTTTTTCTCATGCAAAAATTTCAAAATATAAAGGATAGGGTTCAAGGCTTGTAAGATGGTTCGTATAACTGGAAAAAAAATTTAAGTTCAAGGAAATTTTATCATATCCCTTTGACATGCGTAAATTGACTACACCTTTTCCCAAATATTTTGAACTCCAAAAATTTGATAAGTATAAAGGTAAAGGAGATCCTAGGGAACATCTAACTAGCTTCTATCATGTATGTGAAAACATTGCTTATAATAACTAATTCATGTTGCATTTATTTCCATGAAACCTTAGGGGTCAGGCCCTTGAATGGTTTTCATGACTCATAAGAGGATCTATCTTCACTTTCTAAGACTTATCTAAAAAGTTTGTTTGACACTTCTCTTACGAAAAAGACTTGACCACTCTAGTTTTTCACAACACCAAACAAAGAAATGTCAAAATTTTTACATGTTTACTTTAGATATGGCAAGTAATGGCAAGCTATTTTACATGGTCATTTATAAAAATAGAGTTAGTGGACATTTTTATGAACAAATTAAACTTAGATTTAGGAAATCACTTGTTACTTCTTTGTCCAAGATCTTTTGATGAGATTATTGGGATTTCAAGTGGAAATAACTTTGATCAATAGAGGTGTAATAAAAATATTTAAACCAGATAATAAAAATTCCTTAAAACTAATAGACAATCCAAAATTCTTTTCCAAAAATAAAAATATTATTGAAGATGGTGTAATTGATGTAAAATAGATTCAAAACTCATAAACACAAACACACAACCAATCAACTCACAACATTATTATCCCTGGCAGACAACTAAAATAAGGGAGACCTAAATGTAAGTTTACTTAATTTGGTGACTCATATGAGAATTATTTCCAAAAATTTTCTCATGCAAACATGATTGTATGGACAAACACAAAACCCTTTGAATAAAATGTTTCCAAACCTGATTGGTACAAAGAAGATGAATATTGTGAATACCATTGAATCAGAAGGAATTCAACAAATCAATGTACACATTTAAAACACTATGTTCAAGACCTCATTGATAGAGGTGACATAACATTTGAAACCCATTCATCCAAAGAATCTAACAAATAGAAATCAGGGATATACCAAGACCTATTCCCTAATCATGAGTAAGGTAGAGGTAAGCAAAAATAAGAGCAACTAGAATTAAGCAAAGGTAATCAACCAAGTCATCCATTTGATTCCATAATCAGTAGTGTTGATATGATATATAGACATGTTAATTTTATCATTTTACTGAAATATTAATTTGCCACCACCACAAGACATGCAAATCTTAATCTAATGAGTGCATCTCCCTCTAATGTTGAATGTCAGTACAACATTATAGATTGTCTTAAGAAACACATGATAATATATCCATTTTAGATCTTCTCAAGACATCCCCTATGTATAAATCTATTTTATATAAAGTTATATAGGAATCTAATGTCCCTCAAAACATTAATCGTAAAAATTTCCAAATGTTAATAGGTTCTTTGGCAACAAATAATAAAGTAACATTTGATCATTCAGATGTTTCTCCTATAGGTTCAAATCATAACCTCCCATTGTATATAGAGGTTACTATTTCTAGGCATAAGGTAAAAATGGTTTTTAAAAATAATGGTTCATCCCTAAATCTATGTACACTAAGACTCATAAAACATCTTGGGTATCTTATAATAAAATTAGAAGTAAATATCATAGCCATAAAAGCATATGATAATAATGAGCATCAGTCTATTATCATAATCCATCCTCATTTAATGGTATGTTCTATCATTGAGGAGACTCTTTTTCATGTTTTCAATCTTGATTTACCATCTAATATACTCCTTAGACATCCAGATTCATTCCATGAACACCATCCCATCCACTCTTCACCAATGTCTAAAATTATCCCATGCAAGAATAAAAGTAATTATTCAAGGTGATCCTCATCCCTTCTGGTATTTTAAGCTATTGGAAGGTAAATATAAAAAATCCAACTATATACCAATCACAAAATACAATTTTACCCTATTAAGGATTATCTTTGACTTGAAAACTATGTCAATCCTAAAAGTCTATTTCAAACACCTCCCCTTGGTGGTTAGATTAACACTCCAAATCCTTTCATATCCATTGAAAAATCATTACCCAATGACACTTCAAACCCACCATTTGAAGAAGATTCAAATACGTTATCTAAGCAAACTTCAAATCAACCATTTATTAAGTAAGATTCTGATAATCTTTCTATTGAGAAAACATCCAATCCACCATCTTCTAACAAAGCATCATCCTTTCTTTCTTCCCATTTTAAAATTATTGATCAAGGCATGAATGATTACATCATCCAATATTTTTATACAAGCATAATACACGCTAATCCAAATGAATATGGTATACCAAACCATCTAAAGGATAAAAAATGGTTAAGAAATTTAGTCAGATGAAATTTCTTAAGGGAGGCCTACTTTTTTATGAGCATATTGATGATTCAAATTCCTCCTAGATTTATTCTAATGAATTATCTACTTGATTTTCCATAAATAAATATCCCATTTCAAAATCCATCATGTGAAAAATAATGAACTACAAAGGCAAAGGTATTGGTCTCCATGAACAAGGTGACATTGAATCTATAACATTAAAATCCAATGAAGAGAAGTAGGGTCTAGGATTTAATCCACTTAATGTACATCTTAAAATTTCCTAGATTGACTCTTCTAGTGGGTCATAAGATGATTCTTTAGACAACGAGGTGGGTTTCATTATTATGCTTTTGAAGATCTTTATCTTACCAACCTCTACCATGAAAATGTCATCCTAACACTTGACATAACATATCCATCTCTTAGCCAATGGGACCAACTATCTACACCTCAATTGGATCATTTTCAAAATGATGAAGCTATATCCGAGTTCTTAAGAATAAGAGATCAAAATCCCATAGGTGATTATAAGAAATGTTTTATAATACAACTAACAGATTCAACATATTTTGGGGAATATAAATTATATCACTAAATTAGTTCCACCTATACATCCAAACAAAAAAAAGTTGAAGAATATTTCCATCTTCCTAAACCACCCCTAGCTAATAAAGATGAATTAAGTCTACTTGTTGAAGAAACCATTCATATCAACATTAGTACTAAAGATGATCGAAAATTGTCAAACTTACTATATCAGTCAATGAAGAAGAAAGGGATATATTTATACTACTACTTCATGAGTTCTCTTCTGTATTCACGTGGTCTTATGTGGATATGCTATGGTTGGATCTAGAGTTATTAGTTCATCACCTTGTGGTGCATCTTAATGCAAAACTAGTAAAATTAAAACTTCAAAAGATGCATCCAAAGATTACACTACTAGTAAAGGAAGAGATAAAAAAGTTGGTAGTTGGCTTCATACACCCCATAGGCTACTTACATTGGATATCAAATATTATGCTAGTGTCAAATAAACCTAAAGGTATTAGAGTATGCATGGACTTTCATGATATAAACAAAGCATGCCCAAAAGATGAATTTACATTACCTAACATAAATATGATCATCAATTTAACTATAATCCATGAGATTATATCTTTAATGGATGTTTTTTCAAGCTATAATCAGATAAAAATTGTTGTAGAAGATCAACATAAAATATCCTTTACCATGGGAGACATTCTATTATCAAGTAATGCCTTTTGGATTGAAAAATGTTGGGGTTACATATTAAGGGGAAATGGCCATTATTTTTCATGACATATTTAATGATATTATGGAAAATTATGTAGATGATATTCTGGCTAAGTCTAAATGCAGGACATATCATCCTCAAGTTTTGCACTATATTTTTGAGCGTATGAGAGAATACAACATGAGGTTGAATCCAAAGAAATGTGTGTTTGGTGTAACATTAGGAAATTTTTTAGGATTCATTTTTTCATAACATGTCATTGAAGTTGATCCTTTAAATGTTTTAGATATTATGGATATGCTTCCACCAAAAAATATTAAGCATCTTAAAATTCTATAAGGGAAAATATAGACCATTTGAAGATTCATTTCTCAGCTTGTAGACATCTATCACATATTCACCTTTTTATTGAAAAAGGATACTCCTTTTACATGGACCAAAAATTATGAAATGTAATTTAACAACATAAAATAATATTTTTCAAACCCACCAGTGTTGATGCCACCTATTGAAGGTAAACACTTTCTATTGTACATCTCAGCTACTCAATATGCCCTTGGAACATTACTATCACAAAATGATAATAATGGGAAAGAATGAGTAGTATACTACTTGAGCATAAAATTGATATCATATGAGCTAAATTACTCTCAAATGAAAAGAGATTATCTTACAATTGTTTTTTCCTCTCAAAAACTATGACATTACATGCTTAATAATCAAATAAAAATCATTACCAAAGTTGACCCTCTTAAGTATCTCCTATCCAAAACCACTCTAACAGGCAGGATGTCTAAGGTAATTATGCTTCTTAATGAGTTTGATTTAGAGTATATTAACCAAAAGTTAATCAAAGGATAAGTTATTGTAAATGTATTAATAAAATCACTACTCAAAGTTAAATAACCTCTCATTATAGAATTCCTAGATGATTCAACCATGTCTATAAATGCATCCCTAGCATGGTAGATTTTATTTGACGGTTCATTTAAAAATCATGGTTTAAGGGTAGGCTTATTATTGGTAAAACTTGATGGGGATTGTATTCCTAAAGCATTCCAAATTGAATTCCCTTATATAAACAACATAACATAATATGAAGGTCTTATTACAGGCTTCAAGATGGAAATTTAGTGGAAAATCCAACATTTCCTTATTTTTTATGATTATAAGATTATCATCGATTAAGTCACTAATTAATTCCAAGCACATGATGATAAACTAATCCCTTACAAGAGGATGGTGGATAGTTTGATAACATATTTTGAGTACATTCAATTTGAACAAGTACCTAGAATCAACAATCAATCTATAGATGGTATGACAACTATTGGATCCCTACTAAGATTGAGCATAAAAACAACAAATTTTTAGTTGAGTACTTAAGGATGGATTATGATATGTACAAATCAAAAATGGTTTGTAAGGTGGTTGTTCCCACTTCTTTATCATACTCTGATATTTATACATACCTTCATATCCATACCCTTCCATCTAATTTATCCTACACCCAACACAAATACTTTATTCAATGCACATCCCAATAAACAATCCTTGGCAATGCCTTATATTATCAAGGCTATGATGGAACCCTTCTACTTTGTTTAAATTTTGAATATATTGATTTGATAATTAGATAAGTTCATTAGGGAAATTGTGTATCCTATTCAAGTGGTATGGCACTTGAAAAAAATATTCTCTAAGTAGGTTATTATTGTCTAACAATGGAATTTGATTCATGTGCCTATGTCAAAAAGTGTATACCTTGTCAAAAGAATGGAGATCTTATCCATAGTCCTTCACAAGCTTTACAACCCATCATAACACCTTGGCCATTTTCCACATTGAGGGTTAGACCTCATTAGGAAAATAAATCCTAGTAATTTTGATGGACATAAGCACATTATAACTGTAACTAAGTATTTTACCAAGTGGGTAGAAGCAATGCCACTTACCTACATCACTAGCAACCGAATTTCCAAGTTTGTCCTTAACCACATTATTTTCCACTTCAATATTCTTTCAACTCTCATTTATGACAATGGTAAATAATTCAAAAATAAATATGTTAAGGCTCTTTTACATACTTACCATATCAAAAAAATATGGTCCACTCCTTACTACCTATAAGGCAACGGCCAAGATGAGGTAACAAATAAAAATTTTCTTTGCATTCTTAAGTGATTTGTTAATGAAGTTGGTCATGACTGACATACTCAGTTATATACCACCCTTTAGGTATACTTCACTAGTATCCATACACCCATGGGGGAAACCCCTCATTCCCTTTTTTATGGTAGTGACTATATTCTTCCCATAGAGGTTAAGATTCCATCTTTGCAAATATAATTACAACAAATCATCGATGAAGAATCATATCAAACTTCATGACTAAGTGAACGTGACCTCTTAGATGAGAAATAACTCAATGATTTAAATTAGATGCAAGTTTACAATAATCACCTTCACCATAGCTATAATAAGCAAATAAAATCTATGGAATTTACAATCAAAGATATTGTTCTCAAGAAGAACAAACAAAACACTAATGCTGAGAGAGAAAAGAGGGGTAAATTTGAACCCAACTAGTTAGGTACATAAATTTTTAGATAAATATATATTAGGAGCTTACAAACTAACAACTGAAGATGGAGAGGAGCTTGATGAACTTATGAACATCATGCATCTTAAAAGATTAAATGATTAAACTAGTTATATATGATGTTATTGGTATATCTAAAGTCAAAAATAAAAAAACATAAAAAAATAGAGAGAAGGATAAAAAGCAAACAAAAATGTGTACATAAATCATCTAAATGTGAAAAATAGTCTACTGGCACTTTGCGTAAGTACCATGGTGAAAACTAGGCTTCTGGCACCATATGTAAACCATTATCTATACTTACCCTAGTTACTTGGGGCATCACCTTCCAACCATCCATTGTATATTTTCAACTTTATTAGTTTGTCAGTTGTTAGTCATTTCTCCAATCAAATGATAAATTTCAAGTTTTTTCTACCTATAATTGAACCTACATTCTTACACATGATTATGGAAAAGCATCTTATTCCTTATTTCACATATTCCAAAAACAAAAAATCATAAAAATCTCAAAAATACATTTTTAAAATAAAATAACATAAAAACATTACAAAAACATCAATCTCAACACATCTACCATTTTAAAACATCATTCATTAATACTTGGGTGGGTCACTTGCACATCCTTTTCATCAAAAAATTCAAAAAACAATTCATCAATAATACACTTTCCCATCACTTCCTCTATTGAGAGAACTATATCTGGCTTGATATCCCCACACATACTTTATCTAAGGTGGATTATGTAGAAAACACTTAGATACATGGGGTCTCTAGGTTCATCTTGGCCACCATCTTCTCCATCATCCACTCCCCTAAACATGGATTAGTTACTCCTTCCATTTCTCCCATGATTGTTTGGTTCCCAACCTCTCTCTTGGCTACAATTGTCTAGTCCTTGTTTAGTGTGTCTTTATTTATAAAATTTTACATTTTTAACTCTTTGTTCATTTTCATTGTTGTATTATTATTTTTATATCCCTAAACATTCACTTGGTTATTTTTATCCATTTCTTTATCCTTAGCCATTCCATTGGTTAATTCACATCCTTTTTATCTCTAACTATTTTTATGGTTATTTTCCTTTCTTTTATCAAGTGTGTTCATTTTTTAAGTTACTCTTTGTTTAGTTATTGTTATGGCTTAAATATTCACCCTTAGAGAGGGTTATTCAAGCCCTTTTAAATTGAGCCATAATATTGGGACAACCCCAAGTTTTGGGTCACCTATAATGGGGTTAAACCTTTGAAGAAGGTTAGCTTCCTCTTGATGCTCACCTAAACTAATGATAATCACTAAGAAAAGGGTTATAAAGGGTTTAAAGGATCCTACAAAGGTTAAAAGGGGTGATGCACCAAAATTAAATGGACACTAACATAAGCTTGAATGCACACTATATTAGTATAAGACAACTATAGCTTACACAACCTCACAATCTCACTGATTGCATAAGTATTTCATGGAAGAGGTTCAGATAAAACACTAATCCAAACTTTCAATAGCTTAAAAACACCTTAAATTATGCAAGTAGAGGACAATTAACTAGGAATATTCTCCTTCAAGAATTCATCATGCACAACCATACTAAACACTAATCAAAGGTAAGAGATAGGCAAATATTCAATCTTATTACATCAAGAGGTAGTTCTTACAATATTTTGATAGGGTTTAGCCTTATCAAATGAGCACCCTTTTGAAAGAGTCTTAGTGAGTATCCTTGTCTCCCAAAAATATGAAAAAAACTCTAAAGTCTGAGAACCCCTGTAATGGAGAAGAGAAAGGGGTCATACAGGAGAAGGGAGAGAGAGAAATAAAGTGGGAAAACATCATTAAAGAGGGAAAACACCATCCCAAATAATTAATTGAGCCTAAATACCACCTTTTTTATCAATTAGGACACTACTCATGGCTTACCAAGTGGAAAAGTCCCCAAAGGTTCTGAGGATGCATTGAATGCAGTTACTTGTATGTCCCAACCACCAGATACTTTTCTTTGATCCTTCACACCATATCCCATTGAAGACAAAAATTTCATGCTCATGGATTAGATAGAATCATGGCCTTATCTAATTTAGGCAGGTTCCTATTGAAAATATGGCCATGTTAAAGGATGAAGAACCTCTTCAATAATCACAGATATCTACCCTCAATCAAATCTGGACTATATCTTGTTTATAGATAAAAACCTAATCTCCTTTATTAGTTTTACTATATCCATATATATATATATATATATATATATATATATATATATATCGATGCATACCTATAGACTGCATAGCCTCTTTTGATCTTTATTAGGTCTAAAATACCTATTTTTTGCCTTTGAACATCCATATAAATAGAGGACTTCATCATATATAGGTCTCTTTTAAAAGATGGTAAACATAGTCATAGAATGAACTTCGTGTGCCATAAATCTTCAAACTAGAGGTCTATATTTATCTTCAATGGTTCCCCCTTTATCATTGATCATCTTGATTACATAATTGTGGCCCTTTAATGGTGTTTAAATGAGATTTAAAGGTAATGAGATGATCCCTACAAGACCATGTTCACCTTAGTCAAAAAATGGTTCTTTGTTTAACTTTGGCCATCAAATATTATTCAGGCTAATCAAATTTATCCAACCTATCTTCATTCTTATTGGTCCTATAGATCCTTTCTCTTCGATATTGACCTTTTGACCTCTTGTGCACCATAAGATCATTATACATGAATGAATGTGGTCCATTGATTCCTACCACTGAAGATCCTTTGACATGTTAAATCAAGCTCACACTGTTGCATCTAGATGTATGAAATAATGTGAGCCTTTGATCTACTTAGGCCCACCATTTGAACTCAAATGACTAACTCATGAGGCCCAAATTTTACATCTACATGCCCATATTTATCATCCATATGAATGTATTTGGCATCTATATGATTGTCATTAGGATTTTTTAACCCTAATGGTTATTTAACATGGCCTAAATTTGAAATTCATGCACCCATCATTTTATATTCATGTGATCATCATTGACATGTGTATGACCATCAATATTTTTGACCCCAATAGTTAAATGTCAATATTTATTTTGACATCTATATGAATGTCTTGTTCTATAGGTTCAACTTTATAAGCTTATAACTTGGGCTTAAAAGCTCGCACAATTATGAAATTTTTAGAGGATGTTATTAGCACAAATAAATTCATGGTGCTTTAATCCTTTGGCTCATGAGGCTTCCTAAGGTCCATTTATAAAATTCACAAGTGAGTTGGTTCATTTATTCTTGTGTGACATCCTAGTGATGGTCTGGTCCTTAAGCTTGCACAATTCATCCTTTGATCATTACTTCAAGGTTATGATAAATTTCTAAGGTTTATGCAACCTATCTCATTCCCCCTAAATTTTATGACCTCACTTTACAATCTTATCCCCTTTTCTAATCCTTTTGTCCACTCATCTCATTCATAATTTTTCTCATCTTCTTTGTCTAGGCAAAATCCTAGTATGTGGGCCAAAATGGCCAACATTTCTAATGACTCATACGAAAGCAAGCCTACTATGATTAATAACTCAAAAATAATCCATATATAGTCCATTGGGCATGGAGTCTCTTTCTCTAGTTTAATATGTTGATTTGAATTTGAAAATAAGGCTAACCTTGTTTTGATAACTTACTCTTCAAAAAACAAGGGAAAGTGCATGCAAGCACTTGGAGAATGAAAAATAGCTAACCTACTAAATAGACGTGCACAAGGCACTTATATAAAATAATGGAAACTATTATAATATGTAAATGGTTGTAATTCATAATCACTTTCCACTTGGGTCAAATGGGAAACTCTTAACATCATTCATTTGTGATAAACCAGGATGGAAAATAACTTGCTTTGGAGAGCTCATGATAGGTGAGTTGAAATGCTTGATTTATGACTCCTTTAGCATAATATCAAATATATTAAATAGGAAAAACATGTCTTTAATGTAGACATATTAGTCCATTTCTTCAAGGCTTACTCCAAAATGGGCTATAGGAGCACCTATAACCTTGTCTTTTGATGGCTCAATTTTGTGCTTTGAATGAATTACAATATATGATGGCTCCTCTTTTTCATCTTCCAAACTAGATAAGTACCTAATAATACGAATGTTGAGAAATAATATTTCACCTAGATCATATGTTTTGATGCCATATTATTATGTTCTTTAGGCATAATCAGATCATAGTCTCCTTAGAGACAAACATAGCCTGCTCCCAAGATCTCAAATAAGTCCTCCAATATGTCTAAATATACAATTACAACCTATGATGACGCATTAGGATCATGCTTTTCAATGTGTACTTTTTGATCAACTTCTTCTTGGACTTGCTTACTTGAAGGTACAAGGTTGTCATCCAAACTTGAACTGAAACCTTCAAGTTCATCCCAAAAAGTAGCCTCCTCTTGGTCATTAGAAAGTATGTCTATCTCAACCTCACCAAGACTCAATCTATAATAGCTAGATTAGTCTTATTCCTATGAAGAGAGGGGAGGTTAATATTTACAATCAAGGTCTAACTCATCATGTTTTTGATGCTCTTTATTGGTATGCTCATCAGACTACATCACTTGAGCACTTAAGATGTCTTCTTCATCAACCTCACTCAAGGTTTCATCTCATTATTCAAATGCAAATGAGGGTTGATCTAACCATCCAAGGTCCAAAATATTACACTTGTCTTGCTTAATCTTTGATATATTTTCATTTTGTTCCAAACTATTAGGGTTATCTTCATTTAGCACCTCATCTTGAAGTGTACCCACCTCAGACACCTGGTCCTGATCCTCTTCTTGATTTATGTAGAATGGGATTTTAGTAGTCCATTCAAAATATAATATATTTTCATCTTGAGGTTGACATCATCAAGATCCAGTTAATTTTTGTCAAATCCATGCTAAAAAGGCTAGTCTAGACCTAAAGTTTCCCCTTTTGGATGAAGTGGTTTACCTATTATGATCTCTTCATTATAGGCACTTGCATTTTCTTCTATAGGTTTACCTATGCTTAAAATATCCTCCTCTATTCATTGTAAAACAAGTTCTTCCTTCAAAGGGAAGATGGTGAGAGGGTGAAGAAGTTCACCTTGATTATAGCTTAGGAGAGTACCTTCTCTTTTGATGGTTCAATTTTGTGCTCTAAATGAAGCACAATATATGATGGCTCCTCTTTTTCATCTTCTAAACTAGATAAGTACCTAATAAGGCATCTTATTGTCAATACAAATGTAGATAAATCATACTTCACCTAGATCATATGTTTTTATGCCATATTATTATGTTATTTAGGCATAATCAGATCATAGTCTCCTTAGAGACAAACATAGTCTACTCCTAAGATCTCAAATAAGTCCTCCAATATGACTAAATATACAATTACAACCTATGATGACTCATTAGGATCATGCTTTTCAATGTTTACTTTTTTATCAACTTCTTCTTGGACTTGCTTACTTGAAGGTACAAGGTTGTCATCCAAACTTGAACTAAAACCTTCAAGTTCATCCCAAAAATTAGCCTCCTCTTAGTCATTAGAAAGTATGTCTATCTCAACCTCACAAAGACTCAATCTATAATAGCTAGATTAGTCTTATTCCTTTGAAGAGAGGGGAGGTTAATCTTTGAAATCAAGGTTTAAATCATCATGATTTTGATGCTCTTTATTGGTATGCTCATCAAACTACATCACTTAAGCACTTGAGATGTCTTATTCATCAACCTCACTCAAGGTTTCATCTCATTATTCAAATGCAAATGAGGGTTGATCTAACCATCTAGGGTCCAAAACATTACACTTGTCTTGTTTAATATTTGATATATTTTCATTTGGCTCCAAACTATTAGGGTTATCTTCATTTAGCACCTCATCTTGAAGTGTACCCACCTCAAACACTTGGTCCTAATCATCTTCTTGATCTATGTAGAATGGGCCTTTAGTATTCCATTCAAAATATAATCTATTTTCATGTTGAGGGTTGACATCATCAAGATCCAGTTAATTTGTGTCAAATCCATGCTAAGAAGGCTAGTCCAGACCTAAATTTTCCCCTTTTAGATGAATTGGTTTACCTATTATGATCTCTTCATCATAGACACTTGAATTGTCTTCTATAGGTTCACCTACGCTTAAAATATCTTCCTCTATTCATTTTATAATAAGTTCTTCCTTCAAGGGGGAGATGGTGGGAGGGTGAAGAAGTTCACCTTGCTTGTAGCTTAGGAGATCATCCTTCCAATGAGGGACCTTGTAGGCTCCTTTTATTAGATCTTGAGGAAAAGAGAGAGAGTCTCAGAACTCTTGTACACCAAGCTCATTGAGTTGATCTATGGTTTATTGATTCATTTTTTGCATAACTAACCCTTCCTCTTTTAGGACTAGTTCTTGGATTGCCTTAACCAATACCTCCTCCTTGTTTATGCCATTTTGAATTGATTTTCATGATGGAAATGAGTATGGAATAGACACTTTTGATTTATTTTTAATGGTTATAGTATAGGGTTGTTTCACAAGTGAGGACATGACATATTTGAGGGCAAAAGTACTAGAGAAGATCCATGATGGAATGACTTCATGTTCTTGAGTAGGAATGGGTGTAGGGGTAGGAGAGGGAAAACTAATTAGCTTAGGATTGACATACTCTTTCTCCCATTGATCAAACATTTTTCAATGGATAATACCCACCTTTAAATCTCTTGATTCTCAACATGTGGATAGTCAACTTCTTTAATGGATGCCCATACATTCCATAACTCTTATAAGAAGATATTTATCCCCTCCATGGTATGAATAGGGAATTATTATCCAATTTTAACCCCCTCATTTATGTTCATGAATGTTATACCTTGGTTTAATATTGCCTCTTTGATTTTTGACAAGGATGGACTTTGACAAGGTTGACTAGGGGGATGATCAGGAACTCTTAAAGGTTGAGCTTGAGGCTCTTAGAAGGAAGAAAGAACATAAGACTAATCCAAATGAGCCTATTTCTCTTCATAAGATATTAAAATACTATATATATTTTAGACCATGATCCTCATCATTTTTATGTCCTCATTCTTACAAGGTGACCACTATTATCCTTCACAAACTGACCATCTATTCTTGGCCAACTGAAGAACACTCTTTGATTTTTGTAGAACATGGATAGAGATGACTAGAAAAAAATCCAAACCCATACCAATCTCCCTTATCAACTCAATATAAATTTATAATGCTTTCTTGACTCCTGACAAGGATGTAATAGGGTAAGCCTGGTTTTGACAAGGGGAAATAGAGGACTGATTTAAATGCAAAGGAGACTAACCTTGGTCATATGTAAGAGTAGAAGGAGGGAAAAGGACATGATAGGGCTGATAGGCTATTTGAGGGCCACTTAGGGGGAAAACATAAACATTATTTTATTGATAAGTGTGATGCTAAAGTAGAGAATAATAATACTAATAAAAAGATGATTTATTATACATACTAGATTAAGATAACTAGGCACCTAGGCTACTTGAACCAATTGATGAATATTTAGAGTCACCATTGATGTTTGCACACTTGCCTCCAAAGGCTGATTGAATGAAGAGAACACCAAAAATATTCACTTCATGCATGATAAACTTGGTCCCACTAGGCATGTCAAAAATTGTTATGGCTTTAATATGCACCCTTGGAGAGGGTTCTTCAGGCCCTTTCCAATTGAGCCATAATATTGGGATAACCCCAGGATATAAGTCACATATAATGGGGTCAAACCTCTGAATAAGGATAGCTTCCTCTTGATTCTCCCTAAACTAATGATAATCATTGAGAAAAAGGTTAGAAAGGGTTTAAGGGCTCCTATGAAGGCTAAAATGGGTGATGCACCAAACTTAAATGGACACTCATATAAGCTTGAACCCACAATAGAATAGTATAAGATAACTATAGCTCACACAACCTCATAATATCACTAATTACACAAACATTTCATGAAAGAGGTTTAGATAGAACACTAATCCAGACCTACAATAGCTTGAAAATACCTTAAATGAGGTAAGTAGAAGGATAATGAACTAGGAAGATTCTCCTTCATGAATTCATCATGCACAAGCATACTAAGAAATAATCAAAGGTAATAGGTAGGCAAAGAGTCAATATTATTAATTAAATTTGTAGTTATTATAATATTTTAATATGTTTTAGCCTTATCAAATGAACATCCTTTTGTAAGAGTCTCAATGAGTATCTTTGTTTCCCAAAAAGATGAAAAAAACACTAAAATCTGAGAACCCCTACAATGGAGAAGAGAAAGGGGTTATATAGGAGAAGGGATAGAGATAAATAAAATGGGAGAACATCATAAAAGAGGGAACACACCATCCAAGATCATTAATTGAGCCTGAGATACACCTTTTTGATCAATCAAGACACTACTCATGGCTTACTAAGTGAAAAAGTCCCCAAAGGTTCTGAGGATGCACTAAATGCACTTAGCTTCAAGTCCTAACCACCAAATCCTTTTATTTGATCCTTCACACCATCTCTCACTGAAGACAAAAATTTCATGCTCATATATCTAATAGAATCATGGCCTTATCTAATTTAGGTGGTTACATGTCAAAAACATGGCCATGCTGTAGGATAAGGAGCCTCTTCAATAATCATAGACATCTACCCTTGATCATATCTGGACTAGATCTTTTCTATAGACAAAAAACCAACCTCCTTTATTGGTTTTACTATAGCCACATATATTTATGTATACCTACATATTGCATATCCTCTTTTGATCTTTATTAGGTCTAAAAGACCTATTTTTTGCCTTTGAACATCCATAGAAGATAAATACTTCATCACATATAGGTTTCCTTTAAAGAATGGTGAACACATTCATAGAATGAATCCTATGTGCCATGGATATTCAAAATAGAGGTCTATATTTAACTTCAATGGTTTTGTATTGATCATTTATCATCCTAACTACATCGCCATGTCCCTTTAATGGCATTTGAATGAGCTTTAAAAGTGACAAGATGATCCATATAAGACCTTGTTCACCTTGGTCAAAAACTAGTTCTTTGTTCAACTTTAGCCATCAAATATTATTCAGTCCAATCAAATTTATCCAAAATATCTTTATTCCTATTGGTCCTACATATCCTTATTTTTATATCTTGACCTTTTGACCTCATGTGCATCATATGATCATTATACATGAATGAATGCAGTCCATTAATTTCATGCTACCAAAGATCCTTTGACATGTTGACTCAAGCTCACACCATTAGATCAAGATGTACAAAGCAATATGAGCCTTTAATCTACCTGGTCCAACCATTTGAACTCAAATAGCTAACTCAAGAGGCCCAACTTTGATGTCTTCATGCCTATATTTGACATGTGCATGAACATATTTGACATCCACATGATCGCTATTAGGATTTTTGAACCCCAATGATTATTTATCATGGCTCAAATTTGACATCTATATGCCCATCATTTGACATTTATTCAACCATCATTGACATCAAAATGACCATCAATCTTTTAGACCCCAATAGATAAATAACAAGCTTTATTTTTATTTCCACATGAACATCTTGTTTTGTAGGTTCAACTCTAGAATCTTATAACTTAGGCTAGAAAACATGCACGGTCATGAAATTTTTAGAGGATGTTCTTGGCACAAATAACTTCATGGCACTATAATCCTTTGTATCATGAGTCTTCTTGAGGTATATTTTAAAAATTCATAAGTATGTTGATTCATTCATTCTTGTATGACATCTTGGTGATGGTTTGGTCCTTAAGCTTGCACAATTCATCCTTTGATCATTCCTTCAAGGTTTTGATGCATTTATAAGGTTTGCAAAAATTGGCTTATGCCCATTTAATTATATTACCACCATGGAAACCCACTAGTCTTCTTCACTTTGCAATCTTATCCCTTTTTATAATCCTTGGGTCCACTCATCCCATTCAACATTTTACTCATCCTCTCTATCTAGGCAAAAGTATGGTATGTGGGCTAAAATGGCCAACAGCTATGTGTGTGTCATTCTTGTTTCCAAATATTGAAAATATAACACTATCATTTATATTAAATTTGTTTGCATTAACATTTTGTATATGTTAAAATCATTTAATAAAGCATTCATTTACATTGATTTGTTTACAATCATTTAGATCACTTTTTCATGTCTTTTTACTTATCAATTTTTGTGTGTTTATAAAGATTATTTTGTGAATTGCATATATATTATGTTTATGACTATATTATGATGTACTTTGATAAAACAAAATTTATTATTTCTTTTTTTCAAATGCTTAAAACATCAACATTCATCATGATTATTCAATATCATTGGTGGTACTATGTTTTATGCTATATTTAAAATTAGGTTTCTCAAAACTCAAAATCTATTGGAAATTTAATAAAAATAATGGAAAAAAAATATATGTATCTCCATTCTACATCCATACACATCATCCAATCGCATATAAGTCATACATCCTTAATAAATATGCTAAAATAATTAAAACATGCTAGTGTAAATAAAAATACAGGAATATTAATCAATGCTACCATCTATCCATACATCTATCAATCATATATCCATAAATCCATATAAACCAATAAATAGTCCATCAATGGCCAATGTTCATAGTATAAAGTCTCATAAAATCATCATGAATATATATATATATATAATATCCTCTATATCTATGTCCTATCATATCCCTCAAATGGCATGTCTAGTCTTGGGAATAGCTTTCCACATTATGGTGTACCTTATGGAAGACCCATCACATGTTACACCTAACTCATTTAACTCTCTGAATTCACCAATTGAATAGATCTAGTAGCTATTGATCATCTCATAGAGTACTCTTTGAATGATGGTTCCCTTTGATCTAGTGGTATTGCCCCCTCATCTAAGATCTTATAGTATGTGGCTTTCTCCATATCCCACATCACCCTATCAAAAGTAGCTATATTCACCTCTCTAGCTAATAACACTCTAGCCTCTATAGGCTCATTTTGAGTTGTGCCCCTCTCATTCTTATAGTGATATAGGATTGTTGTATAATCTAGTGTCTGAGTCCCTACATCATGAGTAAATAATATTTTAACCATAACATCCCCATCCATCCCATCTATAATACCTTATAATCTATCCACCTCAGACTATAATCATCTGATCTCAATAGTTTAATCCTATTTACCATCTACTACACCCTATAAAATAGATACCTCCTAGTTTAATCCATCTATCTCTCTATCTTGATATCTAATATTCTCTCACATTCTATCAATCAGTGCATGCTCTTCCATATATCTATGAACACATGAAGATCCATCAACATCCCCTCTCTTTTCTTAGGTAACCTATACTACTCTCAAGTTAGTAGCTTATCCTAAATCATCATAATCCTCACTCTCCACCTCTACCAATGGGGTATCTCCATTAATCCTCTACTCTACATCAACCTTCATGTTCACTCCTACCTCACACAAAATCTCAATATCATCCACATTTATGATCTTCACATCATGAAACTTGCTAGCCTCTATAACACATCCTCTACTTCATAATCATACTCATGATCATCCTTTATACCCTATAATATCCCTCCTAATCTAGGATCCCAAACCTATAACTCATCGATTTTTACTCAAACTAACCACTAACCTCTACCTTCACATTTGTGGTAGTGCATATGGCAGTCAATCTCAAAGGTCTTTGTCAAGCCCACCAATTTGCATAACCATCCACCACTCCTACATCAATAATATATCTCTGAATACTCTAAATTAATTTCTATAATTGTGTCCATCTATGATCAAGAATGGTTGGATCAATCATCATACCACATTATGGTCTCTCTTTTATAGAATGTGCAAAAACATATGGTCCAACTAGTATATGCTACCTCACACCAAATTATCTCATCACCCTATCTTGGTGATATCTATATAAAGTATACATGTATCCCAATAATGTATCAAGGGCTTATTATGTAGTCCATGTGAAGATTCTAATGTGGCCACTAAAACATAATTTCTCTCTATGGTCTCCAAGTGATCTGGTCATCACCTACTTAATCAACCACCCTCATATAAAAATCTAGATCTATCATATGTGGTCTATGTGTCCCAATAATCACATGCCATCCATATACTAATGGCTCATCATTTTAATATGTACTCATATGTCCCATAAGTTTTTCAATTGCAATGTTATCCTAGTACCAAACCTGTAGTAATGTAGATAGCCCAATCTCTACCCAACTTGAATATATGAAATGATGTAAATCATGGTATAAGTGTGCTAACATGCATGAATCCCATGAAAATATATCTACCATATCCATCATGTCTCTAATAACATCTAAAATACCAATAGGACATAACCTCCTACTATTATCAAGAAGCAACATACCACTGAAAATAACCATGAGTATAATAGTTAGAGAATCCATATCTAAATCAGTACAATAGTCAACATCAATCCCACCTCTAACAATTAGAATCAAACCATCACCAAAAATCTAGTATAGTGTAACATATTATAGACCCTATCCCCAATAAACAAGTCTACCTCATATCAGACTACCTAAAATATGATACACATACTCTAGTTTAATCATCATCTCCCTTGCCATCAAGTGAAATGTGCTTTCCTCACTATTCCATCTCTCTACCAATGCTATTAATAAAGCTATATCTAATTAACCTATGATATCTATGAAATATAGGATAATCCACTCACCTCTAACCTACCAAAATCATAATCAGTAAAGCTTGCCATCCACACCTTGCTACTGATCTCCACTCTTGTGTCACCAACACTAGTAATACCTCTTACAAATCACAAACATTAGCATTTAATTAATTTCACTCAGTATTACATTCATCATTACAACTAAATTCCACATACTATAAAAAAATAGCATAAAATAATCAATCACACAAATATTTTTCATTTCATTCCATTTTATCATTCTTATTTCATCCTTATACAACCCAAAATTATCACTACATTTTTGAAAATTTGCTCTTAATATTCACAATTTCACTTTCTACCCAAACTCACAAAATCATTGTTACAATGAATGAAATCACTTGTAAAACCAATGATTTTATTGCCTAGTTTCATGATTTCACTACTACCCAAAATAGTAAAATTATCATTTTAATCTAAAATGAAATCACTACCTTATTTTTTAATTTTGTTGCCATGTTTAGTGAAATCACCATTTGCCCCAATGAAATCACCAATTTTGATGCCAAAATCACCATTTTGACAACAATGATTTCATTTTATTCAACTTTAAGCCCTAATAAATGCTAATAAATATGAAAACTTTCAAAAATAAATTTACTTACTAGAGGCCCACTCCTCTCAGGTATTTTGAATCTCCTCACTCACTCCGTCTGGTGCTCATGGTGTGGAATGCGGTCCATGTTTCCTCACAAGTCTCAAAGCAAAAATCTCAAATCATAATTCTTATCACTAACCTTAGAAATCAATTTGTAAAAGTTATTTTATAATCCCCATTTCTTCTACTTATATTATTATACACTATGAAATATTTGCCTCCATCCTATAATTCAAATAATTGATTCATCTATTTTATAAATTATAGGATACATTAAATCAATTCATTCTGAATTTGTTTATCTCTTACAACAATTTATCAATGTAAAATCAACACAATCATTTGCAAATTTAATATCTTTTTATATTTTTAGATCCACAGTTTATTATTGTTGGGATATGTCATTCCCACAACTACCTAATTGACCCTTTCATCATAAACAAAATAATAAGCATACAATATCTGAATGGTTAAACTATTATTTTTCTAATCAATACTCTAGTTTTTATTAACTAGGGGAAACCTTTTTATGCAAACAAAACCTTGAAAATTTGAAATAAATTCTATAATCACTTGATTTATTTTTGTCCATATCACTTTGATCATTTAATCTTTTCATCAATTTCGAGCATTTATCTATTTTCTCACACAAATCCTTGAGGGGGCATCATCACACTCATTTTCATTCATTTAGAGAAAATATTTCCTTTTTAATCATCAAAACTCTACTTCTTCTACTATTATTCAAAAAATTATTGCTTCACAACTCTATTTCAAGGAGGAGCAAATGTAGACACCTAAATTTCATTTAGTGTCTAAATGTACCTAAATCTATTAATCCATTCTTCTTAAAATAATAAATCACATTTCTTCCCAAGTTTAAATAATTGAATAAGTTAATTATGGACAATTAAATCCTTATTTTAAACAATAAAATATAGATTTTACACCTCATCAAAACATCTTCCACATTTTTATCCCTCATCCCAACCAAATCCATAACTTTTTAAACTTCTTATGACTCATCCCTTGAGTTTTCAAGCAAATTAACTTAGTCCTACCGACTCAGCTAACCAACTCCATGCTTTTCTCAACCATTTTGAAATGGTCTTCATCCTCATGGGTGGGGACTCATTAGCCACCATTGATCATTTGGATCACTGAAAAAGTACAAATGATCCTCCACAATTGGATCCTTCTCCACAAATCTATAAATAAACTTGCAAATCCTCATTTTCAAGGATAAAAAAATCTGTAGATCACAATCATAATCAAGAAATCAAATTACTATACACAAGCAAATCAAAATGAATCAAAGCAAATCAAAGAATTATTTTTGAATCAAAACATTTCCCATTCTATTTTTCATTGGAGTGAGCCCCATATATTAAAATAACAAATCGAATGTATATCATAATGGATAAAGCTTGTAATTTCAAAATGTAAAGTTTGTGATTGTTGTTTTCTTTGTTTGTTACTCTACCATATGTTTGAATTTTTCTTATATTATAATTATTTTACTTTTTTGCACATGTAAATTTAGTTCAAACACTATCAAATACATAATTTATTCATTTTATTAAACAAAATCAACATTTCTTGTAAGGATTAAAAGATGATGTAACATCCTTCCCACCTAAAATTTCATTACCTTGATGATGTTACTAAAAAGATAAAATATGTCAAATTATAAATTATTAAACAAAATATACCAAGACAATAAATAAGGAAAGTCTTTGAGACTCATAATCCTCCCAAGTGTCACTATATTTATAATATACATCCCAATGTACTTTTAATTAAAACTCTTATGTATTATGCAAGGTAAGATTTTATGTTTCAAGTATTTTGATTGGTTATAATATTACCACTCTTAGATCTATAACATGTAATGCATTCCAATCAATTACATGCGAAGGATCAAAAACATATTTATTCAAATAAGACATTTAAAACATTATAAATATGTGATAAACATTATTTATTCAATTTCATAAGAAATAGGGTCAATAACTTATAAGACCTCAAAGGTTCCTACATATCTAGGTACTAATATAGTTGATTTTCCAAATTTAGTGGAACTCTTTTATGGTTTAACGTGTAGAAGAATTTTATCTCCAACTAAGAACTACCTTTATATCATTTTAAGATTATAAAATATTTTATACCTATCATTGGCCTCAATAACCTTTCTCTAATTATTTTCACCTATTCATCCATGTCAGCAAGCACATTAGGTCTAAAAACCTCTATATCATCTGATTTATCTTAGCTAATAGGTATATTAAATTTTCATCCATACTAAGCTTCAAATGGTGTAATTTTTAAATCTAAATAAAATGAGTTATTATAGGAAAATTAAACTAATTTAAGGTATTCTTACCATTGTATTGTTGATCCATTTAATACATACTTAATAGGTCCTCTAAAACCTAATTTACCCTTTCATTTTCCCATATATTTTTGGATGATAGGTTATACTAATATTTAAGATGAGTCCCTAAAATTGAATTTAATGTTTTAAATAGCTAAAATTAATGTGAGGATCTCTATCTAAAATTATTTTCTTACAAAAACCATGAAACCTATAAACCTCCTACATAAATCTATTTGCCATAATTAGAGCATCATCTATTAAATTACCAAGTATAAAATGTGCCACCATGGTGATTTTATCAACTACAACATATATCATATCATGTCTATTACTTGACATGGGAAACCCTTGAACAAATTCCATACACATGAATTTCCACTTCCATTACGAAATATCATGTGGATATAACAATGTAATACGATATACATGTTCTATTTTAACTATTAGTATTTCAAACATCTATATATAAATTCCACTACATATTTATTAATTCCATTCCAAAATTATAATCATTTCATCTTAGATATACGATTGGTTACTCTTATATAACACAAATAAGGATCATTATTCAACTCCTTAATCATGGTAAGTCTCAAGTATTATCTTTTTGACACATACATTCTTCCATTGATTCTTTGGATCCCATCATTCTCAAAATGAAATCCTTCATATTTATGATCTGGAGGATTCTTTACTAGATATTTCTTGACTTGCTCATAAAATTCATCTCCTAGAAAGTGTTATAGCCCAAATTTTTCACCCTATAAAATTCACTCTAACCTTCTCAAATTTGGGATAACATAGAACTATCTCTAAATATAGGCATATTAATACAAGAGATAAATCTCTAGATTATGGGATAGCTCCCTTGATATATATTTTTAGGTTCTCAACTATAGTCTAATCACTTATTGGGGTGAAAAGGGAGGTGATACACAAAGGATATCTACACAAAAATATTTGAACTTGCACTATCAATGTAGATTACTAAAACCGATCTCAACTCAGGGTTATTCTAGCAAAAGTGTTTCTATATGGAGGAAGATTACCATGAATTTGTAAAGGTGGTTGAATATAATGTCTAATATTAGACAATAATAATATTCTTCCCACTTAAAATACACCAAAAAATCACTTACACTTCATGAAACTTGTTAGAAGAGATATTACTTACACAGTAAATGTAAGGGCAGAATGGAAGCAAGGAAATACAATAATCACTTGTCATCTAAATGGACTAATTAACATAGGCAAGAATTTAAAAGGGTAAACTATCTCAAAAAATTTATGAAAAAGCAAAACAAGATGTCAAATTAGCATGGATTCACCATACCAATTTTGGATTCTCCTCAATGCCAAAATGTCGTCAATATATAGAAAAATAGGAGAAGAGAGAGAAAGAGTGACGTTGGAGAGTTACAATGCCAAGTGTCAAGTCTTAAAGACTAGTTACAATGAAAGATAAAGAGTTATAAAATATATCATGAGGTTCTCTTAGACCAGTGTCTATCTAAAATATAACATCCTCCTAAAGTTGGCATAGGGATACTTCGTTATCCTTCTTGAAACTATTATTTTTGATGAAGAGTCCACTAAATATTTATAACTACCTTGAAGGTTATTGACACATATACACTAACTTAAGTTGGAAACATGGTTAGTGTATGTCATTATATAACCATCCAACTAATAATATTCTCTTTACCACTTGTTATTTACTTCCTTATAGGAACTCACTAGCCCTCTAGGCCTAAAATCTCACACTTTTCAATGGGGTGACCTAAACATACTCAAGAGAGTTCATTGTAGAGATATGAGACACATCTTCATAACTTCTTTTTCCTCTGTTATATCATGTATACCTCAAAAAGACTCAAAACCATACTTATATTTAACTTGGCATTTAGCTTATTTTCTTATTATTCTATCCAATACTACCTACAATAATTATCTTATTAAAGGAATCTCCATACATGAATGAGGTGAGAATGGGGTCCTAGGAGTTATAACACATGTCCACACACCTTCCACCATGGATTTCACCCATATATTCCTTTTTAAATCTTTAAATCACCTCAAATATTATAGAAAACACAAAATCTAACCCATCTATATGAGTGATGGTACAAAATAATTGAGTGGTGGGTACCCTAAGAGAGTGAAAAATAGATCCAAATCATTTTTTGGTCTAATTTAACCCTTATAGATTCATTTATCTTCATCTCTTTCTCATTGAACTCATATGAGGGTTTTAGGTAGTTTAGGTTCTTAGCAATGGCTCATAAAGGTTAGAACCCTAACCTTTAAACCAATGCCACTTATTTAAATTATATGACCTCCATAAACTATAACTAAGTGATCAATACCCCATGGATCTCTTTTGTTTAGGTGGGAGTGAAATAAGTTGTCTTTCAAGTAGTTAACTTTCATTATGGATAACCTTAAGACAAATTAAGGAAAAAAATGGCCAATATAAGTTGTTCTCTCCAAATTAGTGAGTTTCCTCAACCATAAATTATCCCATGAAATATATCAAATTTATTGTCATGATCACATGATCATGGGAGTGAAGTTAGAAGCCTAAGGTTTGTGCCTAGTTTTAGACCTCATAGGCATAGACTAGGTTTTCTGAGTATGAGACCACCTATAAGTGATAGTAATTAGTTTAAGACCTCCTCAAAACTTTTTCACCTCAGATTAAATATCACACATCATATAATAGTGCCTTAAGACTATGTCATTCATCCTTTACCATCAATGCACTAGGTCTACAAGTTGTATTACTTATGGAGTGCCTTAGGTCAGTTAGCATAATGATAGTATTGAATATATATCTACCTTTACATGAGATTCACTAGGTATTAGGATGATTATGAGAGTGATAAAATCACATTTTAGGAGATCTGTATATACTTGTTTGGGATTTGAGTCAATAAAATTTCTTTTAGTCTCTTGGCTTCCCCTTGCCCAAAGAGTGGACCAAGTCTGAGACAAAATAGTGAGCACTTCTAGTATTAGTATGACCTAAAGGAAAATATAAGTCTTTTTTAACCCATTATGACCCATTTTACTAATTTCAAAATACTAATCACACCTATAGAGGCCTTAACACTTCAAATGATCAAAACTAGCTATAAGACTATTAGTGCATTCCTAGATTTAATAGGGCTTAAGAACCTTTTCCCAACCTTACTCTATTCATCCTTGCCTATGATAATCACATGAAAGTGTGATATTATCACTTTGAGAGTTATTTCTATGTATTAATCTCCATCTTACACCTTTGCCTACCAACCATACCTATATCTTTCATTAACTTAAGGCTAGTCTATCTCCTAAGTCAAACTATAGGTGTTCATTAGGGAAATTAAGATATTTATGTAGGTGATGGTACATTTTTTATCATTTTTTTTCACACTTATGGTTTCTCCTAAATTCACTAGGATCATCTCACACCTGAATGGACTCATTTCTACCTTGAGATCATGTAATTATCCATTTACTATCAATACACTATAGGTGTTACTTGCAGTGTTCTATGTTCATTTTAGCCTAATAACATTGTAGTTTTATGAGTACTTACATTAATATATTTAATGAGTTGAAATAAAATTGAACCATAATTATCTCTTGACCTAAGTACCTCTTCTTATGTTAAGATGTTACCTCTAGGCTTAGGCTACAAGAATGAAGCTATTAGGCTTGCCTAGACCTCATAGACTCTTACCAAGAGATGATGGTTGTAGAGAAGAATATATTTTTTGAGAAATTAAGTTAAACCTTCTCATTATATAACTTTATTCAACTTTTTACCTTGCACATTTATTCTAATCTATGAATGTTGAACTCAAGTGTTTGATCATAGATTGAGGTTTGTTGATGTCTCACCATCTCAACAAGTAGATATGAGATCTATCTTGTGGTTAGACCCAAAATTATAATTTATTGAATCTATTTCCACTTTCTCAATGTATTATGCCTACGTGGTATTCTCATTTATATACCTCTCCATCTAGGTTTGACTACAGGTAATGGTCTCACAATTTTGAATACTTATCCCTCTTCTTGAATTGATAGAATATATTATAGACCCTAAAGGTAATGGATACCTATTAAAAGGATTAGAACATTAATCTTGGTTATATAAAAAATCATTGACACATCTAACCTCTAAGACATACATATTCAATGTGTATTCTACCTATAGATGATAGTGAGGATATAGGTCCATTATGACCTCAAACCAGATTTGCCTGCATGAAAAATTGAGATTTATAAATCACATTGCATTGTAAGGGTATTCATTACAATTTTTTTTTGAAAACTTACACTTCAAACCTTCACCTAAAACCCAATTTAATGCACATTGAAACATTCTCAAGAAAAGACATTGGATCAATGCATCTTCATGATTGAGATATAAATATAAATAGTCTATAAATGTGAATGGATCTATGACTATCTATTTAAAATTTTAAATTCATGGAAATATTTAAAAATAATTCAATAGAATTTATAGGATTGTTTAAGACCCATACAAACTTTATCCTTCATAAAATATTCCACCATTCTACCTAGAAAGCGCAATAAAGACCCTTGTCATAGTTGACTAGATGATTTTAAACCCTTAAATTCTTAGTGATTGTTTATAAAGATAATAAGATGAATATAATAAAAAATTATATAAGTCTAAATCTCACTAATAATATAATAAATTTCTAAATTTTTAGGCTTCCACCTTCTCTCTCCTATCCGTAACATCCACTTCAATTTTGCCTATGTGAGTTTGTGAAGGAGTCTATAGGAGAGGTATGAAACTTTTGAATTCCTATAACCTTATAACTATATGATAATAAATATGATAGACCTAAAAATACCTGATCATGTTGAAAACCTAATTTATCTACATATTCTCTCTCCTCCCATGTTGTACTTGATTGGGAAGCCTCTAAAACTAACTTTTCTTGCCCATAACTCACTTTTTATGTCTTAAAACTCTTTGTTACATACCATGAAATATTTTAATACCCATATTAACCTCACTTGACCTTTGACACATTTTTCAAGGCACCATTAATGACCCTTTTAACCCTTTTTAACTTAGGTGACCCAAATAAACCAAAACACATAAAAGCGACTTACCTTAATCTTTCCAAATTTACCATAATAAATTATAATAAGGTATTTTAGGATCAAATACGACATAATAATAACATAATATATTTTTTTTCTTATAGGGGTCTTATTTTGACATGTAAGTCAAAATCAGATAATAAGTTGGTGACTTATAAGGGTAACATGCTTGCTATGCTGAGGACCAATTGCCTTGTCCTTCTATTGGGAAATGGAGTCACTCATAGTCTGAAATTTAAAATTATATAACTATAAAAAGACTCCAAAATCACATCACCACACAACAAGAAACAAACACACAAAATAGGACAATAAGTCACACACATGTGCTATCTAAGCACTTAGGTGAAACACACAAACAACTCACACCAAACAATGTGATCAACACTTATGGAAAACACACACCTATACTAATATCTACAAGACCTCAAAATATTTGAGGTGAAGGATAAATTCTTCATTGATTCAACTAGGGTCAAAGATAATGTTTTACAATCACTGCTACTCCATGAAAATAAACCATCATATGATGAATGTTTTTCAATGAAAATGTGTTTATGAAGATAATATAATGACTTGCCATTTTTGGAGCTTCTACTAACTACAATTGTATCACTTATAACTATCATAAACACTCCATATAGCTTTCCTATAGCTTTGTTTAACTTTATAGCTTGTTTGGCCTTTATCATGTCCACTTGGCACTCCTCAATCTGATCATTGGGAGTCATAAAACCCTTCCCAACTTTAAATGTATTTAAATCATGATATGTTTGATGTTGGAATCCATCAAGTTTGTTTTCTGATTTACCAAACACTTCATCATATACCAAAGTTGTTTTCTACTTGGTAAAGATCCCACACTCTTTTTTGTGCTCATTAGGTACATGATTAACCTCATCATTAGGTGTATATTCATTTTGAAGAGTTTTAGACCTACTTACATCTTCAAACTTATGAACTATGACATTGAATTATTGCCACATATCATCTACCTTTTCTTGAGGTTCATAATCATGAATATTATCCTCTTTGGAAAGTAGAACTAAATGCTCACTAGGACTATCATGCTCTATTATAACTAGAATATTAACATCATCATCCATTTGCAAATGGTAGTTTCCCCACATAGCCTATCTTAGAGCATCATCATAATTTGACTCAAGAGATCCATCACATTATTCATGGAAGATGTATGTACCAAGACCTATTTATTCAATATGATCATATGAATCAAATCCATACTACTCAACTCCCCATTCATCAAGATATAAGTCAACTATGCCATCAAGAGGTGTTAGAGGTCCTTGATCACTAGGATTATCTTCTTCATCACTAATTTTATGATTCATGTTTTATTTATAAGGCACATATGGCTCTACATAAAATTTATATAGAGGTTTAGATTTGATTGATACTTTAGCACCATACATAGTCCTAAATGCCATATAGGACCAATATGAAGTCAATATTCCTCCAATATTAGTAGTAAGATCTCTTGACAAGCAAAGGGAAAAGTGAGGTGGCACATCCACAACCACAACATATTTAGAAATAGTGAAATTTGGACAAGCATGAATAATAAGTTTTAAAACTTTGATTATGCTAGTTATCTTGGTAGCTAACCCATCCAGTTGTAAGACTCCCTTGGAATGAGGCTTATACTTCAAATTCAACTTATTAGCTACTTTATTGGGAATGATTGAAGTAATTGATCCAATATAAATCAAACAATTATAAACCAAAGCATATCTAATGATGATATAGAAATAAAATAGAGGAGGTTTATCCAGTTTCTCAATTTTATTTGGCTATCACTCACTATGATTTGATGTGTTTATCAAGGCTACCCATTTCCCACTAAGTTGTTTGGTTGCCATGTTGAGTCTGGATAGTTCTTTGAGTAGGTCTACTTTTCAAGGTATTTATAGTGTATCCCACATTGATACACTTACATAATCCTTATTCATCTCCTCTACAATGTTAGTGAAAGAGCTAATAACCTTAGCTTGTCCACCAATAATAATAGTGATTTTTATAACTTGAGAGTCCTGAGGTGTGAAAGAAATATTATAATTATGAATTCATTGATTTTATTGTACATTTGGGACTACATTAGACATAACTACCCATTAGCATGTTTGAAATCTCATTGATGGACCATTACTAGCCTCTTGAATCCCTTCAATTGCTTTTCTTTTTAACCTTGTGTTTACAACTATATAACTTGAGTCTTTGCTTGATTGTCTTGGGTAATTCATAGCACATGAGTCTTATTTATTCCAATTGAATAAAGTAGGCTCCACTTCATAACTCTCTCCATTGTTCTCTCCTCCACTAGGTACCTCAACTTGAGTCATGGCTAGCATTGTTACCAAATGTGCCATGAAATCTTGATTGAAGGACTCATTGGCATAGGTAGATGGATCATGAGGTTGATCCCATGGATTTTGACCTTCATGATCTTTATCAAGGTTGTTTTGAGTAGGCACTAATTCTTTTGAGGTGGAAGGATCATTGGGATTATAACCATTATATGATTTTACTTGAATTAGCTTCCCTTGACCTTGAAGATGACATTGAAAGGGTGGTATATTGCCTTGATAGTTTGGATATGATTGATTATGTTATTAGGACCTTTGGAAAGGTATTCATTATTTATATTTTATGATATTCTTGACACCTAAAATATCTTACTCAAGAACCTTTACTCTTTCTTCCTCATTAGATTTATGTGATTGACTAGGGGTATCAACCTTATGTTTTCATGTAGGGATGGGAATAATAAAAGGTATATAGGTTTTTAAATAAATAAATAGAGGAATAGGGGGTATTTGATAAATATTCATAACCTAAAACAAATATTTCTCAACTCTAATGGCCACTTCATATGCATTAGGCAATGTGTCCCCTCCCATAGATTACACCATTAAATAACTATCACTGTCAAAAACCTTAAGATAATAAAGGGAAGCATGATGTGCAGTAGGTCTTACCAAGATTGGGATCCCATCCCATGTCTTATAAAACCATATGTTAAAGTCTTGAATATCTTCTTGAGGTGCTCTCTTTATGTTGGTCAGTTTCTCAATCAATGACAAGTTGTCACTCTTGTCCTCAAACCTTCTCCTCAAAGCATCACCCAACTCATCCCATGTAGTGACAGATTTAGAAGCCAAAGTACCATACCAATAAAGAGTCTTCCTCTTGAAATAAATATATAAAAACCTAATGGATATATTCTCCTCAATGATATGATGTATATTGTAGAATTTGTCAATATTTCTAATGTGTTCAATAGGAGAAATGGAAGTCTCACCAATGTATGAAGGGACACTCTTGAGGGCTGATATGGGAATGTCATCATGATGGGAAATTATTAGAGGACTATATACATTTAAATAAACAAAATGTAGGTTCCTTGACATGATATCTTTAGGATTTTACAATATTTGTCCAATAAAAATCCTTATTATAGGTATATGAGCAAGTTAAGATCTCTTTGGGCAAGGATGAGTGCTAGAAAATCTATATGCTTTGACTAAATAATAAGGAATCTCTTTGAAATCAAAAGGAATAATTTTATTATAAGATCTCATGTTTACCTTTAACATGAAATAATGTACTATTAGACAACAAAGAGTCAATTGTTGGAGTCACCAGATATTGTAGGAAGTAGACAATTATAGCCTCTTTGTTGTCAAGACCAACATCCACCTTGAATAACCTTCTTGGAACATATGTCCCACTAGGTGTGCCATAACTATTATATCCCAAATTTTTCACCCTAGAGAATTCAATCAAACCTCAAATTTGTGATAACATGTAGCTATATTTGAATATAGGTAGATTACTAAAAGATATAGTTCTCTAGATTATGAGATAACTCCCTTGATATATATATTTAGGTTCTCAACTACACTAGTCTAATCACTTATTGGGGTGAAAAGGGAGGAATAGATCTCCATAAACATACTTGAACTTTCACTATGAAGGCACCTTACTAAAACTAATCTCAACTCAAGGTTCTTCTAGTAAAAGTGTTTCTACATGGAGGCAGATCACCATGTATTTATAAATGTGGGAGAATATACACTCTAATAATAAACACTAATAATATTATTCACACTTAAAATACACGTAAAAATCACTTACACTTCATGAGACCTGTTAGAAGAGATATTAATTACACAACACATGCAAGAGCATAATGGAAGCAAGGAGAAAAAATCATCAATTATCATCTAAATGGACTAATTGGCATATTTAGGCAAGAATTTTAGAGGGTAAATTAGCTTAATAAATTTATTCAAGGGAAAAACAAGATTTCAAACTAGAAAGGCTTTCCCATACCAATTCTATATTCTTTTCAATGCCAAAATGGCTTCAATATATAGAAAAATAATAAAAGAGAGAGAAAGAGTGACATTGAAGAGTTATAATACCAAGTGTCAAGTCTTAAAGACTAGTTACAATGTAAGATAAGTTATAAAATATATCATGAGGTTCTCTTAGATAAGTGTCTATCTAAAATATAACATCCTCCTAAAGTTGGTGTAGGGATACTTCATTGTCCTTAAACCTGCTTTTCTTGATGAGGATTCCACTATCTAGAATTACCTTGAAGGTTATTGACACCTATGAACTAAATTTAAAATATGGAACCATGATTTTTTCATGTCATTATTCCTCCCTCCAACTGATAATCTTCTCTTTTCCACTTGTTATTTACTTCCTTGTAGTAATTCACTAGCCCTCTAGGCCTAAAATCTCACACTTGTCTCTAGGGTGACCTGTACATACTCAAGAGAGTTCATTATAGAGATGTGAGACACATATTAATAACTTATTTTTTATTTAGTCTACCATGTAGACCTCAAAAAGACTCAAAACCATAATTCTCATATTCAACTTGGTAGTTACCTTACTTTCTTACTGTTCTATCCAATACTACTTGCAACAATTAGTTTAGCAGAGGAATCTCCATACATGACTGAGGTGAGAATGGGTTATTATGAGTAATAAAACATATCCACACACCTTATACCATGGAATTAACCCATCTATTCCTTTGTACATCTTCAAATCACCTCAAATCTTGTAGAAAACATAGAATTTGACCCATCCATATGAGTGATGGTATGGAATAATTGAGTGTTGGGGAGCCTAAAAGGGTTCCAAATAGATCCAAACCATTTTTAGGAAAATTTAATCCTTATAGATTAATTTATATTTATCTCTTTCTCAATGGGCTCCTATGAGGGGTTTAAGAGGGTTTTAGGTAGTTTAGGTTCTTAGTAATGGTTCATAAATGTTAGGTCCCTAAACTTTGAAACAATGCCACTAATTTCAAGTATATGACATCCCTAAACTCTCCTTAAGGTATCAAGACCCCATGAATCTCATCCTTATAGGTGGGAATGAAAGAAGTTATCTCTTGGGTAGCTAGCTTACATTCTGGACACCCCTGAGACAAATTAAGGCAAAAATGGCCAATATTAGTTATTATAGGAAAATTAATGAGTTTAATAAACCCTCTATTATAACATGAAATATATCACATTACTTTGTAAGATCACATGATCATAGGAGTGAAGTTAGAAGCATGAGGTTCGTGCCTAGTTTTAGGCTTCATAGGCATAAACTAGATTTTCTGAGTATGTGACCACCTATGAGTGATCACAATAATTGTCCAACCTACTCAAAACTTATTCACCTATAATTAAATCTTAAAAATCATCCCACAGTGTGTTAATACTCTACCATTCATCCTTTACCATTAATGCACTATGTCTACAAGCTACATTGCTTGTGGTGTGCCTTACATCAGTTAGCCTAATGGTAGTATTGACTATATATCTACCTTCACATGAGATTAACTAAGTAGTAGGATAATTATTTGATTAATTGACTATCCTTTTAGGAGATATGTATATAATTTCTTAGGATTTGAGTTTTTTGGGTGAATATTTTATTAACAACATAATAATAACAAAGTGATTTCAACCACAGTATGATGAGATAAATTTCTCCTCTTAGTAATGGGAGGCTTCCTTTTATTGTTAACTAACACAACACTTAATTATTTACACTTATTTACAATAATTTTGTCATAGTGGATGTTGTCATATCATCCAATTCTCATTTTTTAGAATTGATTTTTAATCAAAAAAATTCTTCCATTCTTTGTGATATACTTTGAAAATATAAGATCACTTGATGAACCAAATATAACCGATATTCAGATTTGTTAGCCAAAGGAGTAACAAGAATAATACCATCAGAGAAAACTTAAAAGAGAGAATAAAGTGAAACCCAAAGTCTTCACCTTATTTCTAACAAATATTAAAATAATCAATGAAGAATAATTGGTAGCCCAAAGTCTCCTTAGTAATTCACTTTCAATAATAAACACAAACCCAGTAACGATATCGTAGCTCAAAGAATTCAAAATCAACTTCCTAGCACCTTTTGATTTATATAAATTCACATCATGTTTTGATTAATTACACAATAAAATGTAATGGAAAATACATAAGAACATCTCTAATACAACACAAACTTATTTCAACTGAAATATTGAAAGTTCACTTGCTTTCTCATATATTGATTGACAAAAGATTTACAACTTGAATTCAAAGTTTCAATATTGCTTATCAATTTTGGTAGCACTTCACTACTATAGCAATTGGTGATCCTTTTTACAAAGAGCATCCTCATATTTATAGAGAGGAGATATGAACAAAAATAGGAAAAAATAAATACATAGACTTATTTATTGACAGAGTCCAATTTGACTTAGGACTCTATAATTTTCCTACGTGTAAAATGTACCAAAATAGAAATACGCATGAAAAATTACAAAAACAAAGTGCCCTAGACACATTAATTTCTTCATTTTTATTCTTCTCTAAAAACTTCTCATATTTCTTTAAGGCTTGGACTTCATTGTTATCTGGGCCAGATCTATTTTTAGAAATAGTAAGTATCCTTGTGATAGAATATTCTAAGTTAACTAGAAAATCCTTTATCTTATTCCACATTAAGTAGCTCATTCAAGATGACTTGAAATTCGATTAATTTGTTGATGGAGTCCAACATGAAAGTACCTATTTCAGTCTTTGTTTGGAGAAAAGATGTAAATTCTTGAATAACAATCTCCACAAGAAGAATTTCTTGAGAATCATTTTTAATTTGATAGGGGAGTTTTCTAATTTTATCTGTAAGATCTAACATCTTATCATCATATATATCTTTAGCTTCTTCTAGATATTTAACTAGATTCTTGAGAACTTCTCTTTTATTCTTCATAGCTTCCCTATATTCAATGAACATTCTTATATTTGGAATGACCTTCTACTCAACCAAAATCTCCAGTTTGAATTTGTGAAGTTGAGTCTATGTATCAATATCCTTTTTAGTCAACTCTAAATCTTGAGTGAGTGCTTTAATTATTTGTTGAATTTATATTTTCATTTCACTAAAGATATTTAAAAATCCAATGGTAGAACTCAACATTTGAGTAACTTGCGTTATTAATCTATCAATCCAAGCATTAACTGCATGAACCTGAGATCCAATTTTTTATACAAGTTGAATAGCTTTTTCAGTATTTTCATGCACAATAGGATCAATAAATTTAGAAGGTTGGGAGATTGTTAATAAAATAGAAGTCAACTATTCCACTTGTATTTTGAGTTTATCTTTGACCTTATTATCTTTATCATATCTCTCAATCGAGGAAGCCATTTCTACTTTTAAATCTTCCTTTGCACCTTCATGAGTTTGTTTCTTGAGATCTATCCATCCTATTTCATATTTAGATACTTGAATATCTTCAATGTTTATATCCTTAAGAGGTACTACAACTTTAGCATACTTATTCTTAGATTCAAAAATTACCCTTAACGTAGTTTTGACCTTCTTTGTCATTTTGGAATTTATTGGGACAAGTTGACCAAGATCAAAATCATCAGGGGAAACAACCTATTTCTTCCTCTTAGGTGTTTGAGAAATTATCCATGGAGGAAGAGGTGATGAGTCTTATTGAGTAGAAGAAACCAAGGATTGTGATTTTTGAGGAGGAATAATGGTTTGTGAAGTAATTGGAATGAAAAGTGGAATAATAGAGGTATCTGATAGCAGAGTTGACACTAATGGAATAATGGTTATTATTGGTGGGGTTTGGGTTGGCATGAATGTTACTTTTGGGTCTAATTATATTTTTGACATTGGGGTGATAGGAGCTTGAGTTTTCATTTTAGCAGAAGATGTGGACATGAATTTGTCTATATCTTATTGAGTGAAGTATAGATTGGTTAGAGATCCATATGATTTTTTTAGACTAGGCAAATTACACAAAGAATAAAAAACTTGATATAAATTACCTTGGGAAGGGACTTGAAAGAGTGTGGCACTAGGAGGAGAAGGTGGATATGAAAGAGTAGTTTGAGAGGGAACATAAACAATTGGTACAAATGTACTAATGGAAGGAACTACAGAGCATGTAATTTGAGAAACTACTGATTGAGGGGCTTCAATCATATGAAATTTTGATTGTGTGGAATCAACTTGTGGAGATTTTTAATTCAGAGGTTGAAAAATTATTGATTTAGGTGGTACCTCACTCACATCTAGTTCCCCTTGTATCTTTATTTGAACACTCTTATCAACACTAGCTTCTTTGTCTTTCTTCTTTCTTTTACTCACGAATACAAATCTTGTTTTCTAAGTAGATGTGGAGGCCTCTTATTTATTCTTCATCCTCAATTCCTCATGTTTCCTTACAGTAGCTTCATCATATTTTTCTTCTGACCTTGTCTTGAAATATTTTAATTTAATATCTTTAGATTCTAACTAGGGATTAGGTCTTATGAGGATGGGTAGAAATATCTCTCTGATAGATGTACATTATTATATAGACCATTGGATTGAAGGAATAGGAGTAGAAGGAACTTGATTTCCTTCATATGAAGGATACAATATATTCTCATCATTAGAGAGGTTGACTAGAATGTTGACTAATTATAGCTCTTGAATTTGATTAGCAGTAAGATGACTGTAATCAAGTCTCCTTACATCTTGTCTAGTTTTTAATTTTTCCCAAATATCCTCAATCTTATGCACATGAACATAATTGCCTTTCAACTTTTCCTTCATCATTATATAATCAAAATATTTTTTACTTTTATACCTTTTAAGGGTGATCCATTGCATCTTAGTTTCTATTGTCTTAGAATTAGGAGTAGTTGAAATGGTGTACCAACTAATGCTTATAGGAAAATTGAATCCTATTTTATGTGCATCTGATTGCTTCTTGTGTATGGTCATCATTTGTCTGCACATCTCCATTAAAATTAATTTATCACTTGGGTATTTAGATAGCAAGTAAGGTTATTCATTAAATACACCTACCCTAATGTAGTTGAAATTTGGGAACTGAAGGAAAATGCAACCAATCCTATTCACTATTGCCCATGTCTGATCTAAAACCATTTTCTTATCCAATTCTTGTTTAAAAATATAAATGAATTTGTAGAAGAATGCATCATTAACTCTTTTAAAATGTTTGATACCTTCTTTGAGGGTCAACTATGGATAATATTCATAAATAGGAACTTTCTTCCATTCACCAACACTGGTCAGTCCTAGAAAATTCCTCATGCAAGATGTGGCATATACTAGATAAGAAGTCATATATAACTTGAGATAATAACTTACTTCAAAAATTTGGTGGCATATGGCATCACTAATATGACTTTCCCAATAAATTCTCTACTTATTTTTCTTAATGATAAAAATGTAGTGATACATCCATTATTGAAAGATATTTGATATGGGAAGACCTTTGACCCTACTTAGGAGAGTGATTAAATCTCTTATTTCCTCCATAAATTCACTTTGGTAAAAACTTTTTGGCCATCTTTCAATTGAATGCCATGGTGTCTTCAGCCATTTTGCATTAATGTGCATCTTACATCTCTTGGGATTCATGTCATAATATTCTTTGGATATTTCCACACTTATATCTAAGAATTCCTCAATGTATGAAAGATGAAAAACTTTATTAAAGTATTCAACATCTAGTCAAATTACCACTTTTCCACTGGCATCCTTGACTGACCTAGTTTATTTATCAAAATAAGTGGCAGCTGTTAAGACAAACTATAGATCTTGATCTGACACAAGAAATGAATTTTCTAGGTGTATCTCACTATTAATAATAGGTTTCATATATGGAGTAATAGGATATCTATCCAACTTTTTCAATAATTTAGCCATGTCAACATGCCCAATCTCTATATCTCTAATTTGATCTACATTAGAATCTACTATAGATGCTAGAAATACACCTTGAAATTTAAAGTTAATTATTGTCTTGGATGGGGAATCGTTTGACATTGATTAAGTATCTACAAAAAAAGAATTTTGATTCTCCAAATATAGCTTTTTTCCTCATTTTTGGAAAAGATGTAGTTCATAAGAAATTCTCCAAACTTCATCGAGTGATGGTTTTGGTGTAGGTCAGATAAAATTCTTTGAACTGAACCAAAAATGGGTAGAACATGCACTTCAAAGATTTTTTTCCAAATTGCACCAAGTGGTGTGTACTTTAGAGAAAATTATCATGCACCAGAAGGTATGCAATGTGCATTTCAGATAATTTTCTTTGAAGTGCACCAAACTATGTGCACTTTAGAGAAAATTATTTGAAGTGAATCAAGAAGGTGAGCAATGTGTACTACATATAAAATTCTCTAAATTACACCAAAATTATGGTACATGCACTTCAAATAATTTTATTTGAAGTGCAATAAAATGAGTTTTGGTGAATGAGACCCCTTGGTGCATCTTAGAAAAAAAACTCTGAATTTGCATCAAGAGAAATTTAAACCTAAGACTGAGGGAAAAACCAAAATTGAAAATAAAAACCCTAAGAAGAAGAAGAAATGAAGGAAAAATAAGAAAGAAAAAAAATGATAATCAAAATCAAAGATTTACTTGAGATACGATGAACATGAATGATGATGAAGAACACTAGTGCACAAAAAAATGATGAAAATAACAAATTGAGGAAGATGAGGAAGGGTGAAATCAAGACCAAAAAATGGTGATAGAGGGCATACTCATACTTAAAAATGATGAAGACAAATGGTAAAAATGAATTTATATGGGTTAATATATATATATATATATATATACATACATACATATATATATATATATATACATACATATATATATATATATATATATATATATATATATATATATATATATATATATATATAAGAGGGTAATTAATGTAAAATTAATTACCAATTTAGTGGTGGGCTCAAGTGTAGGAGTGGAAAAAAACTTTGAATTTTCACGTGCAAAGTCAGATAAAAATAGCACTCCTGCTTATGAAAAATAGACTAAGTGAAATATTAGAGAATTTTTCCACTAGTTCACACAATGGTGCAGTTCAAAAAAAATCTCTGATTTGCACCAAACTGGAAAGGTGTAGTTCAGAGAAAATTATTCAAACTACACTAGAAGAGAAACTTTCCTGAATTTTTTTTTAAAGAATAAAAACAAATGCAAGAAGGCAATAATTGGCCTCATTTTGTGTGATTAGAGCTCATGGGATATGAAACAAACAATTTTTATAGGGGTTATCCCATGAATTGAGCGTGCTAAATTCAAGGATAACAATTGGCTCTGATTGGGGAATTTCCTTCACGCATTCTTTGAAACATTTGAAGGAAAGAGAATCCTAGAACTCTAAGTGCCTTTCTCAATTGGGCCATGGAGTCAAGTAAAAGATGAGACTAACACAAAAATAAATAATAATATATAGATATTTATAAAATGTATAAACTTATTTGGAACTTCATTATGTGAAAAGCTTTAGATGTTGCCCACTATAAGGTAGTGGTAATGGTGTCCCATCTAGATATGCCAAGAAGAAACTATGTTCCCCATTGAGTTGTTGAATGAGAAAAGGACCTTTCCATAGAGAATCAAATTTTCCATGCATTCCTTTTGGCTCTCTTCTTTTGTCCCACAAAAGACTAGATCCCCAAATTAGAATACTCATGATTTAGCTTTCTTGTCAAAAAGTTCCTTGACGTGACTTTGATGTTCTGCAATATGGTCCACTACCTTTATACATTGCTCCTCTATCTCGATAAGGTGCATAATACACTTTTCTAAGGATTTTTCAAATGTTTCATCTTCAATTTCCTTATACAATTTGAGAGTGGGAAGTTCTAATGTCATTCATATTTATGCATTTAATCCATACAAAAGTTGAAAAGGAGACATACCAATCACTCATTTGGGAGTAATACGATCAGCCCACAATGCATCATACAATACTTTATGCCAAGTCCTCTGATTATCTTCTACCAACTTCTTGATGATAGTTACCAAATTCTTATTACTCGACTCAGCTTAACCATTCCCTTGAGGAAAATGGTTAGAAGTATGAGACAAAATAATCCCATATTCAAAGTAAAACTGAGTCATCTTATGGGATACAAAAAAATAGTATTATCAGTTACAAATTTATTTGGCACACCAAACCTTGTAATGATATTCTCTTTGAGGAAGTTACAAATAACCTCTAAAGTGACATGTTTGGCTGGAATTGCTTCCACTCACTTGGTGAAGTAATCCATAGTTGTGAGAACATAACTATGGCCTACACTTGACAATGGGTTCATTTCACCAATGAAATCAATACCCTATTGCTAAAAAGGTTCTTAAATGACTATCAACTTGAGAGGTAAGGATACTAACTTAGGTTTCCCCATAAACTAATGGCACTTCTCAAATTTATGCACCCAAGCATATGCATCTTGAAAAAGTGTTGGCCAATAATATCTAGCCTGTAAGATCTTATGAGCTGTGATAGGGGCTTAAAAATTTCCTCCATATGCTAAATCATGGAAAGATTCTAATAAATTTACTTGTTGTGCCTTATCTACACATCGTATAAAATTCCATCAATGTTCTACTTGTACAAAACCATTATCCCAAAGGATGAAATTTTTGGCCTTGAGCTTAACTGTACTCTTCTCTTTGTGAGAATTTTTTTTGAACACTCTCCATATGTGAGGAAATAAGCAATATTAGAATACCATTCATCCATATTGCTTACAAGCAAGACCATGGGTAGTTCTTCCGTATCTCTTTCATTACCAGGTGGTTCTTCTAGATTGGTCTCTGCTATGAGTTGACATAAACCTTTTCCACACACAATTTTGTAGGCTTGATCTCCATATCATATTCTTGGATTTTATCAAACCAATTACCTCTTTTGCCTCCAAACTCTTGTTGAGTCAAAATAGATTTAACAATATAATCTAGTACTAATGTAATGGTGTGAGGATTGAGGATGTAGTACCTAAAATGCCTGATTGATTTTACCACTACATATGCATGTTTTTCCATGGATGAGTACTTAGTATCATGAGAATTCAAAGGGTAAATCATGAATGCTATATGAGATTCAATCCCCTCTTCATTTGGTTGTACCAAGATTATGGATAAGGTATTCTCAGAAGCATAACTATACATAATGAAGTTCTTGGTATAATCAGAGCAAACTAGGTTAGGAGCAAGTGTAATGGCTTCCTTTATCTCATGAAAAACATTTCTTCCTTCCACATTCTAACAAAAATTTGATTTTCCTTTCATCATATCAATAATGTGGTGAGTTTTTTTAGCAAAATCAAGAGTAAATCTTCGTAAAAAATTAACCTTCCCAAATAAAGAATGCACTCCTTTCTTACTTGATGACAAAGTAAGATTTTAAATTAACTTAACCTAATTTCAATCAATTTTTATTCCTTCCTTGGATACAATATGTCCAAGGAGATTTCCTTTTGTAACCCCAAATATGGGATTCTTGGGATTAAGAGATATCCCATGTTCATAACATCTTTCAAGTACTTGCTGCAAATGGTCACAATGATCTTGACACTTTTTTGAGAAAATGGTTAGATCATCAAGGTAGACTATAATGAACTTATCGATTATATATCAAAAACCCAAATCCATAGCCCTTTAGAAATTAGCACCAACATTGATTAACCCATGGATTAGTGAAGGATGTCTTATGTTGATCTTCATCATGAACCTGCACTTGATTGTATCTTGAGAAACCATCAAGCATAGATAACATCTTGGAACCAGTCATAGTTTGCACTACTTGATCCATTATTGGTAATGGGTAATTATCCTTGAGAGATAATTGGTTCAAATTCCAAAAGTTGACACAAATCCAAATCTCTCCATTATTTTTCCTCATAGGAATAATATTAGCTATCCATTTGGAATGATTTATGGGAAAAATAATGTGAGCATTCAACATCTTTTAAATTTCAACAAGAATAACACCTAAAATATTGGGATTATAATGTCATTGTTTTTGCTTTGAAGGTTGAGATCCTAGTTTTAGAGGAATATCATGTTGCACATCCTTTAGTAAAAAAGCTTTTATATCAGAATATGAATATTCTAATACATAAATATATTAGTGTAGAAGCCTCACCAACTTTCCTCTTTCCTCTAATGAGAAACATTTCCCAATATTTATCATCTTGGGGTCACTCTCTCTTCCTATATTAACTTTCTCAATTTTTGTAGATGAATTTAATTTTTATTGTTGTCATTTGATAAATTGATCATGCCTGTCAAAAAGTCTTTCCAAAGACATCAACCCTTTGGGAATATTATTCCCTTTTAGCTACAATATCTCTTTGCCATTTTTCTCATTAACTTTAGAAATTGATTCTTGAGAAGTGGAATCACTTCCTTCAAAATACAACTAACTAAAATTTTCTATTTTTTTCTAAAAATGATATTATTTGCTCATCATTATTGAAGACCTTCTAGTGATTAGCATTATCAGGAACACTAGGCCAAAAAATCAAATCAATAGTATATTTATTTCCTAGGAAATCTTTGTGAGGAATTAGGAGAGAGGTTGAAATGGCCAATAAATTAGCTCTATCATTGTATTCTCTTGGAACTAATGATGTATTGAGCACATCAAAACTTTCCATGCAATCCCAAACTTGATTGTGATAATGCCTTAGTTTTTCATTCTTTTTTTGACATAAGTTCCTAACTTGACAAATGATTAGCTCAGCATCACCTTGGGTATGGAGATTTTTTATTCTTTTCTTTCATGCAACTTCCATTCCTAACAACAAGGCCTCATACTCAATAGTATTATTAGTATTATCAAATTTTAATTTGAAAGAGAAAGGAATTTTGTTTCCTTTTAGGGATATGATAAATATTCTAGCTCTAGATCTAGTTGATGAACAACTATCATCAAATTCCAAAGTCCAAACATCATTTGAACTCTCAACCTTAATAGTGTCAAAATTTAAAATCTCCTCATCTAAAAAGGGAAAATCTTCTATTTTATGATCTTTTTATAAAATATCATTTGAAGATATTCGATCTTCATCTATACTCAAGAAATATGTGCCCATTTTATAGGTTTCAAAGAGGATCTAAGCTTTTGGGTCTTCTATCTTTATTACAATGTACTTCACTTGCTTTTTGGGTGAATTTTCTACATAACACCCTTAAAAAGTATCCTAACCTGAGACCAATCCATATTGATTTCTCCTTCAACATATTTTCAAAAGTTACATCCCAATAGAACTCCATATGAGGCTAGAACATCAACCACTAGAACTATCATTTTGATCTTTTTCTCTAAAAACACAACAAATGCAAATTGTGCATCCTTGATTTAGCCTATATGATTTACTTATTTGGTTTCCATTGAGAAGCAATGACCAAAAATTTTCATCAAGGTTAACCCTAGGGTAGTATCCACCTTGGTAGGCATCACATTATCAAAAGCACCTAAATTAATAACATAATTACTAAATTTATAACCATTGATAAAATAGAAACTATAGAAAGGTTCTATTTTTCTAGAATTAGGTGTAGGAGTTACAACCAAATTACTTTGCTTTTAGTTTGATTTAGGGTTAATTGGTACACTCTTAATTGAAACTAATCAGGTTGATCCCTTTGCTTTTTACAAAATTTTCCAATCTTTCAAATTGATTAGGGTTTGATTGGAGATACTTTGCCTCTAACATTTAGATTTTAGTCTTCTTGGCATGATCAATGATATCAAAAGTTGGATACGGGGCAGCCAAGGAAGACAACATATTTTCATTTTTAGGTTTCAAGTTTTGGGCATTGGGTCTAGACGTTGAAGGAGAAGAGGTAGAATTATGAGTACTTATTTATCCACCATCATATCTTTTGGTAGAACTAGCAAAGGAGTTTCTCTTTTGGAAATTGTAACCTCCTTTCATGGTTCATCCTTAGATTTTTTTATTAATATTTTGTTATTGATTCAGTTAACTTTGAGAATGGGTGAAAATGGCATAACACTCACCATGTGTATCTTCCTCTTGTTCAACTTCTTCAAATTTTAGAAACCTGATATCAGAGTCACCAACTTCTCCTTCTTCACTTTTAGTGAAAGGAGTAGCATCTTCTTCTGGAATGTATTCCAATTCTGGAACATCATCATTTTTAGATTCCAACCAATTGACTACTACATTATCTAGAGGTACCTCTAATGCAAGCCTTACTTATGTTGGAGGAAGCTTATTCAGATTTTGATTCTTAGTAGCATTGTTAGAATAGTTCAGATATGTTCTCCTAGGAACATCTTTATATGAAGGAAAATACATGCTTTGAGACATTTTTTTTAAGTGTAAGTAATTCATTTTCCAACTTTTGAATAATGGGATTCATGGTGTTAGTAGAAGATAAAGTGGTGGAAGGCTACCCTCTGGGCTTGATTGAATTATTTCTCACCTTTCCTGCTAGGATTAAATCATCTTCTACTTTAGTGGCTAAACTTTGAGCAACATCAAGATTAGTTGGATTTTATCTTTGTAAAATAAAACTCACTTTTGGCAGCTAAGAATTACTGAAGAAACACTTCAAATTGTTAGGTGTAGGTTGAGAAACCACCAGAATCTTATTCCTCAACTTATTAAACTTTTCCATGAACTCATGCATAGGATCATGTGTTTCCTTCTTCATTTATGTAAGCTAAGCTAACAAAGATCAAGCATATTTTGTGGGCTTGAATCTTGCCTCAAAATTTGTCTTGAGTGTGGCCGAATTTGTGATAGTACCAATTGAAAGATGATAGAACCAATCAAAAACAATGCCTTGGAGTGTTTCTAAAAATAATATTAAAGAAACATCTTCATGTTCCACTCCAATAACTCCACATGCAATGTATAATGCAACAATAAGTTCATCTATATGTTACTTTACATCACCATAAAACTTAGGAAATTTTTTCCTTAAGCCAAAAGGTAGTTCATGAGATGGTGGTGCTAAATTCAATGGACCAAATGCATTACCCCATGGACCTTGACCTACCATCCTTTGTGGATTATATGGAGGTATTACAAACCTTAGTAAAGACAAAGTAGGCAAAAATCTATGAACATTAGAAGCTTCTCCTGGTATAGGAGATCTTGTATTTGTAGGTGGAAAACTTCTTATACACTGAAGAGGTGACCTTGCACATGACTTTGCAAAATATCAAAGTTATTTTCTTGCAATAACTCAAATGTTGGATCAATGAGTCCCATTGCCTTTCTACCATGAGTGTATCTTTGTTCCACTAGAATGTGAAAGTAATCACAAATAAAAGAGATTGACTAGAGTAAAATAGTAGCAAATAATAAGGTGTTGGTATTATATAAACCAAGAGAGTGTAGAACTCAGTTGAATGTCCATTTATCTAGTGGAGGCACCAAAAACTATTGGGTGAATATTTTGTGAACAACATAATGATAACAAAATGGTGATTATAGCCACAATATGATGAGATAAATCTCTTTTCTAAGTAAGGGGAGGCTCCCTTTTATTGTTATCTAACACAACACTTAATTATTTACACTTGTTTACAATAATTTTATCATAATGGGTGTTGTCATATCATCCAATAATATTTTTTCAAAATTGATGTTTAATCACAAACTTTTTTCTATTCTTTGTGATATACTTTAAAAATCTAAGATCACTTGATGAACCAAATATAACCAATATTTAAATTTTTTAGCCAAAGGAGTAACAAGAATAATACTAGCAGAGTAAACTTAAAAGATAAAATAAAGTGTAGCCCAAAGTCTTCACCTTATTTCTAAAAAAGATTAAAATTATCAATGAAGAATAACTATCATCTCAAAGTCTCCTCAGTAATTCACTTTCAATTATGAACATAAATCTAGTAATGATATTGTAGCTCAAAGACTTCAAAATTGGCTTCCTGGCACCTTTTAATTTATATAAATTCACACCATGTTTCAATTAATTACACAATAAAATGTAATGAAAAAGACATAAGAACATATCCAATACAACACAAATTTATTTCAACTCAAAGATTGAAAGTTCACTTGCTTTCTCACATATTGATTGACAAAAGATTAATAATTTGAATTCAAATTTTCAATATTGCTTATCAATTTTGGCATTACTTCACTTCTATAGCAATTGGTGATCCTTTTTACAAAGAGCATCCTCCTATTTATAGAGAGTAACTATGAACACAAATAGGAAAAACATAAATTCATTGACTTATTTATTGATAGATTCCAATTTGACTTAGGACTGTACACTTTTCCTATGTGAAAAATGCACCAAATAGAAATACACATGAAAAATTACAAAAACAAACTAAGCGCCCCTAGACACAGGAATTTATTCCCTTTTATTATTCTATAAAACTCCTCATATTTCTTCAAGATATCTTGGACTTCATTTTTATCTAGGCCAAATGTACTCTTGGAAATGGTAAGTATCCTTGTGATAGAATCTTCTAAGTTAACTAGAAAATATTTTCTTTTATCCATGATTCTTTGTAGATTATTCAAGATGACTTGAAATTCAATTAATTTCTTGATGGAGTCTAGTGTGAAAGTAACTATTTTATTCTTTGTTTGGAGAAAAGATGTAAATTATTGAATAATAGTCTCCACAAGAAGAATTTCTTGAGAATCATTTTTAACTTAACAGGGGAGTTTTCCAATTTTCACTACAAGAGCTAACATCTTATCATGACACATATATTTACCTTCTTCAAGATATTTAACTAAATTCTTGAGAACTTCTCTTTCATTCTTCATAGCTTCCTTGTATTCAATGAATATTCTTCTATTTGGAATGACCTTCTGCTTATCCAAAATCTCTAGTTTGAATTTATGAAGTTGAGTCCATGTATTAATATAATTTTTAGTCAAATCCAAATCTTGAGTGTTTTAATTATTTTTTTGAATTTTTATTTTCATTTCACTCAAGCTCTTTAAAAACCCAATAGTATAATGCAACATTTGAGTACCTTGCATTGTTAATCTCTCAATCCAAGCATTGACTGCATGACCCTGAGATCCAATTTTTTATACAAGTTGAATAGCTCTTTCAGTATCTTCATGCACAATAGGATCAATGGACTCAGAAGGTTGGGTGATTTTTAGTAAAGAAAAAGTTAGCTATTCCACTTGTATTTTGAGTTGATCTTTGACCTTCTTGTCTTTATCATATCTCTCAATCAAGGAAGACATTACTGCTTGTAAATATTCTTTTGCACCTTCATGAGTTTTTTTCTCAATATCTATTCATCTTACTACATATTCAGATGCTTGAATATCTTCATTGTTTCTATCTTCAGGAGGCACTGCAACTTTAGCATACTTATGCCTAGATTCAAAAATTACCCTTGACATAGTTTTGGTTTTCTTTGTCATTTTGGGCTTTACTAGGACAAGTTGACCAAGATAAAAATCATCAAGGAAAATAGCATGTTTCTTCCTCTTAGGTGTTTGAGAAATTAGCCATGGAGGAAGAGGAGATGAGTCTTCTTGAGAAAAAAAACCAAGGATTGTGATATTTGAGGAGGAATAATGGTTTGTGAAGTAAGTAGAATAGAAAGTGAAATAAAAAGGTATCTGATAATGGAGTTAACAGTGATGAAATAGTGGTTATTATTGGTGGGGTTTGGGTTGGCATGAATGTTACTTTTAGGTCTGATGATATTTTTGACACTAGGGTGAGAGGAGATCAAGTTATAATTTGAGCAGAAAATGTGGACATGTATTTGTCTATATCTTGTTGAGTGAAGTCCAGATTGGTCAGGGATCCCAATGATTTTGTAGGACTAGGTAAATTAGAAAAATAATAAAAAACTTGATCTAGAGTACCTTGGGAAGGGACTTGAAAGAGTGTGTCACTATGATGAGAAGGTGGAGCCAAAAAATTAGCTTGAGAGGGAACATAAACAATTGGTATAGATATACTAATGGAAGGAAATACAAATCATGTCAACTGAGAAACTATTGATTGAGGGGCTTTGATTATAGGAACTTTTGATTGTGTAGGCTCAACTTGTAGAGACTACTATTTCAGAGGTTGAAAAATTATTGATTGATGTGGTGCCTCACTCACATCTAGTTTCCCTTGTATCTTTTTTTGAACACTCTTCTCAACACTAGATTCTTTGTCTTTCTTCTTTCCTTTAATAATGAATACAAATATTGGTTTCTGAGTGGATGTGGAGGCCTCTTTTTTATTCTTCATCCTCAATTCCTCACATTTTCTTGCAATGTCTTCATCATATTCTTATTCTAACCTTGTCTTGAAATATCTTAATTTAATACCTTTAGATTCCAACTAGGCATTAGTTCTTACAAGGATGGGTTGAAATCTCTCTGATAGATGTGCATTATTTTATAGACCATTGGATTGAAGGAATAGAAGTATAAGTAACATTATTTCCTTCATATGAAGGATCTAATATATTTTGATCATCAAAGAGGTCAGCTGGAATGTTGGCTAATTGCAGATCTTGAATTTGATCAGTAGTAAGATGACTGTAATCAAATCTCCTTACATCTTCTTTAGTTCTACATTCTACCCAAATATCCTCAATCTTGTGCACATGAACATAATTTCCTTTTAGCTTTTCCTTCATCATTATTTAATCAAAATATTGTATACTTTTATACCTTTTAAGGGTGATCCATTGCATCTTAGTTTCCATTATCTTAGCCTTAGGAGTAGTTGAAATGGTGTACCAACAAATGCTTATAGGAAACTTGAATCCTATTTTATGTGCATTTGATTGCTTCTTGTGTATGGTCATCATTTGTCTGTACATATCCATTAAAATCAATTTATCACCTGGGTATTTAGGTAGCATGTAAGGTTGTTCATTAAATCTACCTACCCTAATGTAGGTGAAAGTTGGGAACTAAAGGAAAATGCAACCAATCCTATTCAATATTTCCCATGACTAATATAAAACCATTTTCTTCTCCAATTCTTATTCAAAAATATAAATGAATTTGTATAAGAATGCATCATTAACTATTTTAAAATGTTTGATACCTTCTTTAAGGGTCAACTATGGATAATATTCATAAATAGGAACTTTCTTCCATTCACCAACACTAGTCAATCTTAGAAAATTCCTCATGTAGGATGTGGCATATACCAGATAAGAAGTCATATATAACTTAAGAGAAAAACTTACTTCAAAAAGTTGGTGGCATATGGCATCACTAATCTGACTTCCCCAATAAATTATCTACTTATTTTTATTAATGATAAAAATGTAGTGATACATCCATTATTGAAAGATATTTGATGTGGGAAGACCTTTGACCCTAATTAAGAGAGTGATTAAATCTCTTATTTCCTCCATAAATTTACTTTGGTAAAAACTTTTTGGCCATCTTTCAATTGAATGCCTTGGTGTCTTCAGCCATTTTGCATTAATGTGCATCTTGCATCTCTTGGGATTATTGCCATAATATTCTTGGGATATTGCCACACTTATATCTAATAATTCCTCAATGTATAAAAGATGAAAAAATTTATCAAAGTATTCAACATCCAGTCAAATTACCACTTTTCCATTGGCATCCTTGACTGACCTAGTTTCTTTATCAAAATGAGTAGTTTCTATTAAAATGAACTCTAAATCTTGAGCTGACATAATAAATGTAGATACTATGTGTATCTCACTGTTAAGAATAGGTTACATATGTGGATAAATATGATCTATACCCAACCTTTTAAAGAATTTGACCATGTCAACATGCTCAATCTCTGTATCTCTAATTTGATCTACATTCAAATCTACTACAGAAGTTGGAAATATACCTTGAAATTTATACTTCATTATTCTCTTAGCTAAGGAATCTTTTGACATTGATTAAGTATCTACAAAAAATTAATTTTGATTTTCTAGAGTTAGAATTTTTCCTCATTTTTGGAAAAGATGTAGTTCAAAAAAATTCTTTGAACTACACTAGGTGATGGTTTTGGTGTAGTTTAGAGAAAATTCTTCAAACTGCACCAAAAATGGGTACAATATGCACTTCAGAGATTTTTTTATAAAGTGCATTTTGGAGAATTTTTTCTAAAGTGCACCAAACTATGTGCACTTTGGAGAAAATTCTCTGAAGTGCACCAAAAAGGTGAGAAATGTGTACTTCAAAGAAAATTCTCTAAATTACACCAAAATAATGGTATGTGTACTTTGGAGAATTTTATTTGAAGTTCACCAAAATTGGTTTTGGTGAATGAGACCCCTTGGTGCATCTCAGAGAAAAACTCTGAATTTATATTAAGAGAAATTTAAACCTGGGACTAAGGGAAAAAATTAAATCAAAAATAAAAACCCTAAGAAGAATATGAAATGAAGGAAAAATAAGAAATATCAAAAAATGATAAGCAAAATCAAAGATTTACTTGAGAAATGATCAACATGAATGATGATGAAGAACTCTAGGGCACAAAAAATTGATAAAAACAACAAATCAAAGATGACAAAGAAGGGTGAAATCAAGCTCAAAAATAGTGATAGAGGGCATAATCATGCTCGAAAGTGGTGAATATAAATGGTAAAAATTAATTTACATGGGTTAAAATATATATAAGAGGGTAATTAATGCAAAATTAATTACCAATGTAGTGGTGGGCCCAAGTGTAAGAGCAGAGAAAAACTCTAAATTTGCACATGCAAAGTCAGAGAAAAATAGTGCTCATGCTCATGAAAATTAGACTAAGTGAAATATAAAATAATTTTTTTTCTAGTGCACACAATGGTTTAGTTCAAAAAGAGTTCTTTGATTTACACCAAATTGGAAAAGGTGTAGTTTAGAGAAAATTATCTGAACTGCATCGAAAGTGAAACTTCCCTCAAAAACTTTTTAAAAAAAAACAAACATAATAAGGAAATAATTGGCCTCATTTTGTGTGCTTATAGCTCATATGTTATGAAATAGACAAGTTTCATAGGGGTTATCCCATGAATTGAGCCTTCTAAATTTAAGGATAACAGAGTCAACAGATCTATCTTAGTCTCTTGGTTACCCCTTGCCCAAGGAGTGGGCCAGGTCTAAGATAAAATAGTGATTGATTTCACTATTAATATGACCTAAAGGAGACCATATAATTATTTTTAAATCTATTATGATCTCCTTTCCCAATTTACAAATCCTTATCACACCTATAGAGGCCTTAACACTTCAATTTCTCAAAACTAGCTATAGGCCTATTAATGCATTCCTAGGTTTAACATGGCTTAAGAACCTTTACCCAACCTTAATTTGTTCATAATTAACTTTTATAATCACATGGAAGTGTGATATTATCACTATAATATTTATTTTGACATGGTCATATCCATCTTATACCTCTACCTACCAACCAAACTTGTATCTTTCATTAGCTTAAGGCTAGTCTGTCTCCTGAGTCAAACTGTAGATGTTCATTAGGGAAGTCAAGAGATTTATGTAGGTGATGGTACATGTTTGGGAATTTTTTTCACACTTTTGGTTTCTCCTAAAGTCACTAGGACCATATTTCACTTGAATGGAATCATTTCTATCTTGAGATCATGCAATTATTCCTTCACCATCAATGCACTATAGGTGTTACTTGCAATGTTCTAGGTTCATTTTGGCCTAATGATACTATAGATCTCTTAGTTATTCCATTAGGATCTTGACTAAGTTTAAATCCCATTCAAAATCATTATCTCTTGACCTAACAACCTCTTCTTATGTTAAGATGTTACCTCTAGGCTTAGGATGAAAGAATGACACTATTAGGCCTGCCTAGACCTCATAGACTTTCACCATGAGATGACATTGTGTGGAGCAGAATCCCTTTTAATAAAAATTAAGGTAAACCATCTCAATCTGTAACTTTCTTCAACTATGTACCTTTCACATTTCTTCCAATCTATGAACATTAATCTCAAGTGTTTAATCCTAGGTTGAAGTTTGAACATGTCTCACCATCTCAACAAGTAGATATGAGATCTATCTTATGATTATATCCAAAATTATTTTTTATTGAATCTCTTTCCACTTTTTCAATGTCTTAGTCCTCTGTGGTATTCTCATTTATGTACCTCTCCATCTAGGTTTAACTATACGTAATGGTCTCATAGTTTTGAATACTTATCTCTCTTCTTAAATTAGAAAAATATGTTATGGGCCCTAAAGGTAATCAAGACCTATTAAAGAGCTCAAAAAATGCAACTTGGTTATCCAAAAAATCATTAGCACCTCCAACCTCTGAGACATAAATACTTAATGTGCATTTTACTTATAGATGATAGTGAGGATATAGGTCCATTATAACCTCAAACCATATTTTATTGCATGATAAATTAAGATTTAGAAATCACATTACACTATATGGGTATTCATTCAATGTTGTTTTTCAAAATTACACTTTACACCTTCACCTACAACCTTATTTAATCCACATTGAAACCTTATCAAGAGTAGACATTGGATAAATGCATCCTCATGATTGAGATATAGATATTATTCATTCCTATTCCTAAGCATGGTTTGATAATTAGATGAAAGGGCTCATACAAAGACTGGGGTGACATGATCAGAGTGTGCATACTCATATATTAATCTAAGGAAATAGAGGTGGATATGGTGTTTGATATTTATCCCCATATTAGACTGTCACCCTTGAGATATATTTAATACAAACCTTAAATTTATAAATTGACTACCATGATTTGAGGGTTTGAAAACAAGTGTATTACCCTTGACTTGGAGCCACTCATAGAAGGATAAACTATGTAACTATTAAAACACTATTCTCAGCTTTCACAGAACACTATCTATAATATGAATGGAGCTATGACTATCTCTTAAAAAATTTACCTTAATGGAAATATTGAAAAATAATTCAAGATACTTGAGAGGATTGTTTAAGATCCATACAAACTTTCTCCTTCAGAAAATATTCCACCATTCTAACTAAAAAGTTCAAGAAAGACCCCTATCATAGTTGACTAGATAATTTTACACCCTTAATTTATTAGAAATTGTTCATAAAGATAAGGATGTGAATCTAATAAAAAATGCCCAAATTATGAATCTAACCAAGAATATAATCAATTCCCATAGTTTTAGGCTCCCACCTTTTCTCTCATGGCTGTACCATCCACTTTAATTTTGCCTATGTGAGCTTGTGAAGGAGTCGATAGGAGAGATATGACATTTTTGACTTCTTACAACCTTTAAATTCTGTATAATCACAATGTTATACCTATAAACACTTTATCATTTTGATAACTTGACTTATCTGGATATTCTCTCTTTTCTCATGTTGTACTTGCTTGGGAAGCCTCTAAAACTAAATTTTTTTGCCCATAACTGAATTTTTATGTCTTGAAAATCTTTGGTATGTACCATCAAATATTTTAAGATCCATATTGAACTCAATTGACCTTTTACACATTTTTTAAGTCACCAAAAATGACCCTTTTTGACTTAGAAGACCCAAATAGACCAAAACACATAAAAAAGACTTACCTTAATCTTTCTAAATTTACATTAATAAAATCTAATAAGGTATTTTGGACTCAAATAGGACATCTTAAATAACCTAATATTCAATTTTTTTCTTATAGAAGTCCTATTTGGACCTAGGGGTTAAAATTAGATAACAAATTGGTGACTTATAAGGGTAACATGCCTGCTATACTAAGGACCATTTGTCTTATCCTTCCATTGGGAAATGGAGTCACTCATATGTTTTAATTGACACCTGTATACCTATGAAAAGACTCCAAATTCACACCACCACACAAAAATAAACAAACACACAAAATAAGACAACAAGACACACACATGTGTTATCCAAGTACTTAGGGAAAACACATAAATAACTATACCAAATAATGTGATCAAAACTTATGGAAAACACACACCTATCCTAATATATACAAGACCTCAAAACACTTGAGTTGAAGTAAAAATTATTCATTGCTTCAACCAGGGTCAAAGACAATGTTTCTAGAATCATTGTTGTTCTATGAGAACAAACCATCATATGATCAATATTTGTCAATGAAAACTTGTTTATGAAGATAATCAAATATCTTACCATTTTTGGATCTTGTACTAACTACAAGTGTATCACTTAAAATTCTCATGAACACTCCATATAGATTTCCTATAGGTTTTTTTGACTTTGTATCTTACTTGGCTATTATCATGTCCACTTAGCACTCCTCAATATGATCATTGGGAGTCATGAAACCCTTCCAAACTTAAAATGCATTTGAATCATGACTTGTTTTCTATTGGGAATGATCAAGGTTGTATTTTGATTTACCAAAAACTTCATGATCTACTAAAGTTATTTTCCTCTTGGTAGATACCCCACACTCTTATTTATTCTCATTAGGTACATAATTGACCTCATCATTAGGTCTATATTCCATTTGAAGAGTTGTAGATCTACTTACCTCTTCAAACTTATACACTATGACATTGAATTTTTGTCACATATCATATACCTTTTCATGAGGTTCATGTTCATTAATATTCTCCTCTTTAGTAAGAAAAACTAAATGTTTACTATTATTATCATGTTTTGTTATAGCTGGAATATTAACATCATCATCCATGTGCAAAAGGTAGTTGCCCCATATATTCCATATTAAGAGTGTTATTAGAATTTGACTCAAGATATCCATCACATTCTTCATATAGGATATATGTACCAAGACCTATATCTTAAATATGTTCATATGGATCAAATCCACACTACTCAACTCCCTATTCATAAAGGTATAAGTTAGTTATGATATCAAGAGGTGTTAGAGGTTCTTGATCACTAGGATGATCTTCTTCATCACTCATATTGCAATTCATGTTTGATGTATAAGTAGCATATGGATCTACATGAAGTTTAGATAGAGGTTTAGATTTTATTGATACTTTAGCGCCATACCTAGTCCTAAATGCCATATAGGACTAATATGAAGTCAATATTACTCCAATATTATTAATAAAATATCTTGACAAGAAAAGGGCAAAGTGAGGTGGCACATCTTCAACCATAACATCTTGAGAAATAGTGAAAGTGGGACAAGCATGAATAACAAGTTAAAAAACTTTGATTATTCCAATTGCCTTGGTGGCTAATCTATCTATTTGTAACACTCTCTTAGAATGAGGCTCATACTTCAAATTCAACTTATCAGTTACTTTTTTGGGCATAACTAAATTACTTTCTCTACTATCAATCAAACAATTATGAACTAAAACATCTTCAATGATGATAGAGAGATAAAATGGAGGAGGTTTGCCTACTTTATTAATTTTATTTGGTTGTCCCTCATTATGATTCAATGTGTTTGCCAAGGCTACCCTTTCCCATTAGGCTACTTGGTTTCCATGTTGAGTTTGGATAGCTATTCTTGGATCATGTATTCTTGTCTAGGTATTTCTAGTGTATCCCACATTGATACTTTACATGAACCTTCTTCATCTACTATAAAATGTTAGTGAAAGAGCCACTAACCTTATCTTGGGCACTAATAGGAATAGTGTTGCCTCTAACTTGAGAATTCTAAGGTGTGAAATAACTCTTAGAATTTTGAATTATTTGATCTACTTGTGTATTTGGGACTTAATTAGACATACCTACCCATTGGAGTGTTTAAAATCTCATTGATGGGCCATTACCAGCCTTTTGAATCCTTTCAATTGCCTTTCTCTTTGACCTTGTGTTTATAGCTATAGAAATTGAGTCTTCACCTGATTATTTTGGGTAATTCACAACACACGAGTCTTCTTGTTTCCAATTGAATAAATTAGTCTCCACTTGAGAAATCTCTCCATTTTTCTCTCCTCCAATAAGTACCTCAACTTGACTCGTGGCTGGCATTGTTCCCAAATGTGCCATGAAAGCTTGATTGAAGGACTCATTAGCATAGGTAGATGGATTATGAGGTTCATCCCATAGAGGTTAACCTTCATGCTATTGATCAAGGATTTTTTGATTAAGCACTAATTCTTTTGAGATGGAGGGAGCATTAGGATTATAACCATTATATGATTTTGATTGAGCTAACTACCCTTGACCTTGAAGATGACCTTGAAAGGGTGGTCTATTACCTTCATAGTTTGGATAAGACTGATTATGTTGATAGGATCTTTGGAAAGGTCTTGATTGATACTATTGTATGATATTATTGATACCTAAAATCTCTTTCTCAAGATCCTTCACTCTTTCTGCCTCATTAGATTTACTTGACTGACTAGGGCTAGTTACCTTATGTTTTGGTGTAGAGATGGGAGCAATAACAAGTATATAGGTTTACAAATTAGGAAATAGAGGTATAAGAGATATTGGGAAAATATTCCCATCCTAAATAAAATATTTCTCAGATCTAATGGCCACTTCATAGGCATTAGGAAATGTGCCCCCTCCCATAGATTATACCATCATAAAAATATCACTGTCAAAAGCCTTATGATAATAAAAGAAATCAAGATGTACATTAGGTATTACTAAGATTAGGATCATATCCCATGTCTTTTGAAACCTTGTATTTAAGTCTTGAATATATTCTTGAGGTAATCTCTTTATGTTGGTCAATTTCTTAGTCAACAATAAGTTATCATTCTTTTCCTCAAACCTTATCCTCAAAGTATCACCCAAATCATCCCATATAGTGATAGATTTAGGAGCCAAAGTAACATACAAATTAAGATCCTTACGCTTGAAATAAATAGAAAAAAACCTAATGGGTATATTATCCTCAATGATATGATGTATATTACAAAATTTGGTAATGTTTCAAATGTGATCAATTAGAGTAATGTCAGTATCATTTGTGTATTAAGGGGCACTCTTGAAGGATGATATAGGAATGAAATCATAATGGGAAAGTCTTAAAGGAATATATCCATTGAAATCAACAAAACTTAGGTTTTTTGACATGATATCTTTAGTATTTTGAAAGATTGGGCCAATCAAAATCCTTCTTATAGGTCTATGATCAAGGTAGAATCTCTTTGGGTAAGGATGAGTGCTAGTAAATCTATTTGCTTTGACTAAATAATAACAAAGATCTTAGAAATCAAAATGAATGATTTTAGTATAAGATCTTGTGTTTACCTTAGGCATGAAATAATTCACTAGTCTACAACCAAGGGTCAATTGTTGGATTCACTAGATACTATAGGAAGTAGATTATTATAGCCTCTTTGTTGTCAAGACCAACATCCACCTTGAATAACCTTCTTGGAACACAAGTCCCACTAGGTATGCCAAAACTATTATAGCCCAAAATTTTAACCCTAGATAAGATAGTTAGACCTTCTCAAATTTGGGATAACATGGAACTATCTTTGAATATAAGCATATTACTACAAGAGATAGATCTCTAGATTATGGGCTAGCTCCCTTGATCTATCTATTTAGGTTATCAACTACACTAGTCTAATCACTTATTGGGGTGAAAAGGGAGGAAGAAACATTAAAATAACCTATATTAATAGAGGTGATACACCAATCATATATCCATAAACATACATGAAATTTCACTATGAAGGAAAATTACTAAAACTGATCTCAACTAAAGGTTCTAGAAAAAGTGTTTCTATATGGAGGTAGATTGTCATGAATGTCTAAAGGTGGGTGAATATAAGGTATCATATTAGACATTACTAATCTTATTCACAATTCAAATATACCTAAAAATCACTTACACTTTAGGAAAACTATTAGAAGAGATATTATTTATAGAATACATGCAAGAGCAAAATGGAAGCAAGGAGAAAAAATCATCACTTTCATCCAAATGGAATAATTGACATACTTAGGAAAGAATTTTAGAGGGTAAACTAGCTTAATAAATTTATTGAAATGAAAAACAAGATGTCAAACTAGAAAGTATTTTACGCACCAATTCTATATTATTTTTAAAGCCAAAATGGTTAAAATATATAGAAAAATAGGAGAAGAGAGAGAAAGAGTAATGTTAGAGAGTCACAATGCCAAGTGTCAATTATTAAAGACCAATTATAATGCAATAGGAGTTATAAAATAGATCATGAGGTTCTCTTAGACAAGTGTCTATCTAAAATATAACATCCTCCTGAAGTTAGCATAGGGATAATTTATTTTCCTTATTGAAAATGATCTTCTTGATGAGGAATCCAATATCTATAACTACCTTGAATGTTATTGACACATATGTACTAACTTGATAAGGTGGAAATATGATTGATGTAGGTCATTATTAACCATTTTTACCATAAGTCAAAATGGGTCAACCCCCTATAGTACAAAACTTGATATAGGCGTATATTATAATGATATAAGGTGTGTTATTGTTCATTTGATGTCATTTAATGTCCTATTAGCCTTGATCATGGTCCAATTAAGTCCTTATGTCATTTTGAGTCATTTATGGGTCATATGTGGGTCATAAATGAAGTGGTATGGTTTTAAAAGCTATAAAAGTGTTATAATCTCCTTTTCAATGTACCTCATGCTACTTTATATCATATTTCTTGTTAGGAATGCCATTACTAATAGAAAATTATAGGTGTTAACTAAAAATCAAGAAAACAAGTGAAAAAGAGTTAGTTTCAAGGTTGTATGACCTATGGGAGATAGTGTCACATGGGAAAATATTGTGAGATGGATATTCAACTTCCTTGGACTCATTTCCATGATTTAAATGCTTTGTAAGTGACACAAATGGGCTAAAACCATTCTATCTCTCCATCACTCCACTATGCAAGCAAAATTGGTCAATAGCTCTTTAGATATTATGGCTATTATGATGACTTCTAGGTGAAATGATCTTGGTGGTACATAGTAAACTTGGTCATCTTCATTTTAATGTTTGGATTTGGAATAATGGTGGCCTATACTTTATGAACCATCCTTAACAAGTTGAATGTCTAGTTTTATATGCTAATCCTCATACCTTGTAGGGTTTGCCTCTATTTGATCATATATGTAAAATAAAACTAATAAAATGGATTCCATAGGATGTGAAATTCCTTATCAATTTTTTTAATTTTTTTTTTCATGTTTGGAAGTGTTATGATTAGTTTAAATCCCTCAGGTTACAAGTTAATGTTACTAGGGAGGTTACTGTCAATTTTCATCAATTGCATAAGGTATCTTTCTATGAAATGGATTCAAGTTAATGTGAAATTATTCTTATTTCATCTCAAATGTCATTAAAATATAATTCTTCCCAAGTCTAACCTCCAAGATTAAAATCATAAAAGTTGAAGTCAAAATGTGAGACATAATCAACTCTCAGTTCACTTTCAATTAAATTCATGGAGTATAAGGGTCCTTAAAACATTCATAGAGGTATGGGTACATGTTAAAATACTTTAAAGGTGAAGGGAACAAATTTTAAGTCTTTTGAGAAGGTTTTAACTAGTTTCAAGCTCATATACAATACAAACTAATTATCTCAACCATCACTGCCTAGTCTTCAATTGTTTGAGCACCTAAAGGAGGGTAAAAAAATTGGAATAAGAGCCTTAAATCTTTATTAAAATCATTAAATGTCATAAGGATGTATTTATAGGTGTTTATATAGGTCTAAAAATGATTTAATGTCCATATATCTTGCATACTACCCACAGTCTCATTCACTGCCTATACATGGAAATGTCCGCCTATAGGTGGTACTACAAGAGACTTAGAAGAGTTTTCCAAAGGTGTTATCATTTGACTTGAGACCCTCCTTGAGGTAATAAGATGTTGAAGAGACCATAACAGGCATGTTTGAAGCATTAGACTAATTTCAAGTCTTGAATGGTTACCCCAAATGAAGAGATCTAAGTTTAGGGACAAAATCCCTAAAAACATCAAAACAAAGCCCTCAATGCTTTTGGAGTTAATATATAACAATGTTATATAGAGTTTGATCAAGTTTTAATGCATCTTAATTGTATCCATATCTTAGGGGAAGATACATGAAAAAATTAATGGATATATGCCTAAAATATAATGATGTTCAAGGGCATCCAAGTTACACTTTTGTTCACCATGATCATTCAGTGGTTTCTATAGGTTTTGAGATTTCAGGTGTTTTCACAACCCAAAGTTGCAATATAGAGGCATATCTTAATGATTGAGTGATACTATTGAGTCAATAAGACCATTTTTGTTTCAATAATCATAGAAAAGGGTTTATTTTCAATATTTTAACCTCTAATCTACACCTAAAGGTGCATCCTTCCTCAAAAAAATAACCTACAACCTGACTGTAGGTGACTCACCAAATCATGAAGTGATTTTTAGGAGATGGGAACCTGAATAATCAAGTAATTATTAATTAAGGGTTATTTTAAATTATTAAAAATACCTAAAGGTATTCATAAAATTCTCCAAGGCTAATATGCACCTAAAGGGTCCTTGCCTATTCCAAATTAGTCAACTACAGTTGACTGTAGTTGACAGTGAGCAAGAGTATGGTGTTTTGGAATATGGTATTTAATGGAAATGACTTAGATATATATAAATAAATGAAAAAAAACCTTGGTAACCCTAATAAGTTATTGGATAAATGTATTAAATGTAAAACCATGTATACACACCTATAGGTAGGCCTTTTTTTGAGGTAAAACATAGTCAGCCTATCAATCAGGCTTAGTGGAGAAAGGACACAGGTTAAGGGTGAAAAAATGGATGATATAAATTATGAGGGCATGGAAAAAACCTCCAAAATGATGTTAAAAACCTTAAAATACTCTCATAACTTTGAAATAATTTATATAAAGGATTTAATAATGCAACCTATAAACTATGTTCAAGACCCTGCACACAATTAACTTCTGATAGTCTACATAGAATATTTTATGATGTTGGAAGAAGCTATCCATGTGATTTTTTTTTAAAAACTATGAATATAATATTAATAACTTGGATAATACTACCATACCTTAAATTTTGGTGAGATAATAGGGGAATTTACCTCTATTTTGTCTCAGATAGAGGGCACTCCCCAAGGGTGCAAACATGCAGGTTTTGGAGAAAGAGAATGACAAGGTGAAATGCAGGTGGTGAGACATTGAAAGAAGATTTGGAAGGATATTTCACATAGGTAAAAACATGGAAAAAGATACACATATTATTGAAATATAAAATGGTGGTTCAAACCTACTAAACATGCAGTTAAGACCTTGATGTCTAGATTAGGCCTATTGCCCGTTAGGGGGTCTGCTACCACTTATAGCATTAGATGAATATTAAAATACATTGGGATATGTTTGTGTGGAGTTATAAGTATTTTTAAAGCTATTGTATTGTAAATAAAACCATAAATAATCCATTTATTAGATTAAACCAAAATTAGGTCTACATAGAATGGAAGACAAACTTGAGAGGCTCATTTGAGATGCTCACACCTACTTGGAGGTTGTGCATGGGAGTCTTAGGAGTTAAGGGATGTTGAAGGAGGTCTTGAACAAGAACTTTGTGTAATTTTTTTGAGAATTGGATGTTAGGCTTGTATGAAACATCCTTAAAGGGAAAACGTACTTAAAACCCTCTCAAACCCTTGCGAAAGACTTGATTAGGATGATTGAGTGGGGGATATATATAAGAGTCATATAATAGATTATATTATTGGAGTTTTATATGAATCTCTAGGGATCCTCCCCATCAACTTGAGTGCTTCCCTACTTATATGAACTAGGAGGAAAATGGATTTATTTGATAATTTTTGGTGTTTTATAAGTTCAAGGAAGATTCAAAGGATGAAAGTCACTTTGGGAGAGATCTTGGGACTTAATATAACTCACCATATACATTTATTTCCTCAACTAAGTGCAATAGTGCCTTCATCTTAGCCAGTAAAAATTGGCATAGTGGACGAGCTAGTGAGAGAGTGAAAACTTCAAGTGGGAGGATTTTTAAGGACTACCTAAGGAATATAAGGCTCTGAGGGGTCCTAAAAGGTGTCATAAACTCCTCTTTAAATATTATATTATAAAACTAAAGACAACCTTGGTGTTAAGTGTGCAAGGTGAGTGAAAGAGGAGTTATTTAGACTACAAGTAGTGATAGCTCATGTATAGAAGAATCATGATAATTAAGAATGAAAACAATAAATTTTGGATCATGTATACAACCCTCATTTTAGTGTAATCATCACATATATTTGTAGTCAGTTGTGGGATGTTTCAAGAAGGCCAAATGATGAAGGCAATTTTTTTGAGCAAGTAATGAGGAATCCTATACCACATTTTAGGAGTTTCATTGCCTTATTGAGTTAAACTCCTTTAAAGTGAAAAATTATTCTTAGAGTGTGAAATTTTACCTTTGGTTCACTTACCTTATGTTGTCTCATACATATCACCTCTATGTTGAAACACTTATGTCAGAACCTTCTAGGACTTAGAATATAGTTTGTATGCCTTATTTCTTAGTGAAAGAAGTATGATGGTCATGTGGAAATAATATTGGTGTATCATCCATTTATATTAGTTTCATTTAATATAAATTTATAACTCTTTTCCCACAAATAACTAGTTATTTAGGTGATAAGCATTTCAATGAATAATAAGGTAATTTTTTTGACCAAATAATGAGGAATCCTACACGACATTTAAGGAATAATAAGGAAATTTTTTTGAGCAAGCAATGAGGCAATTTTTTTTAGAAAGAAATGAGGAAAATTTCACACTCTAATAATATATGTGTAACTCCTTTTGTTAGTGTGACACATGTCCTAGTGACTCTTGGACTTCTTTCTCTTCTCCTCTCTCTCCAATTACATAAGTAGTAGTCATTTTTGCTCTTGTAAACTAATACCACACCAGTAATGGTGAAGCCCTGCTTGGATGACATTGTATTTTTCCTTTGAACAATAATGAAAATATGGTTTTTAGTTCATGAACATTTGTCTAAGTGTGCAAGGTGATGTATGGTGATGTAAAGAGATAATCTTATATCCTTTCTTCCCCTTATCCTCTCATGTTTATGCAATATTTCCTATTATAATATGTCATATAGAGTTTAGATAATGTTTTATACTCCTTTAAAGTTCACAATTATTATTAGAGTGTGAAAATTTCCCTTTGGTTCACTTACCTTATGTTGTCTCATGCATATCACCTCTATGTTGAAACACTTATGTCAGAACCTTCTACGACTTAGAAGATAGTTTGTATGCCTTATTTCTTAGTGAAATAAGTATGATGGTCAAGTGGAAATCATATTTTTGTATCACCAATTTGGATTAGTTTCATTTCATATAAATTTATAACTATTTTCCCACAAATAACTAGTTATTTAGGTGATAAGCATTTCAAGGTATATTCAAGGAGCTACCCTTTAAACTTAGAGATCTAATTATTCTATAGGTAAACCCACAAACTTATAATTACTCCCATGTTTCCAAAATATGGAGGAGGATTGAACACCCCCCTCTAGAGTGAAATATTTGGTGACAACATTTCTAGCATGCCCAGTGGGACGCATTATCTTCAAGATAACTTGTCAAGGTGAATGTGGGTCTTGACAACATCAACAACAAGTCAGTTTGCTACTCAACATTTGGTGACTCCATTCAAGGTAAAATGTGGTTCAAGGCCATTATTTTTTAATATACTTTCTCTCACACTTCATGGTTCTCATTAGATCATCATTTAATAGAGTGTTCAATTACATCAATCTAGTTATTCAACCTAAACTTCCTCTTGAAATTCAATATCCTCATCCTAATATTCCTTTTGAGGGACAAAAAGATTTTGATAGCCAAGGAAGTGAAGAGTTTAAATAAATTGAAGATATTTAAGAAAACATGGCTAGGCAACATGCCTTTCTGACCTTCAATACTAAAAATCCAATTCATCTCAAAGCATATGATGTCATTCCCCTAATACCACAAAATGTGCTTATATTCAATGGCAAGAGTCATATTACACCTAGTGAACACATCAAGGATGTATCTAAATTTTATAGTTTCCACAATGTTAATGAAGATAATATTACCATTAGGCTCCATACCATTCCCCTTAGAGGGAAATATCTTGATTGGTATATGACTTTTCTTGGTGAATGCATCATATCATGGGATGACTTTGGAGTGTTGTTGACCTCAAGGTTTGAAGATGAAAGTGACCATACCTATCTCATATATTAGCTTAATGTGATCAAAATATGCCCTAAGGAAATAATGCATGACTTAAATTAGAGGTTTCGAAAGACTTGTTATAAATTTCCTCCTCCTATGAGACCACCTACTAGCTTTGTGTTCCCTACCTACTTGAGAGTCATTGGTACTGATATTACTATCATAATTCAATCCATGGGTGGTTTCACTCTTCTTAAAGTATATGAACTTGCCATTAGAGCTAATAATGGCCTCATTAAAGTAGGAAAGTTATATCATTAGGTGTCTATGCCCTTAATACCTAATAATCCTACTAATACTCGAAACAATACTCCAATTCCTAATGCAAATGCTAAGCCAAGACCTTTCCTTAGAAGGTAGAAGATGATGTTGATTAGAGAGAAAGATTCCTAGACTTAAAGGATCAAACTAAGCAACAAGGTGCTTATAAAAATCCTTATCCTTATTAAAAAAAATTTGGTTAGAAATATGTAAGAGGAAAAGGTCAAGGGTAACCTAACTTCAACAAGCCTACCAATGTGTACAATCCCAATTCCACCACCAATGTAAGAGAGATGGTATCCGTGCATAACAACTTGGTGTAAGGGGAAGATTGTAAACAAGGATAATTTATGGATATTAATGAAGGTGGAGAGATAACACTAGTTTCTCAAGGAGGAGTCACTCCTCTCCTATTAGATAAATATGATGTCATGATGCAAGAAAATGAGGATTATTAGCCTCATGGAGAAAGTTTTACCAACTTCTTGATGGAAATAATTTTGTACTCAATAGATTAATCTCTATTTTAGAAAATACAAAGGCTAAGAATAAGGCTTTAGGAGTTGATAATAACATGTCTACAAGTTCATCTAATCTTCCTCCAAGGTAGCAAAGCATGGTCTCAAGCATGGTAGTTCCAAACACACCTACACATCCTCCAAATCATAATGTGGTAAGGCTTGCTCAAGGTAATTATATTCCTTAAGTTACAATAGCTTATTTTCCTTGAAGGACTTAAGATAAGGTGAGTACTACTTCCCTAAACATATTGAATTCTTTTAAAAGTGCCAAAGCATCTATCTCCTTGTGGGATGTCCTGTTGATGCTTCTAATTGTACCATAGGTGATCTTAGTGTTGAAGAACACTTCTCATTTTAGGATTTTGAGAATCCATGACATGAGTTACAGTTTGTGACTATTCAGTGATTATATGTGGTGAAATAGAATCAAAGTATGGAAACTATCCATAATATTTATTTGATTTAGTGGTTGGGAGCCACCAGGGTACTATTTGAATACTTAATAATTTTGAGGATTTAGTAGTTAATATAAATGATTATTAACAATGACCTCTAAGATAGAGTGAATCTTGATAAAAATAATAAAAAGGAAGGGTAAGGAAGAAATAAATATGATTGTAGGTTTTCATCTCAAATATTATGACAAAATTCCAATTACTTTGAGCACATTTGAACCAATTTATGTTATAAAACAACATAATCTCAAATTATATCACAAATCAAGCAAAATTCAAAGGAAAAATATAAATCATAAGTAAGAACCAAATTTACTTTAAAGGTTTGCTATTATGATTTGAATAACCTAAGTACATCCAAATACAAAGTAAATAAAATGAAGTATATTTGAGATCTTTACAATCAATTTAGAATTGAGCACAAATTAACAACCCTATGACAAAGAATGTAACTCAAACAATAAAAATCATTCAAATTCAAGATAACTCCCTATAATTGAGAGATATCATAGACATTTAAAAAAAACTATCTAGACAATCTTTTTATAATTCCTTAGTTGTATTAAATGCTCTTGGTATCAATTTCTCAAAAATTCTCTCTCTACAAAATGATAACCATCTATCTATTTATAAGAAACATAGGTGGTTAACTAGTTAACTTTGAAAAATATCTAGATGTGTATAAGGACAACTATCCTTGATACAAAGCCACAATATGAAAAGAAAATACATGCCAACTTGACAAGAAAGAGTATATGCTAAAAGACAAGCATATACTTTACAAATTCTTTTAATAATTTCATTGGTGGGTCCTTCCAATCAGCCCTATCTAAGGAAGTATTACACCTTGGTGTATTGCTCTTTGGTCAGCTCAAAATCCATTACAGGCTTCATTAGACAATCCTCTTATTTATCTATTAACTTGTCAAATTTACTATCTACCCAAGATACAAGTTCCTTAACACATTATGTTTCTACAATTTGCTTCCCTATAAAATTAATGGTAACAAGGGTCTTTTAGTTGTCCTTAGCTGAATGACCTTGGCTATCTTTGATTCCTTAGATGTGGGTACCAACCCTCTACTTGAACTCTTCATCATTAATCAGGCCTAAAGTAGTAGTTTGAGAAGGGTTAATTAATAGATTCCCCAAAAGTTTCTCAATTTTGTTTACCAAGTCTGTATCTCTCTTGATGAAGTCCTTAACATCACTACTCCAGGTGATCAAATCCTCTTGTTTATGTACCAAAACTACCATGATGGTGTCTAGATGTTTGAGTTTGATAATCTTAAATTTTAAGGCCTACTTTGTCTTATGCACCTTTATGATCTCCTCCATCTGAGCTTGAGAATTCTACCACTAGGTGATTAGGGCTTGTACCATCTCAACTTGATGATTTAAAGCATTCAATCTAGACTTAATGCTTTTCAAATTCTCAAATGCATCCATCAAGGATTTATTTAGCATTTACAATATATTTTCAAGAATTTTTAAGAAGACATGAGGTTCCAAATCTTGTTTTTCTATTTCCAAGTTGAGGATCCTCTGTTTCAATCCTTGAACTCTAGCCAGTGCCATTGTTGATTGGGTTAATACCACACTAGCTACATCCTATAGAAAAATAGGATGTTACCTTGCTACCTACCCTAGAATAGGAGTTAAGCTTATAACTATCTCCACCTTTTGAAAGGTGAACTCCTCAGTACCAATAGTGATTTTCTTGGTCACTACTCTTTCAAGAGTTGACATCTCTAGATTAAATTAGACTTGAGGATTAATTTATTTCACTTGTGGTTATTCAAGAATCTCTAAATTTTAACTCTCATAGGTTCTTGTGGTACCAACCCATTGGATTTCTTTGTTATTAATAATCTAGATGCTTCTCTCTTTTTTTTGTTCAACATATCCTGAATCCATGGCTTGGCATTATCCTAAATACCTATGTCCACTCGAGTTAGAGCCAGTGAAGGAGAAAAAGATGGTATTTTCTATAACTTCCCACAAATAAACCAATTAGAAATGGTTGGTCCATAAATAGGATTCTCATCACTGAATAGGTTTATTTCACTAGTAGGGTGAGTGAAAGTTAACCTAGGCCTCTTTCTTGGAGTCAAAGGAAGTAAGGCTAATTCTGCCTGTCTCTTTCCACTTCCTAATGAAACCAATTCCTTGCCTACTTCCTTAGATGGGTCTTATTCCTTATCTAAACCATAATTATCCATGATGTTAATAAGGGCACTCTCCATTATTTATCTAGTTTGCAAAGTAATTAAGTTGATAACTTCTAGTGGGGAAGAAGGCCTTGATGGGGATGCTTAAATATGGAGGATTTCAACAGGTCTTTGCTCAATCTTGGACTCTTCACTTATAGCTTTACCTTTTCCTTTTACATCCTCAAGTTGCTCAATCTAAGATGACTTTGTCAATTCTCCCTACTGTGGCTCAGAATATTATCACTCAATAGGTGGTTCTTGATGTGTAATCCCAGATGGTCCTAGTAAGAAGTGATACTGTAAAGGATGTAACTACCATATTTATCCTAAAGGATTATTATCCCTGACCATCCTACATTCTAGATTTATGTTGTGGTTTTTAACCCTAGATATGACTTCATCAAATTTATTTGCCTTTGTGTAAATACCATCTCCCACACCTAGTTGATGCTTGTGCTCAGTCTTTAGGACCTTCCTATCCTGAATATGGTTAGCCACTCTATTATTGGGGTCCCACATCTTAAGATCATCTAATTGGAAATTAAAAGAGTTCCTATGTACCACCATGATCTTTAGCTATTTCCAATCCTTGATTATAATTCTACCAATTTCCAATGGGAAGGGATGAACCTGAGCATTTTTATTCCTTTTACAATGCTAATCTATGCCTTGGATGATTTTATAAGCAATTTATTTCTATGTAAGCTTACTGGGAAGGTATATGGGTAGTCTATATGGTTGACCCATTATTCCTTCTATCCTTATTATATTATAATTTGGATAGAAAAACACATCCCCCATGGTCTCCACTTGTTTTTTGATTAGAGGATGAAGTCTAGGCATATGAATACCAGTGATTGTCTCAAAAATGACTAAGAAGACACCATCACATATGAATTGCATATGATTCCTGTATTTGAAAATATGTAGTTTGGAGTAATGATGGGAAATAATATTCCTACCATCAAGGGACCACTTTTAGATGCTAAGGAAATTAATAAAGGCCAAGAGTGTGTCTAAGAGGTAAGACATCATAAGGAAATGTCTATAGGTCTTTATCTTGATGGATATAAATTATCTAGCCAAGAATAAAATTATTAAGTCTCCAATGGGAGGGGTTAGGTTCTGCTCTAACATGTAATGGAGATAAGACACCCAGATGTTACTCACATAAGTTGTAGAAGAGGAACCAAAGGATCTATTTAATAAGGTCATAACTACCCTAACACCCTCTCTAAATTAGGTAATAGGAATCTCACCATTGAGGGTCATAAAAACATGGGAACTTTGGATTAACCAAGGTGAAAGAATTGAATCCAAGTTTTGGGAATTTGTTTATTATCTTAAAGATAGAAGATCAACATGAGGTAAAGGGAGATTATAATAAGTCTCATAGGCCATGGGAGTGATGCATGCAACTTTATTAACATTTCCTTCATGAATAATCCATTCTCCATCTACTCTACAGTCAATGAAAATGGGAACAAGAAGGTAGATGTAATGCATTACCTCTAATTTAGCAGGTGCATGATGAAGGCCTACCATTTAAATTGATACCAAATCCTTATATCTTTGGTACACTAAATCATTCCTCTTTTCTTCCTGGGAAATTGGTTGAAATGATTTGATAAACAAGAATACTTCAGAATAATTCTTGATTCCATATACATTCAATGCTATTGAATCCAACTCTATGTCTCTAAAGACCCTTACTTCACCATCTAAAGTTAGATAAAGCTCTACTTTAATCTTCATCTATTGCCTGCCCACTGCCATTGATAACACTGTATTGTAATTATAAAGCTATCAAAGTTATTACTAAGACACCTAATTTGAATTTAATTTTCAATTATCTCAAGTGTCACATAATCAATTTGAACTAACTCTAGCCTTCTTTATAGAGGGTTTAGGGTTTTTTTTGATTTAGTAACCAAAACATCCAACTTTGATCTCATATGTGACTTATATATGATAGAACCTTACTTATCATATCTCTTATGTTTTCAATCATGAGATATCTTTCATTTGGATCCTCCATACTTATGTGGAGCTTATGTGGCAGGGTTTCATGCCTTTCATGTCAATTTTCATAAATGCCTTTGAAGAGTGAACTTTGGTTTTCAAAAGTCCCTTTTATGTGAAAATCCAAATCCAGGTCCTTGCATTTCATTGGTTTTTAATCTTTGAGCTTATTGATTGTGCCATGTGTCAAGATTTTGAGGCCTTTGAAAAGTATTTAATTTTATTACACCATTGGATCAAATCTAGTGAGCAATTGATAACCACTAGATCCTTAAGGAGATCTTATGGCTTCCATGTTAATGGGCACCATTGGATCAAATCTAACAAGCAAGTGATCACCATTGGATCTTGCAAGATGGTTGCCCTTTTAATCAATAAAAATGACTTAGGCCAATATTTTTTTGTCTCAATATTACCTTAATAAGAAAACTAAGAATTTATTAAAAGGCTTTAGAAATGCCCCCTTTTATTAGGCTTAAAAAATTGTCTAAGTTAAATTTGATGGGTTTGGTCCCATCAAACACGTCTTCACAGATGTCAAATGATAGGGTGAACTTGTCAACTTTATGAAAATAAAATATTTCTATTTCAATTTAAATTTGATGGGTTTGGTCTTGGCAAATATGTCCTCACATACGTCAAATGATGGGAGTGAACCTATCAAATTTAAAATAATGAAATTTATTATTCTAATAATTGAATGCCACATGCAAAACCATCAAGAAATATCAAATCATTAGGGATTATCTAAGTTAAATTTTATGGGTTCGGTCCCATCAAATACATCTTTTCAGACATCAAATGATGGGGGCAAACTTGTCAATTTTAAGATAATAAAATATTTCTATTTAAATTTACATTTGATGTATTTGGTCCCATCAAATACATCCTCATAAACATCAAATGATGGGAGTGAACTTGTCAAATTTAAGATAGTGAAATCTTTAATTTTCACCATTAGATTTGAAAATTTTGATCAAGCGATCATCATTAGATCCTTACTAGGGCCCAAATCATTAACTATATGCCTTTCTAAAAGACTTCAAACTTGATTCAATATTGGATCAAATCCATTAAACAAGCGTAAAGCATTAGATTTGTGATAGAGCATGGACTTTAAGTTAAAACATGATCATGAATAAAATTTATTGCTAGATTTTCCCATGAATGTTTAAATTCAAACCACTAGGGTTTATTGTTTGGGAACCCTAACTTCTTCCATGGAACCTATAATTAATAACCTTCAAGATGATTTTTAGCAACACTGAAACATGATCAAATAACCTTTCACACTTATTCTAGGATATAGAAGTTATAAAAATAATCACAAGGTCCCTTTTTCAAAAAATAAAGATGGGGAGGGGGTGTTGGTCTCAACAAATGGTGACTCACAGGGGAAACATAGCAACATGTTGGAACATAGGGTTTTGGCTTAAATTTTTACATGAATTTTGTATCCCTTTTTATACATATACTCTCTCCTAAATCAACTTTAGATTGAAACAAGTTCATTATGTATAAAATAAAAACATAGATATTAAAACATAAACATGTAGTGTGTGCTTTGATTGCACTTACTTCTTGTCATGAATTTCAAGAAACAACATCTAAGTTTATATCCTTTTGGTCCATTACACTTAAATTTGAGCACTTTAGATATTATTTAAGAATAATAACTCTTAATTTAAGGGAGGCTTGGGCATTGCTCTACTTCCAACTAGGCATCTATAGCCTTGACATAGATACCTTTGGTTCCATTCAAGGTCTTGTTCCAATGCTAGCCAGGAGTCTATAGCCCTGATGAAGATTAACTGAATCACTTTTGCTTCTATTTACATATATTTTGTAATGAGTTTTTTTTTAGGTCCTTTTGTAAAGGTTTGAAACTAATACAACCTAGTTTTAAGGATTTAGTCAAATGCTCTGGCATTAAGATACTCTCCTTTAATTGAAACTTTAGTCCATGACAAGGATGTGTTTTAAGTGTAAGAATGAATATGCATTAATAAAATAAATTCACATTGTATACATATGATTCTTCTTAAAACCAAGTTTTGATGTAGAATAAGATTTAAATCTATGTAGGACAATAAATTCCTATACCAATTTATACCAATACCCATGGTTGCTTCATGCTACTTTATTTTTGGCCATCTTCACTTTTGTAAGATTTATATTCACACTTTTGAGTAATTCCAAACCAAAAAATAATAACATGAGACTTTACCACAACCAAAGAACACCACCAATAAAGAAAAAAAACACAAACAAAACAAATATACACAAGCCCAACAAGGAAGAAAAAACAAAGCAAGAAAGGGAACTAACTAGCCTACTTATTCTAATTTTAACAATCTTACACATTTATTCCATGAAGACCTATGGTGGGGCAGTAACAATGTAATGTTTGAGATATTATCCATTAATATGCAATGTGAAATCTACTCCTTAGAGATCTTTAAACCTAAAAGTATTGTTTCCCAAGATTTATATAATTTGGTAAGGACCAATCCATAAAGGAGTGAATTTACCATGTTTACCTTTGTGTTTTGATGCCTTGAGCTAAAGAAGGACTAGATATCCCTATCTAAATACCTTCACTTTAGATCTCTTATCAAACCATATTTTCATAGTTGATTGATTTCTACTGAAGTCTATAAATGCCTTTTCTTTGACATCTTTCATTTGAATAATGTCTAACAGCTGAGAATTAGCAAGTTCCTGACTGTCTTCCATGTATTCTTACATGAATGTAAACATAGGAAACTTCAAAGTCATGGGAAAGATGGGATCCTAACCATATACCAAAAAAATGGTGAAGCCTTTAGAGCTTGTTTTATCCTAATTTGATCTACCCATAATGCAAACTTAAGAAGTTTATGCCATGTTCTAGGTCTATCTTCAGCAGATTTCTTGATGGATTTCATCAAATTTTTATTTGTGGATTTAGAAACACCATTTCCTTAAGGATATTTATTAGAATAAAACTTGAGTTTAATTCCTTGGTCATAAGCCCATTATATAATTTAAATAGAAATAAATGCAAATCCATTGTCACAAACTAAAGAAACTAGGTTTCCAAATCTAGTACAAATATTCTCTTTTAGGAAATTGATCACTTCCTCTGTTCTGCATTGCTTAGTGGTTACTACCTTAGGCCACCTAGTAAAATAATCTATATCAATTAGGACATACTTATGAACTTTAAAATAATTTGGGTTTATTACTGCAAAAAATTCTAATCCCCATTATGTAAAAGGTTTATCTACCATCACAGGTTGTAAAGGCATGGCTGTCTTTGGTTCCTTTTTGCTAAAGATATGGCATGAATGACACTCCCTCACATGATTATAATCATCTTTGAAGAGTGTGGTCCAATAATATCCATCCCTAAGAATCTTATGAGCTATGGTTCTTCCTGAAGGGTGTCCACTTCCTAGTTTCTCATGAAAGGTAGTCATAATCCAAACTACTTCTTCCTTAAACACACATCTCAAATAAATTCCCTCAAAGTTCCTCCTATACAAGAATCCATTCTTAATGAGGTAATGAGCTGATTTGAGCCTCAAGGCTCTCTTTTGTTCTCTTATAAATCTTGGGGGACAAACACCATTGACAAGTAAATGGATAATAGAGTCATACCACTCATTAGGTTGAAAGTTTTGTGGATCCACTTCAATGATATGAAATTTTGGGTCAATACTAGTGATCATTTGAACTAGACCCTGAAATTTCACTAATTTGTCTATTTTCATCTCTATATCATATTCTTGTATAATTTCCATCCATTTGCCTCTTCTTTCTCCAAGCTCATTCTGACTCAACATAAGTTTTGTAGCTGGATCAAGTAATATAACATGTACCTTATTTCTAAGGAGCTAATGTGTAATTTTTTTAATTTTCTTAACCAATACATAAGCTTTCTTATCAATCACATAATAATTGACTTTTGTATTCTTAAATTTGGTGCTCATGAAAGCTATAAGATGATCATTCCTATCAAATTTTTGAGTTAACACTGAAGCCATAGTATGCTTAGAAGCAAATGAATATAGATAGAAATCCTTTGAAAAATTAGGTCTTATGAGGATTGGAGCTTCAGTAGTTGCCTTTTTAATATCAATGAAGGCCTTCTTGGATTCTTGAATCTAATAAACTATAAAGGTTTAACAATCTCAGTGAAGCCTAAAATAAACTTCCTCACAAAATTAATCTTGCCAAAGAATGACTTAAGTTTTTCTTAGATGTTAGGTAACCCAATTTCACAAATGGCCTCTACTCTATTAGGATCCAAAAATATTCCATCTTTGGTAATGACATGTCTGAATAATTTTCCTTTAGTGACACAGAATATGTTTTTCTTGGGGTTAAGAGATACACCATACCTATTGCATCTATTAAATACTTGTCTCAAATGTATGAAGTGATCTTCTCTATTTTTAGAAAATACTGTAAGATCATCCATATATATGATTATACACTTTCCCACTAAACCTTGGAAAGCATGGTCCATGGCCCTTTGAAAAGTTTCTCTTATGTTAATTAATCCAAAAGGTATTCTCTTGTAAGCATATGTTCCCCATTTAGTAGTAAAATTTGTTTTCATCCTATCTTTTGGAGCAACAAGTACCTGGTTATATCCAAAAAATCCATCCAAAAAATACATCATCGAAGATCTTGAAATAGTTTGGATAATTTGGTCTAGAGAAGGTAAAGGATAATTATCCTTTTCAAATTCTCTATTTAAATTTCTAAAATCTATGTACAATCTTATTTCTCCATTCTTTTTTCTGACTGGGACTAGGTTTGCCACCCAAGTGGAATGTCTAATAGGAAACACTATCCTTGCATCAAATATCTTCTTGAATTATTTAAAAATCATGGGTTCTAAAATAGGGTTGACTAGCCTTTGCTTTTATCTAAAAGGTTTTTAACCTTCTTGAAGAGGTATGGTATAAGTAATGACCCTCGGGTCAAATATTTTCAAATCTTCATCAGACAAAGCAATTACATCCTTGTATTTTATAATCAACTCTCTAGCTTTTATATTTTCCATTTCAATGTCAACATTCCATATATTCACCATTTGGGGTTGATCATGTGAGCCAAGATTCATTGCATGATAATCCTTACCATTTACCTTGGGTTGCTTAGGTTCTTTAGAAATTTTGTCAAAATCAAATAGTCTTTTCAATGAAATCATCCCTTTAGGTATATTATTATCACTTAATTGGATGAGTTTACCATTAAGTTCCTCCTCATGAGAAGTTTCATCAATCTCATCAATAATGTGAGCTTCAAAATCCCTAGAATTAGTTAATAAATCTATCATTTGTTGATCATCATTGAAAACTTGGAAATGATTTATATTGTCAAGAACTGAAGGACAAGGTATTAACTCAATATTGATTCTTTGAGAATTATGATTAGGCATGAAGTTAGCTATAGTAGAGGCAAGCTCATTAGTAGTTTCATTTTCTTCTTTTGGAATAGCTAAGATGTTGAAGGCATCAAAAGATTTGATCAAATCCCACACCCTAAACTTATATCTCTTTAAGTAAGACAATTTGCTCTGGTACTTACTTCTCACTTAGTTAACCACAAGTTTAGAGTCTCCATAGATAATGAGTTATTTAACTTTGTGTTTAATGGCAAACTATAATCCAAGTATGAGAGCCTCATACTCAACTAAATTATTGGTGTATGGAAATTGTAACTTATAAGATGCATGGTATTGCTTTTCTAAAGGATTCATCAATACAATACTAGCTCTTGATCTTGATTTGAACTTGGCACCATAAATGTATAACTTCCAAAAACCACACATTTGAGAACTCTTAGAAATTGTTTCTTTTATAATTTCCAAAGTGAAAACTCCCAAATAAAAATATAGGAAATTTACCCTTTCATTAACAACATTAAATTTTGTTATCATGTGTTTCATTTGAGGTTCCCTTTTCTAATCTTATTTTATTTAGCACACCTTTCCAAGGAATCCATAAGTGTGAACAATCAGTAGATATATAACTATTTAAATCCTTATTCCATTCTCTACTCAAAAGTAATCCATAAGCACTAGGCATTTCTACCACTTGGATATCAATGAATTGTTGAACCCTTGGTTCACTAGCAAGCTATATATGCACATTGAATAATTCTCCTACAAACTGTGGATTTATCCAATTGACTTACTACCCTATCATATTTTATTGGAGTTAACCCCAATTGTTCACATATCCTAGTAGGCATAATGCTAGTTGAGGCTCATGAATCTAAAAGAGAATTATGAACATTTTTTCCAAATACCCTGATTGTAAGTTAAAAATGTGGAGACTCTGCTTTGATCAATTATGTAATTACATTCTCACTATCATTATTAATGGGTTTCCTAATTTTCTTTGACATAGATTCCAAGAGCAAGTCTCTTTGTTTTATGATATTATTTAGCTCATAAAGAGTGATATTAGCTTTAATCTTTTTCATATCTTCCACAATGTTATAGCTAGCTTTGATTGGAGGATCAACAGTTAAATTTAACTTAGAAGAACTTCCTCTAGGAAGCTTAGGATTATTATTTGATATAGTGTCTGGAGGGGTCCCATAATTGTTAAGAGGGGTAGAGGTAGTTAATGGTTGTTTTTGTTCTCTATTTCTCAGAGGATATGTCTTCAAAAATTTCTATAATGCTTAAATTTATTTAGGGATATTCTCAAGCTCATTATCCTCTTGAAAAGAGAAATTAAAAATTTCCACCATATGTACTTGGTCAAATGGTTTAGATTCAGAAGAATTTGTAGAAACCTCTTTATTTGGAACCAATTCAAATGTGTCAAGTTCTTCTTGAAAAGATTCAAAGGCTTTATAAAACTCAGTACAATCAATCTCACCATGTTTGGAAGTAGCATGCACCCTAAAATAATCTAGTAAGGCAATATCAGTGAGGTTTATATCCATATTCTTTTTTCTATGGAAAGACTCATTAGCTTTTTTATTGTAGAAACTATCATTCTAAAACCTATTCTTAGGTATATTGAACTTTTGGAAAGTGAAGTTCCTTCCATAATTGTCATTAGCATTACCAACTTGTTTTTTCAATTGTAGAAAATTAGTGCTAAGCTTTTGTACGATTTTAAATATAGATTCATTCTCATTTTTTAGAATCTTATCATTTTGACTTTGGTTATTGTTAATGCCATTGATAGGCAATAAATTCTTCTGATCATTATCATGAAATCCATTGGTAACTTGATGGCTCAACAAGCCTAGATTTTGATTAGGGGCAACATGACTAGTAGGCAATATATTCAAAGAAAGAAATTGGTTTAATGCTGGAGTATTTTGGTTATTACTTGGGAAAAGGTTTAATGTAGGAGTTTGAGGATTAATATTTGGGATATAATAATCCATCTATCCTTGGGGTTGAATTTGTTCACTAATAACCAAAATTTTAGAATAGTCTTGAGCCAATGTGATGATAAGTGGAATATCTCTTTTCAAAAACATAGAAGTCATGTGGTCAATAACATCTTTATAAACCTCTAAATCTAAAGATTCATTAGGTTTATATGGATCCATGGTTTAACTAAACATATTTTAGAACTTGGCATTAAATGACCTAATATGTTCACTTGTATCTCTCTTAATAGTTGTGAATTGATGATAAATGACACAAGGACTTATGATCTTTTCAAATTGATCAATGAAAATAGTGTCAAAATTATTCCATGAGACAATACAATTGTCAAGTAAATTGAGGAACCATTCATATGAAATATATTTAAATGTAAATGGGAATAACCTACATGCTACATCTTCATGAATAACATTCAATAATCTTAATGCAGATTTAAAAGATTTAACATGTTCCTCAGTAGTCATAATACCAGTTGGACTAAATATTGGCAAACATTTTTGTAGATTACATGGTAAATCATGAACCACACTTGGTATATTTATAGTGGAAGTTCCAAGCCATGCCATGTTTAGATGAAGATCAAGCATATGAATCCCTTGTAAAGGTGATAATGGTAGAGATTTAGAATACCTATGTTTACCTCTATCTTTCTTAGTCCTTCTGTGAGTTTTTAGTTCGAGCAAGGGTTCTTTAGTCTCTGAATGTGATCTAGTCTTAATCCTTGGTAATTGCATCTTAAAGACTAAGGATCCTATTTTAAAACATGGTGTAACACATTCATTTCCAAATAATGACAAATAATATGCACACTAATCTTAATTTTCAAAAAATTGTTCATAAGAGGACAAAGGACATCAATCTTTAACTAAAAAAGTTCAAAGATGTACTAAATTATGCAAAGATGACCAATATTTACAACTTATGACTCAAATAAACTTCTTATTGTCAAATAATTATCAATTTTGAGAAAAATAAGACATCCTAACTCTAAATACTAATAAATTTTTAACAACAAAATTTGTATTTCTGCAAAGATCACCAATCTTTACATAATTTATGTTAAAAGAAACATAATCATGTAAAATATAGATAATTCCAACCAAATACACTTCAAAACATATTAAGCATCTTTAAAGAGGCCCTCCTTCTAGCACCAATGGAGCTTCTTATATTGATGATTCTAATTGTACCATAGGTGCTCTTAGTGTTGAAGAACACTTCTCATTTTAGGATTTTGAGAATCCATGGCATGAGTTGTAGTTTGTGACTATGTAATGATTATCTGTGGTGGAATAGAAGCAAAGTATGAAAATTGTCCACAATATTTATTTGATTTAGTGGTTGAGAGCCACCAGGGTCTATACTATTTGAATGCTTAATAATTTTGAGGATTTGATAGTGAAACTAAATGATTATTAATAATGACCTCTAAGCTAGAGTGATTCTTGATAAAAATAAGAAAAAGGAAGGGTAAGGAAGAAAGAAATGTGATTGCAAGTTTTCATCTCAAATATTATGACAAAATTCCAATTACTTTGAGCACATTTGAACCAATTTATGTTATAAGATAACATAAGCTCAAATTATATCACAAATTAGGCAAAATTCAAAGGAAAAATATGAATCATAAGCAAGAACCAAATTTACTTTAAAGGTTTTCTATTATGATTTGAATAACCTAAGTACATCCAAATACAAATCAAATAAAATGAAGTATATTTGAGGTATTTATAGTCAATTTAGAATTTAGCACAAATTAACAACCCTATGACAAAGAATGTAACTCAAACAATAAAAATCATTCAAATTCAAGATAACTCCCTGTATTTGAGAGATAGCATAGACATTTAACAAAAACTATCCAAACAATATTTTTAGAATTCTTTAGTTGTATTAAATGATCCTAGTATCAATTACTCAAAAAATCTCTCTCTACAAAATGGTAACCATCTGTCTATTTATAAGAAACATAGGTAGTTAACTGGTTAACTTTCAAAAATATCCAGATGTGGATAAGGACAACTATCCTTGATACAAAGCCACAATGCAAAAAAAACATGCCAAATTGAAAATAAATTTACAAAAATAATATTCTTTTAGGAATTTCATTGGTGGGTCCTTCCAATTAGCTTGATTTGAGGAAGTCTTTCACCTTGGTGTATTGCTCCTTGATCTACTCAAAATCCATTGTAGGCTTCATTAGACAATCCTCTTCTTTATCTGCTAACTTGTCAAATTCACTATCTACCCAAGATACAAGTTCCTTGACACATTATGCTTCTATAATTTGCTTCCCTACAAAAGTAATGGTATCAAGGGTCTTCTGATTATACTTAGCTAAATGACCTTGGCTATCTTTGATGCCTTGGATGTGGGTATCAACCCTCTACTTGAACTCTTCATCATCAATCAGGACTAAAGTAGTCATTTGAAAAGGATTAATTAATAGATTCCCCAAAAGTTTCTCAATTTGGTTTACCAAGTCTATGTCTCTCTTGATGAATTCCTTAACATCACTACTCTAGGTGATCAAATCTTCTTGTTTATCTACTAGAACTGCCATGAGGGTGTCTAGATGTTTGAGTTTGATAATCTTAAAGTTTAAGGCCTGCTTTTTCTTATGCACCTTGATGAGCTCTTTCATTTGAGCTTGAGAATTTTGTCACTTGGTGATTAAGGCTTGTACCATCTCAACTTTATGGTTGAAATAATTCAATCTAGACTTAATGCTTTTCAAATTCTCAAATGCATCCATCAAGGATAAATTCAACATTTACAATATATTTTTAGGAATTGTCAAGAATACCTGAGCTTCTAGATTTTGTTTTTCTATTTCCAAGTTGAGGATCCTCTATTTCAATCCTTAAACTCTAGCTAAGGCCATTGTTGATTGGTTTAATACCACACTAGCTACATCCTTTTGAAAAATAGGATGCTCCTCTACTACCTACCCTAGAATAGGAGTTAAGCCTATAAATGGCTCCACCTTATGAAAGGTGAACTCCCAAGTACCAATAGTGATTTTCTTGGTCACTACTCTTTCAAGAGTTAACATCTCTACATTAAATTAGACCTAAGGATCAATTTATTTTATCTGTGGTTATTTAGGAATCTCTACATTTGAACTCCCAAAGGATCCTAGGGTACCAACCCATTATATTTACTTATTGTGAAGAATATAGATGCTTCTCTCTACTTTTTTGTTCAACATATCCTGAATTCATGGCTTGACATTATCCTGAACACCTATGTCCACTCGAGTCAGAGCTAGTGAAGGAGAAAGAGATGGGATTTTCTATAGCTTCCCATAATCAACCCAATCAATAATGGTTGGTCCATAAATAGGATTATCATCATGAAAGAGGTTTATTTCACTAGTAGGGTGAGTGAAAATTAACCTAGGCCTCTTTCTTGGAGTTAAAGGAACTAAGGCTAATTTTGCCTATCTCTTTCCACTACCCAATGGAACTAATTCCTTGCCTACTTCCTCAGATGGGTCTTCTTCCTTATCCAAACCATAAGTAGCCATGATGTTAACAAGGGCACTCTCCATTATTTCTCTAGTTTCCAAAGCATTTAAGCTGATAACTTATATTGGGGAATAAGTCCTTGGTGGGGATGCCTCAATTTGGAGGTTTTCAATAGGTCTTTGCTCAATCTTAGAATCTTCACTTATAGCTTTACCTTTTCCTTTTGCATCCTAAAGTTGCTCAATCTGAGATGACTTTGTCAATTCTCCTTACTATGGCTTAGAATATTATCCCTCAATAGGTGGTTATTGATGTGTAGTCCCAGATTGTCCTAGCAAAAAGTTATTTGCCTTTGTGTAAATACCATCTCCCACACTTGGTTGATGCTTGTACTCAATATTTGGAACCTTCCTATCCCAAATATAGTTATCCACTCTATTATTGGGGTCCCACATCTTAAGATCATCTAATTGGAAATAATAAGAGTTCCTATGTACCACCATGATCTCCAACTATTTCCAATCCTTTATTATAATTTTACCAATGTCCAATGGGAAGGAATGACCCTGAGCCTTTTTATTCCTATTGTAGTGCCAATCTATGCCTTGGATGATTTGATAAGAAAATTATTACTCTACAAACTTACTAGGAACATATATGGGCAATCTATATGGCTGGGCCATGATTCCTTTTATCCTTATTACAGTGTAATCTGGATAGAACCTCACATCCCCCATGGTCTCCACTTGTTTTTTTGATTAGAGGATGAAGTCTAGGCATAGGAATATTTGTGATTGTCCCAAAAATGACTAGGAATACACCATCACATATAAATTTCATATGATTCTTATATTTGAAAATATGTAGTTTGGAGTAATGATGGGAAATGGTAGTCTTACTATCAGGGGACCAATTTTGGATGCCAGGGAAATTAATAGAGGCCAAGAGTGAGTCTAAGAGGTAAGGCATCATAAAGAAATGTTTGGAGGTCTTTCCCTTGATGGTTGTAATTTGTTTGGCCAAGAATAAACTTATTAAGTCTCCAATGGGCAGGGTTAGGTTCTACTCCAACATGAAATGGGCATAAGACACCTAGACCTTAATCACATAAGTTGTAGAAGAGGCACCAAAGGCTCCATTCAATAAGGTCATAGCTACCCTAACACCCTCTCTGAATGGGGTAATAGGCATCTCACCATTGGGGGTCCTGAAAACATTGGAACCTTAGATTAACCAAGGTGAAAGAATTGAATCCAAGGTTTGGAAATTTATCCATTCACTCAAAGATGGAAGATCAACATGAGGTAAAGGTAGCTTATAATAAGTCTCAAAGGCCATGGGAGTCCTGCATGAAAATTTAATGACATTTCCTTCATGAATAATCCATTCTCCATCTACTCTTTAATCAATGAAAATGGGAACAAGAAGGTTGATGTAATGCATTACCTCTAGTTTAGTAGCTACATGATGAAGACCTACCATTTGAATTGATACCAAATCTTTGTATCTTTGGTACACTGAAGCATTCCTCTTTTCTTCCTAGGAAATTGGTTACAACTCTTTGATAAATAAGGATAATTCAAACCAATTCTTGATTCCTTATACATTTAGTGTTTTTTAATACAAATCTATGTCTCTAAATACCCTTCCTTCAACATTTGAAGTTAGATAAAGGTCTACTTCAATCTTTATCTATTGCCTGCCCACTGCCATTGATAACACTATATTGTAATTACAAAGCTATCAAAGTTCTTACTAAGGCACCTACTCTAAATTTAGTTGACAAATATCTCAAGTGTCACATAATCAAATTGAACTAACTTTGGCCTTATTTATAGAGTGTTTAGGGTTTTTCCACTTTAATGACCAAAACATCCAACTTTGATCTCATATGTGACTTAAATATGATGGAACCTTACTTATCATATCTCGTATGTTTTCAATCATGATATATCTTTCATTTAGATCCTCCATACTTACATGGAGCTTATGTGGTAGGGTTCCATGCCTTTCATTAAAATTTTCATAAATGCAATTTGAAGAGTGACTATTGGTTTTCAAAAGTCCCTTTTATTTTGCTTTGAAAAGACAAATCTAGGTCCTTGCATTTCATTGGTTCTTGATCTTTGAGATTATTGATTGTGCCATGTGTCAAGATTTTGAGGCATTTGAAAAGTATTCAATTTTGTCACACCATCAGATCAAATCTAGTGAACAAGAGATCACCATTGGATCCTTCAAGTTATCTTAATTATTTCATGTTGATGTGCACCATTGGATCAAATCTAGTGAGCAAGCAATCACCATTGGATCCTGTAAGATGCTTGCCCTTTTAATCAATAAAAATGACTTAGGACAAGATTTTTATGTCTCAATATTACTTTTGTAAGAAATCTAAGAATTTATTAAAAGGATTTAGAAATTCCCCCTTTGATTAGGCTTAAAAAATTGTCTAAGTTAAATTTGACGGGTTTGGTCCCATCAAATACGTCCTCATAGATGTCAAATGATGGGGGTGAAAATGTCAATTTTAAGACAATAAAATATTTAAATTTTAATTTAAATTTTATGGGTTTAATCCCATCAAATACGTCTTCATATACATCAAATAATAGGAACAAACCTATCAAATTTGAAACAATGAAATTTATTGATCCAATAACTAAATGCCACATATAAAACCATCAAATACATCCTCACAGACGTTAAATGATGGGGGTGAACTTATCAATTTTAAGACAATAAAATATTTCTATTTTAATTTAAATTTTATGGGTTTGGTCCCATAAAATACATCCTTGTAGACATCAAAATATAGGAGTGAACCTATCAAATTTAAGACAATAAAATATTTAATTCACACCATTATATTTAAAACCTATGATCAAGTGATCACCACTGGATCCTTACTGGGTCCTGAATCATTAACTACATGCCTTTCTAAAATAATTTGAGCTTGATGCACCATTGGATCAAATATAGTGAACAAGCATAAATTTTTATATCTACAAAAGTTCATAGACTTTAAGTTAAAACCTGATCATGAATAAAATTTCTCACTAGATTTTCTCATGAATGTTTAAATTCAAATCATTAGGGTTTATTGTTTGGGAACCCTAACTTCTTCCATGGAACCTATAATTAATAACCTTAAAAATGATTTTTAGCAACATTTAAACATTATCAAACAACCTTTCACACTTATTCCAATATATAGAAGTTCTAGAAACAATCACATGGGTGCCTTTTTCAAAAAATAAAGATGGGGGAGTATTGGTCTCAACATGTTCTTCACATGTCTCACAAAAAAGACCTATTACAAAATCAACTATCAACTATTACTATTTCACTTTAAACTAAATTTCATGGTCATGTTGCTCTTAAAAATTCACCTAACATCATTGTTGAACCATATACCAAAGCTCACAAACCTCCACCTTTATACCTCACTCTCATAATGGGTGAAAAATTGGTACATAATTTCATAGTGATAGTGGAGCCTCTACTTTAGTCATGCCCAAAGTTATAATTGATAAGTTAGGCCTAAAATATGAACCCCATAGCAAAGGAGTTCTCTAACTAGATGGTACAACTACGAAGATAATAGGGATAATAAAAAAATTGAAGGTTTTTTTGCATGATTGTCCTAGCTTTCTCATCCTTCAAGACATTATTATTATTGACCTTCCTACTCACTTTAAAATATGCCTTTCAAGAGACTTTACAACTAAAATATGTGGCTACCTCTTAGCTAACTGGTCCTTCTTAGTCTTTAGTAAAAGTTATGGAACCAAGGTGACCATAAGAAATCAGCCTCTTGTAAGGTTTCATATTGAGCCTTACATTGAAACAAGATCTAACTTGAATTATGTTGTTCATGAGAAGGAGGAGCCTAATGTGGATGATGGATCTTCTAAACTTGAGGGAATTTCTGACTTGTTCCTAGGTGAATATGGTGCATATGCTTATGATCATGATCCTTATGCATACTTTTATAAAACTAACCTTGGTACTTATATCACACATGAAGAGCCATTTAAAGGAGATAAGGTAAGTGTCAAACATTCATTCTCACAAACTGCTAAAGGTAACTACCTGATTCAAGAGTATGATGATAATGGATTGAAGAAACTAATTAAACACCATAGTGGGAAAAATGAGGTCTTTCTGCTTGTTGTTGATGAAGCTACCCTTTATGATAAAAATCATGAAGAAGAGGAGGTTGACTTATGGCTAAGATTCAATGCTATATGTCAATAATTTGACCAACTGAGTAATGTTTTTTCTCCTCCCAAGAAATGTATATCTGACATGTTTGCTAATGATACTAATGAGCAAGCTCTTAAGTGTTTTATCAAGCATGAAATTAAGGTCCATGTTGTTAAGGAAGAGGAACATTAAACTACTATCCAAAAGCCTGTAGTCCTAGAAGGACCTAATAGAGTTAAGGCAAAAACTTTTATTATGATTTAAGGATAGCCAAGAGATTAATCTAAGGTAAATTTGCATTAAAAGGAATTGGGACATAAATGAAAAGATCTTGATGCTCCCAAACATTAAGCACATTATGTCCAATAAAGTGGATAGGTTGAGATAGCTATCATATCTTCCAATCTATACTTTGAAGAGTATCCAATGGATATGAAAAAGATCAATCAACTTGAAACCCCAATCAAATTCTTTGAAGAGTAGAAAATAACACTCATGAAGGCCCTAAATAGTCTAATTTCAATCCTAAGAAGACACAATGGTGATTGGTGTCTTGATCAAACCCATATGTAAGTGTACAATGATGATGAGCATGCTTCTCATGCTAAATTTCCTTCATGGAGTGACAAAGATGCAAGGGGAACTATCTTTAACCTTGGTTAAGGTATGATCAAATGCTTCACCTCAAGAGCGAGGTTTTGTAAATAGTATAATAGGTGTGCGTCTCTTTATTTCAGTTGTGTTGTGTTATATAAGTGTTCTAATTGAACACATGTATGTTTATTTTGGGTGTGTCTTGTTTTTTATGTCTTTTCCTTATGTTTTATGTGGTTTAAAATTCAATTTATGTGTCAAATTGGTGTAGAGGTGACTCCATTGCCTAATGGATAGAATTAGGCAACTAGTCTTGGCATAGAAAGCATACCACCCTTGGAAAATTGCTAAGAATTTTGATCATTTTTACCACAAGTCAAAATGGGCCAACCCCATATAGTACAAAACTTGATATAGGGATATATTATCATGATATAGGTTGTGTTATAGTTCATTTAATGTCATTTAATGTCCTATTAGCCTTGGCCATGGTCCAATTAAGTCCTTATGTCATTTTAAGTCATTTAGGGATCATATATGGGTCATAAATGAAGTGGTACAATTTTTTAAGCTATAAAAGTTTTCTAATATCCTTATAAACATCCTTAATGTTAGTACATATCAAGTTCCTTGTCAATAATGCTAGTACTAATATAAACTTGTAGGTGTTAACCAAAAATTAAAAAAACAAGTGCAAAAGGAGTTTCAAAGGTTGTATGAACTATGGGAGATAGTGGAACATGGGAGAATATTGTGAGATGGATATTAAAACTATTGAGACTCATTTACATGATTAAAATTCTTTTAAAGTTACAAAAATGGGATAAAACTATTCTATCTCTCCATTGGTGCACTATGCAAGTAAAACTAGTCAATAGGTCTTTAGATAGTATGACCACTAGGAGGAATTTCAAGTAAAATGATCATGGTGGTAGATAGTAAAATTTGTAAAATTAATTTTCATGTTTGGATTTGGAGGAATGGTGGCCTATACTTTATGAACCATCCTTAACATGTTGACTGTTTGGTTTTACATGCTAATCCCCACACCCTATAGGTTTTTCTTCTATTTGAGCATGTCCATACAATCCAACTGATTAAATGGATTCAATAATATTTTAAATTCCTTATCAAATTTTTTATATCTTTTGTTTCATGTTTATAAGTGTTTTGATGAGTTCAAACCCCTCAAGTTGTAATTTGATGTCACTAGGGAGGTTGTAGTCACTTTTCATCAATTGTATAAGGTATATTTATTTTCAATGGATTCAAATTAATTTGAAATTATGATTCATGCATATAAAATTTCATGAAAATATCCTTTTTCCCAAATCTAACCTCTAAGATTAGCATCATAAAAATTATAATCAAAATGTGAGACACAATCAGCTCTCAGTTTACTTTCACTTACATTCATGGAATATAAGGGTCCTAAGAACATTCATGGAGCTATGGGAATATGTTAAAATAATTTAAATGTGAATGGAACCAATTTTAAGTCTTTTGAGAATGTTTTAACTAGTTTTGAGCTCATATACCATATAAACTAGTTATCTCAACCATCACTGCCTAGTCTACAACTGTTTTAGCACCTATAAGAGGGTAAGAACATTAGAAGGGATATTTGAATCTTGATTAAAATCCTTAAAGGTGGTAAGTATGAATTTATAAGTTTTGATATATTTATAAACATTAATGAATGTCCATATATCTTGTGTACATCCCATAGTCTCATTCACTACCTACACATGGAAATGTCCACCTATAAGTGGCACTAATCGAGACCTAAAAGAGTTATTCAAAGGTGTTTTAATATGACATGAGATCCTCTTTAAGTTCCTAAGATGTTTCATAAACCATAATATGCATATTTGAAGCATTATAGTATTTGGAAGTCTTGAAAGGTTACCCTAAATGAAGAGATTTGAGTTCAGGGACAACATCCCTAAAAACATCAAAACATAGTCCTAAGTTCTTTTGTAGTTAACATATAATAATGTTACATAGATTTTGATCAATTTTTGATGAATAAAACTTGTATCACTATCCTAGGGTAAGATCCATGTAAAAATAAATGGATGTATGAATAAAAGAGCATGATGTTCAAGGGCCTCTAAGTTGCACTTTTGTTCACCATGATCATTCAGTGGTTTCTAAAGGTTTCGAGATTTCAAGTGTTTTCATAACCCAAAGTTACAATGTAGAGGAATATATTCATGATTTAGTGATCATAGTAAGTTGAGAAGACCGTTTGTGTTTAAATATTCATAAAAAGGGTTGATTTTCAAGATGTTGACCTTTAATATTCACCTATAGTGCATCTTTCCTTAAAAGTCACCTACAGCTTAACTGTAGGTGACTCAACAAATCACAAACTAAGTTTTATGAGAAGGGAACCTACATACTCAAGTAATTGTTAATTAAGGGTGATTTAAAATTATTAAAAATACCTAAAGGTATGAATCACATTCTTCAAGGCTAATATCCACCCAAAATATGTTTTCATGTTCTAAATTAGTCAACTATAGTTCACTGTAGTTGATGGTGAGTAAGAGTATGGTGTTTTGGAAGATGGTATAGCATGGACATGACTTGGATAGATATAAATAGATGAAAAAAAATTGGTAACCATAATAATTTCTTGGGGAAATTTATTCAAGGTATAACCATGTAGTCACACCTAAAGGTAGGCCTTTATTTGAGGTAAAACATAGTTAGCTTATCAGTCAGACCTACTGGAGCAAGGACATAGGTTAAGGGTGAAAAAAATGATGATATAAAGTGTGTGAGCATGTAAAACACCTCAAAAATGATGTTAAACACCTAAAAATACTCTCATAACTTAGAAATAATGTAGAAAAAGGCTCTAATAATGCAACCTACAGGGTGTGTTCAAGACCTTGCACACAATCAACTTATCACAGTCTACATAGAATATTTTATGATGTTTGAAGAAATTATCCATGTGATAAAGTTGTAAAAACTTGAGAAGATAATATTAATCACTTGAATAAGCCTAAAATTCCTTCAATTTTGATGAGACAATAGGGTAATTTCCCTCTATTTTATCTTAGAAAAAGGGCACTCCTTAAGGGTGCAAACCTATAGGCTTTGGAGAAAGAGGATGACAAGGTGAACTAGGGGGTGGTGAGACCTTAAAAGAAGTTTTGAAAGGATATATCACATATGGTAAAACATGTAAAACCATTTTCATATTCTTTAAACACAACATGGTAGTTCAAACCTATTAAATATGCAGTCAAGACCTTGAGGTCTAGACGAGGCCTATTGCCCATTAGGGGGTCTATGAACACTTGTAGAATTAGAGGAACATTAAAATAATTTGGGAAATGTTTTTTGGGAGTTATAAGGAGTTTTAAATCTATTTAAATTGATATAAACTTATAAATAATCCATTTATTGGCTCATACCAACATTAGGCCTGCATAAAATGGAAGACAAAGCTTGATAGGCTCATTTGAGATTCTCACACCTACTTGGAGGTTTTACATGGGAGTTTTAGGATTTGAGGTATGTTTAAGGATGTCTTTAATAAGAACTTTGTCAATTTTTTTGGATAATTGGACATCATACCTATATAAAACATCCTTAGAGGGCAAAAGTAATTTAAACCCTATCAAACCCTTGTTAAAGACCTGACTGGGAAGATTGAGTAGGAGATACATGAAGGAGGTAGAGAATGGATTGGGATAATATTGGAAGTTTTATAATACTCTATAGGGTTCCTCCCCATCAATTTGAGTGCTACCCTACTTGTACTAACTAGGAAGAAAATAGTTTTGTTTGTCAAATTTTGATGTTTTGTAAGTTCAAGGAAGATTCAAAGGATGAAATTCACTTTAGGAGATATATTGGTAATTAATATAACTCACCATGTGAATTTATTTCCTTAAAAAATTGTACAAGTGCCTCTGCAAGTGCCTTCATCTCAGCCAGTCAAAACTAGCATAATGGATAAGCTAGTGAGAGAGTGAAAACTTCAAGTGGGAGGTTTTTTAAGGAATTCCCAAGGACTCTAATTATATGAGGGGTCATAATAGGTGTCATATAAACCTCTATATGTATTATATTAAAAAACTAAAGATAACCTTAGTGCCAAGTATGCAAGGTGAGTGAAACAAGAGTTATTTAGACTGTAGGCAGTGATAGCTCATGTCTAGAAAAATCTTGATGATTAGGGATTCAATAAATACATGTTGGAGCATGTATAAAACCACTCAACTCTTAGTTATATCATCACATCTATCCCTAATTAGTTGTGGGACGTTCCAAGAAGGTCAAATGATGAAGGCATTTTTTTGGGAAAGTAATGAGGAATCCTATGCTAAATTTTAGGAGTTTCATGTTTTGAAGGACATTTTCCCAAGTAGACCTTACATGGTATATTATATATCCCTCTAACCTACATGTGTAACTCCTTTTCTCACCATGACACATGTCATAGTGACTCTTGGACTTCTTTCTCTTCTCCTCTCTCTTTAATTATATAAGTAGTAGCCATTTTGGCTCTTGTAAACTAATACCACACCATGTATGGAGAATACATGCTAGGATGACATTGTATTTTGAATTTGAAAAATAATTCAAATCTGGTTTTGAGTTCATGAACATTTTTCTAAGTGTGCAAAGTGATGTATGGCAATGAAAATATACCATCTTCTATCCTTTCTTCTCATTTTCTTCTCATGTTTATACAAGAGTTTCTATTATAATAGGTCATATATAATATATATTATGAATTATAATCATTTAAAGTGTAAAATTATTTTTAGAGTGTGAAATTTGTCATCTAGTTCACTTACCTTGTGTTGTCTCATGCATACCACCTCTATGTTGAAGCACTTATGTTAGAATCTTCTTGGACTTAGAAGCTAGTTTGTATGCCTTGTTTCTTAGTGAAATAATTATGATGGTCATGTGGAAATCATCTTGGTGTATCACCCATTTAGATTAGTTTCATTTCATGTAAATTTATAACTCTTTTCCCATAAGCAACTAGTTATTTAGGTGATAAGCATTTCAAGGTATATTCAGGGAGCTAGCCCTTAAACCTAGAGGTATACTTCTACTTATAGGTACACCCACATACCTATAATTATTTCCATGTTGCCTAAATATAGAGGAGGATTAAACACCCTCATCTAGGGTACATGATTTGGTGACAATAGTCATTATTCACCCCTCCAATTGATAATCTTCTCTTTGCCACTTTCGTAACTCACTAGCCCTTTAGGCCTAAAATATCATAATTATCACTGAGGTGACATGCACATCCTAAAGATATTTTTTTAATAGATTTGACACACATATTGAAAACTTCTTTGTCCTCTAGTCTATCATGTAGACCTCAAGAATACTCAAAACCATACTTATTATAGTCAACTTGGTAGTTACCTTGCTTTCTTACTATTATATCCAATACTACCTACAATAATTAGCTTAGCAAAGGAATATCCATACATGAATGAGGTGATAATGGGTTTTAAGGAGCTATAACACATCTGCTCACACCTTTCACCATGGATTTCACCCCTCTATTCCTTTTTCCATCTTCAAATCACCTCAAATCTTATAGAATTTTTTTGACCCATATATGTGAGAGATGGTACAAAATAATTGAGTGGTGGGGAGCCTAAGAGATTTACAAATAGATCAAAATTATTTTTTAGGCTAACTGACCCCATTTTTATGCATTGTTTTTCATCTCTTTCTCATTTAGATCCAATGAGGGTTTTAGGTAGTTTAGGTTTTTTAACAATGGATGGTTAGGCCCATAACCTTTGAAAAAATTACACTAGTTTCAATTGCACTACCTCCCTCAACTCTCCCTAAGTGCTCAATACCCCATGCATCTCATTTGTATAGGTAATAATGAAATAAGTTGTCTCTCAAGTAGCCAACTTGCATTTTAGACACTCTTGAGATAAATATGGGCCAAAAATGGCCAATTTGGGTTTATATATATCAAATAATGAGTATAATAAACCCTTCATTCTCCCATTAAATATCTTGTATTTATTGGGAAGATCACATGATCATAGGGGTGAAGTTAGAAGTGTGAGCTTTGTGCCTAATTTTAGGCCTCATAGGCATAAACTAGGTTTTCTAAGTATGTGACCACCTATGAGTGATAATAATTAATTTATGACTTCATAAACACTTATTCACATCCAATTCAATCTTAAAAATCATCCCATAATGTCTTAAGACTCTGCCATTCATCCTTTACCATTAATGTACTAGGTCTGCAAGTTGTATTACTTGTGGGGTGTCTTAGGTCAGTTGGCCTAATGTAAGTATTGATTTTATATATTCATTAAAATTAGATTTTATAACTATTATTATTATTATTTGATGAATAAATCACCTTTTATTAGGCTTGGATTCAACAAATTTCTCTTAGTCTCTTGGTTATCACTTGCCCAAGTAGTGGGCCAGGTCTGAGACAAAATAGTGAGTAATTACACTATTAGTTTGACCTAAAGGAGAAAATAAAAGTATTTTTTAAACCATGATGACCCCTTATACCAATTTACAAATCATTATCACACATATAGAGGCCTTAACACTTCAAATTTGCAAAACTAGTTATATGCCTATTAGTGCATTCCTAGATTCAATATGGCTTAAGAACCGTTGCCCAACATTAATTTATTAATCCTTACCTATGATAATCACATGGAAGTTTTATATTATCAATATGAGAGTGATTTATATGTGGTCATATCCATCTTACACCTCTACCTACCAACCAAACCTGTATCTTTCATTAGCTTAAGGCTAGTCTGTCTCCTAAGTAAAATTATAGGTTCTCATTAAGGAAGTCAAGAGATTTATGTAGGTGATGGTACATGATTTATAAATTTGTTTCAAATTTTTTTTTCTCTTTAATTCAATAATACCATATCAAACTTTAATGGAATCATATTTTCCTTGAGACCATACAATTATCCCTTTACCATCAATGCACTATATGTATTACTTAGAATGTTCCAGGTTCATTTTGGCCTAATGACACTATATTTATCCAAGTAATTCTATTAAGATCTTGATTGAGTTTAAATGCCATTAAATTATAATTCTAAATTGACCTAACAACCTCCTCTTATTTTAATATGTTACCTCTAGGCTTAGGCTATAAGAATGAATATATTAGGCTTGCCTAGACCCCATAGAATTTCACCATGAGATGACACTGTGTGTATCAGAATCCATTTTTATATAAACTAAGGTGAACGTTCTCATTCTAAAAATTTATTAAAATCTATACATTTCACCTTTCTTCCAATCTATGAGCATTAATCTTAGATGTTTGATCATAGGTTGAGGTCTAAAGATGTCTCACTATCTCAACAAGTAGATATGAGATCTGTCTTGTGGTTAGACCCAAAATTCTCATTTATTGAATCTCTTCCCACCTTCTCAATGTATCAGGACTTTATGTTATTTTCATTTATGTACCTCTCTATCTAGGTTTGATTGTAGGTAACAGTCTCATAGTTTTGAATACTTAGCCCTCTTATTGAATTGGTCGAATATGTTACGGGCCCTAAATGTAATGGAGACATATTGTAGAGGTTAGAAAATGCAACTTGGTTCTCCCAAAAATCATTGGCACCTCTAACCTCTGAGACATAAATACTCAATGTGCAATCTACCTATAGATGATAGTGAGGATATAGGTCCATTATGACCTCAAACTAGATTTTCTTGCATGATCAACTGAGATTTATAAATAACATTGCACCATAAGGGTATTCATTCTAAGTTATTTTTCAAACTTTCACTGCACACCTTCACCTGCAACCCAACTTAATCCATGTTAAAAACTTCTCAAGAACACACATTGGATCAATATATCTTTGTGATTGAGATATAGATATTTTTCATTCTTATGCATGAACATGGTTTGAGAATGAGATTAAAGGGCTCATCTAAAGACTCGAGGTGCCATGATCAGAGTATACATACTCATATATTACTTTGAGGAAATAAAGGTGGTTATGGTGTTTGATATTTAGCCCCATATTGGATTGTCACCCTTGAGATCTCTTCAATACAAACCTTCAATGTATAAACTAACTATCATGCTCTAAGGGGTTGAAAATAAGTGTATTACCCTTGAATTTAAGCCACTCATAGAAGGATAAACTCTGCAACTATCAAAACATTGTTCTCAACTTTCACAAAACACATAGTCTATAAATTTGAATGAATCTATGACTATCTCTTCAAACTTGTACCTTCATGGAAATATTGAAAAATAATTCAAGATACTTGAGATAATTTTTGAAGATCCATACAAACTTTCTCCTTCAAAAAAGACTCCACCATTCTACTTGTAAAGCTCAAGAAAGACCCCTATCATAGTTGAATAACTAATTTTAGGCCCTTAACTTCTTATTTATTGTTCATAAATATAAGTAGATGAATATAATAATTAATTCTCTAATTCTAAATTTGACCAAGACTAAAATCAATGCCCAAAGTTTTAGGCTCCCACCTTCTCTCTCCTTTCCATACCATTCACTTCAATTTTGCCTATGTGAGATTGTGAAGGAGTCAATAGGAGAGATATGATGGTTTTGAATTATTATGACCTTTTAACTCTTTTAGAATCATTTTTTTGGACCTAAAAAATTTGATCATATTTACAACCTAATTTATCTTGATATTCTCTCTCCTTTTATGTTGTACTTACTTGGGAAGCCTATAAAACTAACTTTTCTTTCCCATAACAAAATTTTTATGACTTAAAACTATTTTTCCCATATCATTACATATTTTAAGACCCATATTGACCTAAAATGACCTTTGACACATTTTTTAAGGAACAAAAAATAACCTTTTTGAACTTTTTGACTTAGGAGACCCAAATAAACCAAAACACACAAAAGAGACTTACCTTAATCTTTCCAAATTTACCTTAAAAAATGATAATAAGGTATTTTGGACTAAAATGGGACCTCATAAATAACCTAATATTTATTTTTTACTTACAGGAGTCTTATTTTGATTGAGGGGTCAAAATTGGATAACAACAAGAATCTCAAAACTTGATATTGAAACTGTGTACCTTATGTGGCTAAGCACATATGTAACCATATTATATTTACCTTTTATATAATTTATATCAAAATCATATTATGATGAAAAATATAACCAATGCCTTCGTGGATAATTTAGATTTGTTTGAGTGAAGTTATACTTGAGCCCCAAATTATTTGTCTTGATCTCAAATGTTTCAATCAATAGATAATGTCTATAAATATATAAATCATGTACTATTTTGGAAAAATCCAAATGATGTGAAGCATAATTATCCTCATAATTATTCAATTTCCTTGACTCTTAAGTTACTATTGAGCTTTCTTTTATCAAAACTCTACCTAATCCATCCCAAGATGCATCAGTTACTACAACAAAATAGCCATTAGGGTTTGGTATTTGTAAAATACGTGAAAAATAGGCCTCTCTTTCAATGTCTAAAAAGATTTTTCACACTTATCATTCCATTAAAAAAATTATTATTTACACTACAAAGAGGTGATTGGCTTAGCTATCTTGGAATTTTTGGGTACAAATTTCCTATAATACCTTACTAAACCCATAAAACTACACACCTCATGAATATTTTTGGGTACCAGCCATTCCATGATGGTTTTAATCTTAATAAGATCCATGGATATCCCTTCAGCTAAGATAATATGCCATAATTATTACACTTATCTTAGGAATAAATAATACCTAGATAGTTTTCCATAGAGCTTATGCTTCCATAAGTGTTTCAAGACCAAACGTAAGTGCTCAAAATGTTTCTCTTCACTCTTGGAGTATATCAATATATCATCTAGGAAGATGAGCAATAATTAATCAAGATAATATCTAAATAAATTATTCATGATATTCATGAAATTTTTGGGTGAATTCGTTAGCCTAAAATAAATAACAATGAATTCATAGTGCTCATACCTTGTCTTGAAAGTAATTTTTGGAACATCTTCCACCTTGATTCTCAATTGATGGCATCTTATTCTAAGTTTTATATTATAAAATATCATTATACCTCACATTTGATCAAAGAGATCATCAATGTGGCATAATGGATATCTATTTTTTATGGTTTTTATGTTTGACATCTTGTAGTCTATGCACATGAGAAGAGTTTGATCCTTATTCTTAATAAACACCATTGGTGCACCCCACAATGAAACACTTTGTCAAATTAACTCTTTTGATAACATATTTTTTAGTTGAGATTTAAATTAGATTAAATTTATTATTTTTATTTTGCAAGTAAACTTGTATTTAGGCTCAGATCCTAGAGTAATTTCAATTGTGAATAAAAAATCCTTTTTGGGAGGAAATCCAAGTAAATATTCTAGAAATATGTCCTGAAATTCTTTAAAATATGGATAATCCTTAAAGGTAGGTTATTTATGTTCTTAAACCTCATCAATATTAACCATGAATACCTGACATCTTTTTCTTTGATCCTTCTTAAACTACGGGGTTGAAATATATCTTAACTTTAACCCCTTATTTTCACCTTGCATTTGGGATCGATCACCCAAATCATCCAAAAATTCAAACTTATTTATGAAGAAATAAAACTTTGAATTGTTATTTTAAATCCAATTTACTTATAATATCACATAATATGACCCTATCATAACTACAAACAAGTCCACTATTATGGTGAAATCTGGTAATTCCACCTTAAATTTGACTATACATTTATCTACTTTATCCTTGGATTGATTCTTATACTGAACCATCCATATATTTATCATGTGCCTAGCTTTCCTAGATAATTTATTAAGAAAACTAGGATAAATGAAACACTTAGTAGCTCTATTATCTATCATAATTAAAATAAAATGCCCATACAAAGTACCTGACACCTCAATGGGATAAATTTGAAATTTGGCTTGATGATTCTTAATGACTACATGAATCCATTATTAGAAGGTTCCCTAATAAGAGGATGATGAAGGGTTATTGAATTTAATTCTTGTATTACACTAAGAACATTCATTTGCATAGTGATCTCCTTCACAAGTGATGCATCCACTAGATGATCATTTTATTTCTAGTATATCACCCCTTATATTCATTTTCTTTAAGCCATTACCAAGTTTATTAATCCCTGAAGCATTAGTAAATCTAGAATTATAAGTATTGATTTTTTTTTGAATTCCCATTATGCTTCTAATTGTTATTTTTGCAATAAGTTTTCAGTCTACCAAACTTCTGCCAGTACTTATCTTTAACTTCAATAATTTATTTGAGCTTATACTCTTGCTTAACAACTTTATCAAAAAACTTGTCCATGGAGTTAGGTCCATGTGCATCCACTTTGAATACAATCTATGGCCTTAAACCCATGATGAACTTCCCAATTTAGAACCATTCATACTTATAGTATTGGGGAATATACTTCATAAGTTTGGTAAGTTGTTCCTAATACTACATCATTAATAGATCTCATTTCTTCAAATTTTGGAAATTTGTCAAATTTTTATCAAAATACAATGTTAGTATCCACCTTGATCGAGATAATGTAAAGAACTAATCCTAGGTAGTGGCAGTGGATTCAAGACCCATTTGCATATTTTTACTGACCCATTTCCATATTTTTACTAACCCATTAAGTTGTTGTTTCACCAGCCAACTGGTATGACCCCATACTACTTTGGTTACCTTGGAGTAATTTTTAATTTCAAAATACTTCTCCATTTTCATGAACCAGCCTTTAGTGCAACCCTCAACACCATTTTATTAAACTTAGGTGGATTCATCTTCTTTATATCACATGAAAGCTCTGTAGCCACATACACTTTCATATATTATTATTCTTCACCATGCTCTGGCCCTTGGTACTTTTCCAAATAATCTTATTTATACTCATGTACTCCATGATTATCTTCCTCATCATGCCCATGTACTTCCTATTTCATGGTTGAAATTCCATCCCAAGTTTCATCTAGGAATATAAAGATTTGATCAAGCTTTTTAGCATGATTTGTTGTTAACTGATTAGGATCAAGTTGTTGATCTTGATTAAAATTTACTTTATTGGTTAATATTCCACACACTATGTTCTCCTTATTAAAATAAGGAGATTTATGTTAACATTAATAGACTCATAAGTTTGATCACTTAAACCTTCACTCTAATACCACATGATAAAACCCTGCTAGGTCTCACTACTAAACTACTAAAAAAATAAAAAAAAACTAATCAATAAAAAAAAAACTAATATAAATCATGATTAGCTGAGGTGATTAAACATCATAATTATAACATCAATATTTTCTTGTTATATTTGAATCATTTAGTTACAATACTCAATTGAGGTTATATTTGAAAACATTCATGTATAAGAAATACATCATTTAATGTAAATTACTTAATCAAAGCATATAAGTATACTAACTATTTATCCATTAGAGGTTTTTAATGATTCAAATATAGTAGCAACGTACTATAATACATAAATTTAGTTTGAAGAGTAAACTAGTATATTATTTTTACTTCATAATACACCAAGGTATAACAAATTGTCTATATTAATAAATAAAGTCACTATTGTGATACTATCTTATGAATAATGAATGTTTATTTATGTAAATACAAATTATTTTTGTCAAATTTGTATAATAAGTGTCAAAATACATTATTACAATAGTAAAATTGAGCTTTATAATATAGCTCATCAAATCAAATAATATCCATGAGTTATTTTAAGAAATGATCTGGATCCAACTGTAGAGAGGGAGATCATCATCTAGACATTTTTAATCAAACCACAAACAAGTGGTCCCCTACACACCTCCCCACATGGAGTGGCCCTACCTTTCACAAGGGGGTAGATAATGGTGAGGTAGTCATTAAAAACTCATCCAAAATAGTGTGTCATGCATTTACTATCACATTTAGCATTCATATAGATCATGGAATACATACTCTATCTAATATGACATCACATGTGCATGTAAACTATAAATTATAATGGACAATAAATGTATACAACTATAACATTACTTTGGCCAAAGCTATTAATTATAGTTTTAGATTTTAAACAAAGCTAGGTCATAGTACACCATAATAATCTATACTAAAATGCATTATCTTACATGTTAAATAATAATGATTGATTTGTGCAAAGCCATCTTGCCTAAAATCACTCATCATACCTTAATACAAAGGATTATTTGTAAACAACCCACACAAAAAACATCTAACCAAAGCAATTCATCCATAACAGTCTAATAATCATGGCATAATTTATAGAGTTATTTTAATAAGTTCTTATAAGTATAATCATTTATGTATGAAATAAATAATCACTAATAATAACTTACTAAGGAACACAAGCATATATCCCAATAATATTGTGTATAATTTTACTAAGCATAAAGTGTCAAGCATCAAGGCAACATAATATAAATTAAAAATCTTATTGCATCCCTAGTAGTAATAAATGTTCTTACCTAGAATAAAAAATATGATTATAATGTATCCATTATATAGGTCCTATAATACCAAAAGTTGTGATGTATTTATTTTTCATATCCATCCCTTTTGCGATTTCTAATATACTTATATTTAAACCACTGCAGTTCTACGAACTCTTTGACATCACTTGTAATCCAATAAAGGTATATAATTTGGGTTACTAATGGAATTTAAATATACCAATAGACTAGATACAAATGTTTATAACATTAAAAAATAGTATCAAGTATACCAAGATTATATTTAATAACTATACATTCTACTAGTTTACAATGAACAATTGGGATCAAACACTTGTGAAAACATTCCTTATTTTTTTCCTTGTTCAATACTCAATAAAAAATACTTTAATTAGTTTACTTAAACCCAAAAGACATTTCTCCCAAAATGTAATACTTGAAACTAACTAATACAAATAAATATACTATAGTTTGATCAGATTTCAATATTTGTTTCATGTATACACTTTCTTTTAGTATAAATATTATCATATTATTAAGCATGGAAAAATATTTTTATAGGTCCTTGTATGATCCTCTATAATTTTAAAATTAACCACCAAACATTTAAATACAACTAGTGTAACATCCATACTGGGATCTAATTAGAGATACAATTTTTTTAAAATAAGCACTTATGCAAAAGTATACTACACCTCAAGAGTCTAACCAAGAAAATAATAGTATTCCTATGCAAACATGACAATAATTCATAATACAACATAGAATGTGGATTTCTAACATCATGAGAGAATGACAACTCAAAAATTATAACACTTTAAACTCCACTTATGTAAATACACAATCACCACCTTAAATGTGCATCACAATATAATTACAATCCTTCATGAAAATTTATAATAAAAATTACAATATAATACAAAGTACAAATAGGATACTTGTCTACCCCAAATCATAGTTCCTGAACTTCAAGTATATATGGCAATCTCAAGTGTCATCTTGATAAGTAATACTATTATGGGGAGGGAGAGCATCATCTGAGCACTTTACCAAATTAACCACATATCAATGATCCCCCACACTAATCCCATCAGGGAATATCCATCCCTTCACGGATGGGTAGATAGTGATATCATGGGAATCCAGAGAGACTAGCAAGGACCCATGTGTTTTATGATTTCTAACTAACTGAACATGTAGTGTATCATAGAAAACTAAATATATTTCAATATATCGCACACACATGAAAATCATACTCATTAAAGGATAATGTATCACAAAACATACTTTGGCCCAAAGTTTTAAAAAGAATAATAAATAATAATAATCTAGATCAATCAATTTCTTACACATCACTTGATCAGATTGCCTTCATCTAGAATTACAATGCTAGTAAGCCAGTGAAGTCTATCTCACTCCTTAATCCATATTACCAATAAAATTTAGAAAAATACAATTCAACTACAAGATTTAAAAACTTACATCCTACTAGCAAAGGTATCACATGACATGCTATACATAGGAGTAATAACAACATACATTTAATCCATCAAACATATGCATAAATATTTCATTATAATCTATCCCATAATAGAAATAATGATTATAAATATACCACCTAGGTAAACATATAGTTTTAATAGTATAATTCAATAACATAAGTGGTTTCTAATTATCTACACCCTATGGCAGCCCATATTACTACACTCTAGTGTTCTAAGACTTAACTACCAGTTTTTCACAATCAATCATATGAAGTAGTTTTAAATACATGGAAGCACAAGTGTTATACAATTAACTATAAATTAAATCAATTCATCATTCCAAAATAACATGATAACAAACCAACACAACATTTACTAAACTCTCAAGTTTGCATGCACACATACAGATGTCTTACCAATTGTAATAACACACACTATCCAAAATAATAACCAACATGTATATAGTAAAATAGTCAAATGTAGATATGATTTTATGCATACTAACTATAGTAAGTACCACATGGGTAAAATATGATTCTATACTATAGTACATTATGATATCCCATACTATCATAGGTTCCCAACTACATAACAACACATACCCCAAACTTATGATTTTCAAGACTCAATGATCCATGCAGATAATAACAAGTAGAAAATAAAAAATTATACCACCCAAGTATAATGCATATGAGCTTACCAAGGTATCACATCGTATAAACATGCATCACAATTCACCATAATGCACCAAGTGTAGCTAAGTATTTATACACAAAAATACACTCATAGTATGTAATGCACATAAGTATTCCAAACTAAATACATATGACTAACCATCATTCACATTATTAGTATTGAGTCAAATAATTTATAAAATCATTATGAATTTACATTTAAATGACTCATTTGCTTTTAGGAGACTATTCCAAGGGTTGAAGTTATTGATCCTTAGGTAATTTAATGACTTATTCAAATCATGTAATGAACTATAGGTATAATCCTTATATATTAGCACTTGCACATACTAATGTGTATCACATGTATGTATTCTAATTCTATGGAATTTTTAAATGATGGTTTAATGTTTTTAATCATAACTACTAAGCATAGTAATCAACTCATGAATACATAGAGCACACTTTGCACACAACAGTTATAAAAACCAAAACTTCATTTTCCCAAAATATAAGTAATCCAGTTTCACAATCAGTTTAGATTTGGTGGTTTTAATTCAATCATTTGATAAACTATGTTATTCAGATTTTTCACTTTTTAGATAATATTTCTCCTAAGAATATTAACTTAAGAAATCCACCCATCTTCTAATTATGTTAATAGTCATAATATGTAACTTAATGTCAAATTCTGCATGATGGATTTTTATATTTAAGGAGTCTAAATTTTTTTGCTAGTTTAAGTCCACAATATGAGGTAGTTATGATTTACCCATTTCAACTTCATTTACACAATAATTTCAGCATATGAACAAACTTCATAATAATGTACGATAACTAGTATTAGCTCTCATCCATATATCACACAATAGAATTTTATGAAATAAAAGAATAAAATCATTATCTTTTTTTTTATAACCCTTAAAGAGCTTAAAATTTATTTTATTTAATAGAATAATCAAGGCATACAAACCAAATATAAGCCATAATGTTGGGAGAAGATTATGAAAGTACTCAGTATTTCTAACTTTTGGGAAAAGTGAGATAAATGGTGGTACTTCCTCACCCAATATATTTATCATAATAAATCACTTTAAAATAAAACTCAAAAATCACCACTTGTTCCTAATAAGGTCTTAAAAACTAGAAGGTTAATTTATTTAGTATCATAAACAAGGCAAGAAATTAAATATGTAAATTTATTCATTCTGGGAAAATGGAATAGCTGATTAGGGTGATGCCTTATATCAACTTAATAAATAATCTATATGTATAAGGACTTCAACATCCAAGGAAAATATTAACATAATATTATAAAAAGTTTAGGAAATTTAAAAGGTAAATCAATGTCTCATAAATTAATTTTTGTTTGCTAAGAAAATCTTATAAGGAATGGAAAATCAACCCAGAACTCCATATCATCAAACTTTGCACAATTTCTAGCATATCATTATTTTTACCCAAGCTATTATATACAAAAAAATAATAATTAATATTTTCTTTCATTTCTAATAGTATTATTAATGCTATACAATTATTATATTTGGCTAAACTCAATGGGCTGGATGAGATCGATAGGTCGACAACCTATTATTTTGCTAGAAAAATAAATAAAGACTAGAATTTATGATCAAGGGTAACATATATTTATTATTTAAGGTTTCCCCATGTTGTACGATGTCATTCTTTTTTTTGACAATATTTATGAAAAAATATATTTTAATTATTTAACTAGTTGGAAACTATAGGTTGATGCCAAGTTTATTAGTTGGAAGTAAAATAGATAAAAATCCATATTAAGACACCCAATAATCAGATTTAATGCCTAATAATGCTATTAAGGCATTTCAATTTTTTGCTAATAATAGATAATGATAATTATATATTAGAGCTAGTTGGAAAAGATAAGTCGATGCCTTTGTGGAAGACCCAAGTTAAAAGCAACACCATATAAAAATCAATGCCTAACTACTATATTACATAAACTAATCCAAATCACTTTTTTCATTCACTTTTAGCTACAATCAGTATGTTATAATAATTTATTTATTATATCAATTCTATGGTCCATATGATGCTGAATAAACTAAAAATATCAACAAATTTATTGATGCAGGTTTTATGCATACCACATTCGAACGAGGTAACCTCTAAAATTTTAGGATCTTGATGGAGGTAAACTCTAATCTAGGTCATGAGTTGTAGGTATTTAATTTATTTTAACCTATTGATGGAATAGGGATAGGGCATGCAGGTTGTTGATAAGGTTTTTTGGATGGAGGTGTGGCCATTTAATAGATTGAATCTCTACATGAGTTGGATGGGTGGTTGGTTTCTAATCTAAATTGGTTAAGTCTTAATAACAAACTCAAGAAAGGAGGAGGGTAAGGTAGGGTAGAAAATAAGGATCTATGGTTGTTAGGGATCACTTCCTTGGTTGGTTTCTAAATAGACCTATGCTTTCTAAAATCTATGCCTATTAATAGTAGCAATAACATACATGCAGTCAAGCATAGCTAAAAATTCTAAGGAAATAAAGATGTAGGGAATTCACAAGCCTCAAATAAAGGTTTCTCCATTAGGGTAGCTATTTCACACCCTTAATCGGTAGATTATGGCCTGGGTAAATAAATTATCTGAGGTAGTTGTTGCACACTCACAAAAAACTACACCAAAGAAAACACTAATACACATTCAAAAATATGTTTCAATCAACTTTACTAACTTAATCAATATATTCACTAATAATTTACTAGTTATTACACATCTAGGATCAATATATCAATTAAATAATCAAGAATTTATTTACAACTATAACACACTAAAGATTATGGAAACACACAACCATGGAAATAACATCTAATTACATAGAAGTGGAAAGAAAATACTCAATAGTAGTAGTGGATATGGAAGGGGTAGATGTGAAAACTTCCATAGAATTAACTTTCCCAAAGATGGGTAAATAAAATAGAGGAGAACTAAAAAAATATTGAGTACTTGGGATAGTGAGCTCCATAGGCTCTATTTGGAAGCTCATAGCTTTGGATGCGTTCAAATCTACTTCCTTATCTAAATCATCCTCAATATCCTCAATTATCACCATATCTTCCCTAGATGGTTCTAAATGTGGAGGTTGATTAGGCAAACCTTGTGATGTCTCCATGATATGACTGCTTGTAGGAGTCTTAAGATTCCTCTTATATACCAGAGGGGTATTTACTTATGTGGGGGAGTCCTAAGGTGTTGATGCCACTACTTATACTTTTTTTATCTTAATGGATGTAACAATATGTATGTTGGGCATATAAATAGCACTTTAATGGAACATGCAACAAGAAATTCTTTTGTTTTATCTTCCTCATCATAATCTATGCTGATAAGATCCCTTGCTTGTCTTCCCCTACTAAAAATAGGCTCAGGTAGCTTGGGCTCTTTCTTCACTATCTTTAGTTTTAACTTCAAAGGAAGTCCTTAGGAATATGAAGCTACTTGGTCCTTGTATTTCTCCTTGGACTATCCTCTCTAGAAATCTAAATGTTTCCACCCTTTGAATAGTGCCTTTTTACTATCCAACTCCCTAGTAGAAATGGAAGGGTCATCCTAGATCATTTTCAAATGATCCTCTTGTAGCCTAATAATCCTTGCCTATTGTAATACATGCTTATTAGACTTGGTATTTATAAACAAGCAATCATAGTTATAAGTCTCATAGTTGTAAGGGATGTTAAATCCATGTATGTACTTTTTAATTAGCCCATGTGGATCCCAATCTCTATATGAAAGTGTGAGGAAAGGCTAACTCCTACATTTTCTACATACTTCCCTAAAATGCTTCCTCATCATATATATCATCCTTCTAATGGTTAAAAAATGACCAAAATACAAGGCCTTTTTCTACCTTGATAATTCCTCTTCAATGATTTTCCATAACTAGAAGGCAATTTCCTGTTCATCTAATTTATCTAGTACAAACTTGGGGAGACACAGGGGGCCAACCTTATTTCCCCAAATCATGATAATAATGAAATTTGGGTAAAGTAAATAATCCCCTTTCCTTGCCAAGTTATTTATGAGGTTTATTTTTTGAAATTTAATTTGAATCCCCTCACTAAAGGTGAATTAAGAACCAATGGATTGGAACCAAGGTCAAAAGGGGTGGGTAGGGAGGTTAAAAACAACTTTGGTCTTTAATGAAGGCATGGTAAGATAATAAGGTGATGCAAAGGGTAAAAATAGATGATGTTGTGATAAATGGGATATAATGATAAGAGGGTTTCCCCCAAGTGATAAGGTAAGGGAAATGGTAAGGTATGGAATAATGGCAATGCAAATGGCAAATAGAAAATGTAAGGCAAATGAAAAGGCAAGGTAAACAACAAGGTATGGCAAAAGTGTATTAAATGATTCTATTGTTTACGTTGATCTAGAGATGCACATACTAATAAACATATGATATAATCAGAATAGTCAATCATGTTTAAATTGATATCCCACACCTCTTTTGAATAGTTGCTCTGTTAATAACCTACTACAAATTTGGACTCTAATAATCCTATTTTGATCTTCGTTGGTCTTTAAATCTATTTCTTCCAAACTTTGAGACAAATATCTTCATAGCCCCTATAAATTAAAGTACAAATAAGGATGGTAAATATGGATAAATATTCTCTGATATGTTTGATTTGGAAATCGAGAGATGGAACATAATGGAATGTATAATGATTGGGAAAAAAATGAAGATTGGGATTTTTAGGCACACACAATGTTGTTAATTCTAGATTAGACATAATTTTGATTGTGGTGGGGCCGAATAATTTTGAATATGCTCTAAGTAGTGAATAACTATTATAATTAGCTATTGTCACCTCGAAGAGGTTTTTACCTATGAAGTTATCTTGATTTTCCCATAGTGCCTCTGAGAAGGTTTCACTAAAGAACATTGAATTTTGACTTTATTTGTCATCTAGCACCTCGAACAAGGTTTCACTAGAAGATACCATGTTTGGACTTTGATTTTTCCTTAGTGCCTCCAAAAAGGTTTCAGTAGGATATTTTTCTTCTTTTACATGAATGTGGTCTTGGTCCCCCTGAAATTCTACAACTAATATGCCATCATGGATGTAGTTCAACAAGGTGTGATTCTGTTAGTCCCAATTGACACTTGTGGGAGGTGGAATGTCAATATAATGGCTATGTTAGGTAGTTTTAATGGCATTTGTAATAGTAATGGAATGGAAAGAGGTTGTATACACAATATTTTTAAGCTTTTATCACTTACTGGCACTTTGTATCTTGCAGGAAACCATCGAGTCTCAATCTCTCTAAGTACACACCTTAAGGGGTGGACCGAGAAATGGGTAGGCAAACCATTAGTGATTCATAAGATTATTATCCCTTTTCCACTTGAAATATAAACACTTGTCTCCTAAAACTATTTACCCTAAGCTTATTATTCTTAGTTTTAACCATTCCAATCATTTGTCACATCTTTATCCTCCTATTCCTTGCCTCATCCCTCTTTTGGTAGTTGGTTTTACTAGGTCAACTCCATCAACCCTATATAATTTTTAGCCTCTAATTATTATATAGGGTTGATTGGGTTAACCCCATATTATTTTGGGATTTTTTAGTTTGGATCTTGTTATCCCTTTGGTTGACATAACACGAGACCTAGTGAATTATATCTTGAAAACATACAGAGTCAATTGGGTTGACCCCATATAATTAACATATTTAGAAGTATTTGAGATAAGATTCAATTATATATACAAGTTCATTTCCAACCATTTTAAGATAGATAATATAAGAATGATAATTATGAATGAACATCTACTTATTGACCATTATACTTAAGTAATAAAGCTTAGGTTTTCATACTTTCTTTGGAGATGCAAATCTTATCTTATGGAGAAGTATTTTGAATGTATAGATAGGTTGTGTGACCTAGAGATTATTTGTCTTTATTATCCTTATATACCAAAATAATCTCTGTGAATTACCTTGGCCAAGGGAGATATTGAGGATCGACAAGTTCATCTTCAAAGGTAAGTATTCTTAACTTTATTTTTCTTTTATAAGAGTAGATAGATAATGTAGTTATGCTTCTCTTCCATGCATTAGGATTTAATAAATATTGACATGAATATATGTCTTATATGCATGTTTAGTTTATTTTATTTTATTTCTAATTCTCACTTTGTGCCAAAAGTTGGTGAACACTATATTATATTTACTTCTTGTTATTAGAATAAGTGAAATATCAAAACCTAGGACCCCTTTAGGGTTATTGCATGATTATGTTAGTCTGAAGAATTTGGAACCCTCCTTAACATAGTGTATTGTTATAAGTGATCCCCTAATCGGGTCTAGTGGATCCTCATCTTAGTCATGCTCCCACTTAACAAATGTATTCCCAATCAAAAGTGTAGGTATGCTCCATCTTATTTGAGCTAGGATTGATTTATAGACATGTTGCATTTTTGATTTCATACATTTTGGTGAACTTGACATGAACTAACCCTTCCAAGATTTATTCACTTATTTCATTCTTTTCATCATTATTTTTATCATATATTTTCCACTGGGTCAACTACATCGACCCAGTTCTAATTTCTATGCATATATTTTTACGTACAAGTTACTAGATCAACCCAATTAACCTAGTACATGTTTTTAGCTTTCCAAACTTTTGGTCTAGACTATTAGATTGACCCTATCAACCTAGTACAGTTTCCAAACTTTTAGATATCCCATTCATGATACTAGGTTGACCTAGTCAACCCTGTACAATATATTCAATCAACAATAGGTTCTTATAGAGCTTAATCAACCCACTCAACCTGGTTAATAGGTTTTGAAATAATTCTACAAGGATATCTGATAATAATATTCATTCTCTACATCTCTGATCCACTAAGGTTCCTTTTTATCCTTTTATCTCTTTCTTTACAGACTTTCCTTTTATAGTTTGTAGTCTTTAAAAATGCCCTTGTACAGTTAACTAGATCAACCTTATCAACCCAATACTATATTTCATGTGTTGTCTAGATAACTAGGTTGACTCTGTTGATCCTATTCATTTATAGACCATGATTTTGTATTACAAGATTGACCCTATCAACCTTGTTCTATATTTTATGCATACACTGTCAACTACATCGACACTATACCTTGTTTCAAAGTTGGTATTAACCTTTATATGCTAGTAACTAGCTCACACTTTCATTTCTTAGTGATTTCATGATTAGAATATATCACATAGGTTAATTAGGTGGTTTTTAATTAATCATTTAGTTTCACTATTTTCTATTTTTTTCACACATGACCAAATCACAAAATCTAAACAAACATTTTAAAATTTGACTACCCAAAGCCAACTTACTTAGATTTCATCACCAAGGGGGAGGTTGACTTGAGATCCTGGTCAAGTATAAATCATGGTTAATGATATATTATGACTAAGCACCCAACACCCTTCACTGCAGTGTTTGAATTGAGGGGGTATGCCCCAATACAAAGCCTACATCATTACCACTACAAATCCCTTTCATCTCAAACTCCTTAAAACTATCCTTAGATTTCTTTCTATTTCTTTACTTATATACAACTTCCCATCACATTTAAAAGATATATCCTAATAATCTTATAAATATTTAGGTTGACCATTTAGCTAGGTATTAACTTTCCAAGTTGATTGCTTACTCTTTGTTCAATTGTATTTTGTATTGTAAAAACTTACATTAGCTAGTGTTGGTGCAAGGTTTTATGCTATGTGCCTTAATTATATTAGCCAGAGTTAATCCAATTGAATGTTCATTTTATTTGAGTTCTTACTTTTCAAATTACTTGCAAAAATTATCTTATTTCAATTCATAATCTATTATAAGCTTCCTTATCTTCTCTGTCTGCTATACTAGGTTGACCCAGTCAACCCTATACATTTTTCCAACCTCTATTCACTATACTAGATTGACCTAGTTGATCCTATACTATTTTTAGACCTTATTCACTCTTTTACCAACCTCTTTTCACTATACTAGATTGACCCAGTTGACCCTTATACTATTTATAGACCCTATTTTTCTATTAGGTTGACTTAGTTGACCCTGTATTATTTTTGTCATTTATTATTTCCTTACTTTATCATCTCTCTTTCTTTCCCTTCATCATGAACTTTTGTTTTATGACAACATTGAATTGTAGTCAATAGACATGATGGATTTTACCAATCCTGATAGGGTTTCCCATAGATAGAGTAGGGCTCCTCTCTTAGATTTTAGTAATGTTCCCATTTCCACTTGTACAATGAACTATGGGACTCCTAATACCTCTTCATAACATAATCATTTCTTCTCATTATAAGACCAACCTAAATTAGAGTATATCCCAAAAATGTTCTTCTTTATCTTTAAATTTCCTCAAAATAAAGGAAAAGATCCCTCTACCATTTATAATCTTATGATTAGTGGACAATCTAAAAAGCATCATTCACCTAATCTTACATTCTTAATTGGATTTGTGGGTACCACTTTCTTTTATTCTCAGCCTCTTCCTTTAATAATGACCCCTTCTCACACCATGACCTCTTCTTCTCTAACTTATTCCACCTCCATACCTAGTATATTCACTAACATGATAGGTTCTACATCTAATGGGACTCTCATAAGATCCACTATCCTTAATCCTTCTACTAGTGCTTCATTTGCTACCCAAGGTAATCATTCTTCTAGTGCTTCTTCCTCTCAAACATTCACTAGTCCATCTTTTACTACATAATAAAATTTTACCAGTAATGCCTCATAATATCATAGTTACTCTCAAGCCCCTATAAACACTAATAGTGGTTCCAAATAAACTAATACCAACACTAATACCACCTCTATTACTTCTAATAATGTTAATCAGACACATCAATTATTATTACAAACACTCAATCAAATGAATATGTTTCAAGCTCATAACACAAATCAAATGATGAGAATATAAAACCACCTACTTCACCTTCAATCTCATCCTCAACCAATGGATTAGAGCACACATAACCAAAATGTTCCCCCTCCTCCTCTTTGATATTCTCAGGGCAATCTCATCCCTCAACCTCCTTTGATCAATAAAACCATTAAGCATCTTTAGAATGAGTCTCTTACTAATCAAATTTCTAAAATTGATATAGGAGGTATCACAAATACAATTATTATAATGGATCAACTAATCTTACACTTCATCTTAAAACATTTGAAAATATCTATAAGGATTGGGTCAAATTGAACACTTTTTCCGCTACCAAACTATTGGCCAAAATCCTCATAGGTGATGCCTTAGATTGGTATAATCAACTTAGAACTCATTATATTAATAGTTTGGAAGATTTAGTGAATGATTTAGTTTAAGAATTCCAAACAAATGATATTCCTGAAAACACTTTGGCCCACTTCATAAATTATAAACAACTCAAAAATGAAACTGCTAAGGCCTTTGTTAAAAGGTAGAAAACTTTGTCAAATAAGTGTGATCATAACATGGTCGATGACAATATTTTCCATCTCTTTACTAATGTACTCTTTCCTAAATTATAATATCAGGTCTACACTCTCTCTCTCCACACACATTGGAGGAGGCTATTGACCAAACTAAACATAAAGATTTACTTATGTGTCAATTCGATCCACCCCAACCTTCTACGGGTCCTCATCTCTTACTTAACAAGAAAAATCACAATGTTACCAATGATGGTGTTATGGATTCTTATGATGCCATTCATAATTTTCAAGATATCATTCCCAACCAATATTTATAACCAACTCCCCCTTCTCAACAATATACCAATCCTCACTTATCATCACTTACCAACATTAATGTTCACAAACCTATATCGTCAACTAAATTGTTTAAGTGTCTACCTAGGCCTCTTCTAAGATAACTTGACCCTACCCATCCTATGAAATCTTGGTATGATCTTAACAAGTTTTGTTGGTTTCATGCTAGTTAGGGTCATTCTCATGATACCTATAGATAACTTCATAATTTAGATATGGATTTTCTTCTTAGTCCCAATTTTGATCATAATTTTATCATCTAAAAGCATCAATAAGCCTATGAAATTTATTTTAAGGATTATAAAACACATGATAAATCTCAATCCTTAAATCAAGCTAATACTTATTTAGCTATCTAAAAATACCCTCTTCCTAATCATAAACCTATTCAAGACAACCAAGATAAGCCCACCCCTTCCACCAACAATATAGAAAGTCTTGTTGACCCCACTTCCAAAGAGAATGTGGTTAACATGAATAATATGTGAAATTTGGTGGATTTCATTGATTCGTAACCTATCTACCCTCCTCCTTCATCTCAAACATATCATGTTATCCAAGATACTTCCCTAACTCATTTAAATGAGTTGGGGAAAGATGACCTTATAACTTTTGATGATCCTATTTCCAATTTTCCCTTGGATAACACTTATGATTCTATTTCAACCACCATTCCTTCATCTTCCAATGTTAATGACAATCAATATTCTAATAAAATTTATTAGAATCTTGATTTTCATTAACTAATTCATCTTCACAACATCATTTAAAACCTTTTTCTAAAACTTCTACTTTTTATCAACAAAAATTCCAATGTACTTTAGCTCCTCCTTTCGAGGACCTTCCTAACCACTATGCACCTATTTATAATTAATTTATTATGGGTTATGATGAATGGAATCCCATTATGGAACTCACTTATCTCCCATCCCAAATTCAATTCCTTGAGTTTATGAGGACTTCTCCACATCATAAAAACCATCTTAGGCAACTATTATTTGAGATGAGTATCCCTCATCCTCCCCTAATAGGATAGGAAGTATCCTTATCTAGATCCAAGGATAGTATATTACAACAATGTGAAGAGATGTCTATCAACATTGACAAAACTATGGACACTTATCTTTCCTTAAGACTTCCTATAGCCTCTATGATTCCTGATGAGATTTTACTTCATGCAAATGATCCTCCCTATTCATTAGTGTTCAAATAGGTGATATCTAAGTTAAGCATGCATTGATTGATGAAGGTTCTAGTACTTGTGTTACCTCTCTTGATTTTATCAAAACCTTTGGATATTCAAATTGTAATCTCAAGTCCACATGCAACACCTACCAAGGATATTATAGAAAGTAAATGCCTCCTCTAGGTTGTGTGTGGCTTCTCATTACCTTCCCACCTATCACCGTTCATGTGGAGGTGATGATATTTAACTTTCCACTTTCTTATAACATCTTGCTTAGTAGGTCATATACCCACCATATGAGATCCATTGCTTCTTACACCTATCAATGCATTAAATTCCCTCATAATGGAGACATTTATAAGATTCAACGTGACACTAACCCTTGGAATTTCAAACAATTCCAAGACTGTGGTGTCTTCAAAATTCATACTCTTGAACCTTTGCCTAGTATTTCATTTCATGAATATCAACATTTTAACTTTCTCATTAACCTAAATAGAGGTTACAATAGTAATTTTAAACTTATTGAGAATATTCCTCCTAACCTCTTAGATTTTGATGATCATGAGCCTGATGAGATTAACCTAAAAATTAACTTTTTTGATCTCTCACCTCACCTCATCTCACAACTTCCTACTTTCTTGCAGCCTCATTCTCACAAACCTCCTTATAATGACATTCTTATAGTCTTGACCAAGACTCAACATTCTATTCACCACACTTCCTCAAATTATAAGGTATCCCTACTTGATTCATTGAACTTCACACTCTAGATTACAATGATGGTTATTACTTAGATGATCCATTTTAAGGTAGTTTTGTGTAGGCCCATAATGCTAAAATTATTTGTTATAATTATTTTTTACTTGAGTCTTTTCATGTATCTTCCTATTTTACTTCATTTATAGTTCCTAATTTTAGTATTTTTAATCTTTATCATAGGGTAGAGATGACACCAACACCTCTAGTTTGTTAGAAGCCTCATAAGAGTATGCTCATGGATCATTCTATGACTTAGCCTTACCACTTTGATAGGTACCTTGACCACCATAGATGTCTTACCCTTAATATTAGTGTGACTCTCCTTAGACCTTTTATAGATCCTAACCCTCCCTCGGGGGAATATACATCATAACCCATTACTATTCCTACTATATTTGAGCTTGTTCCTACTTCCACTATTATTGAGTCTATCCCTACCTCTCATCCCATTGCTCCTTCCATTGAGCCTAGTTTTATTCCTCCTCCATCATCACCTTTTCTTGCTGATGGTTTTCTTCTTTTACCTAGGATGGATCTATTTCCTACCAAATGGGTTGAAGAGTCTTCTCCAGCTTCTTCCACTCCTTTTACATCCCCTTCTATGAGTGTTTCTCCTAAGACCACTCATAGACATATCTATTGCTTCTATGGAATAAATAATCATTCTTCTCCCCATTATCACAAGTTACAACAATATATTGATACTTTACACTTTTCTTCTCTATCCTCAGACAAATCCATGCCTCACCCAAAGGTTATACCTAAATATATAACTAAGTATGGTGTGGTATATTGTCTATGGCACCAATGTGTCACTCATTGTACTGATCATTTCCACATCCTCCAACAACATATCAAGGATCATCTTCTAGTTATTATCAAACCTTCTTATGTTCCTCCCATAGGTTGTTCTCACAAGAAGGATCCTCCTTATTTTCCCTTGGATCCACCTCCTATAGTTCCATTATCTCCTATGGTCCCTTCATCATCTTGTATGTATCCACCCATGATTCCTTCACATGTGGATCTTCCCTCACCTATGGATTCTTCCCCATCAATGATCCTTGCATCTCCCATAGAGCCCACTCCCACACATTCTCTCGATCATCCCTTACTTGATTTCCCTCCTTAACATGATTTATCAAGTATTCCTACTTTTTATGTGGAGGTGATTAGAAGAGGAACATTTTCCTAATTTTCATTAAAGATTGACGAGACATTAATAATAGTTTGTATCTAGTTCTATAGAGATATATTTGATGTTTTGGATAATGTGTGTAGGCATATTTATCAATATTTATGAGCACATGCATGATATTTTTACATTTACACTTGAATTTGACATGTGCTCCAATATTATATTTTATTTATGTATTATATCATTTGAGATTGTGTCAAATTCATATTTTTATTATAGTGATTTTACCTTTTATACTATATCTTGATTATATTGTCATTTATATTTACATATGATTGTATTTCTTTATCATTTTTTTCTTGATTTTTTCTAAAAAATCTCTTCATGTGTCTTCATGATTATTTTCTCTTATCTCTATTTTTTTATGGATAATTCTCACTATGACTTGGTTATACTAACCTTGTTCCCTTTTATCATGTTTTATATTACCATGTGATTAGTTATCAAATAATGTATCTCATTATACTTTCCTTATACTGATCCACTTTGGATTTCCTTATTTCCCTTTATTTCTTTTCTACAAACTAAACATATACATGATTGAAACTTGAGATAACATACTAATTCATTGTTAATCCTAAGTGTCCTATCCCATCTTTATATTTGGTTACTTATCTTCCTTTATCCTTAGCCTAAAGCTCATTTCATGTGTATCACTACATCTATCATGATTGGTCATTCCAAATCCGTATGGAGGAGGAATCTTCTAAAGCTATTAAAAATTAAAAGCCAAATCATTTTAAATAAAAAGGCAAAAAATATTCTTAAAAGTTAAATCAAACTAAAAGATGATTCAAATCACATCTCATTCTTCTATTTTAAGCTCAAACTCTTCATTTGGCCTCATGATAGAGCCAAGGTCCTTTGGGGTACATTAGGCAAGTAGATTAGAAGAGGAAAAATTTAAAAATCTTTTAGTGCTACCTACTTTCTCATGTAAGTACCCAATCTTTGTAGTAGATTGATGGCTCTGTAAGGGGTCTTGAAGAATAGGGAACACATCATGGGAATGTATGTCCATTTTAATTTCTCTTCTACTAATATACCTTTTGAGTTGATCTGAGTAGCATACTTATTTGCCTACAAAGCTTTGTGTCTATAGCAAACAAGTTTCCTTTGTACATTGATGGTCACTAGTCACTTAGTACCTTCTCATGTTCTTAGTATGCTTATTACCTTATAAGGTTTTCTCATAAGACACCTAAGTCTTTATTTTTACATTCCCTTTTTCATTCCCTATATCCCTCATATTTCCTCTTAATAAATATTTATTTGTCTACTGATCACTCGCCTTGGGATCTCATTTGTGAGTTTCTTTACAAGACCGTGGATAGGACCTGATGTTCCTCATAATTACCATCATAGCACCTTCCTATTACCCACATCCTTTATTACATGATTTTCCCAATTATTCCACCTTAGTCATGTTCTCTTTGTGGATTTGTAGTGTAAGACCATGGATAGGACCTAGCCCTCCTCACAAAGTTTTCCAATAATACAAGTCATAAACAAAAATTACATGCATCAAATATGAGATAAGATGTTATCAATTATGAAGTTACACATCATTGGCATGCTTTCCATCTTGATTTAGTATGTTTTATGCTTACTTTATTTTTATTTCACTTTTATCTTCTTATTTTTTGAGTGCATGTAAAAATCCAACCATTTCTTGAATTTTTCATATTTCCCAGCTTGAATTAGTATGACAAATTCCAAACCAAACCTTTTGCCAATTTTTTTTTTCTCTTATATTTTCCAACATGATATAGTATGATTGATTTACTTAATTGATTTATTTTTATAAAATTTGTTCTCTTTTGCATACCTTCCATTTTATTACATTATTTTCATATTTCCAAATGTGATTTAGTGTGATTTTACTTATTTTAATTTGATGTAAAAATATTTCACTTGGTTTAAAAATAAATTACTTTTTAACATTTTGTTTTACCATTCTTTTGGTTCTTTATAGTTAATCATTTCTTGTTATTACACATTTCCAAACTTGAAATAGTGTGTAGTACATTTTTAACTGATTATTATTTACCAAGTCCTTTTTGCCTGTTTCTTTTTAACTGTGCATATTTTCTACATAATGATAGAAAAGAAACCACATCTCATATATTTCATATACCATATACAACAAAAATGTAAATACATGTACTAGAAAGAAATCTTACCACTCAAATTTTCACCTTGGGAGAGAGTTATTCAGGCTCCCTTCTAATTGAATAGAACTATGGGAACAACCCTAGGTTATGGGTCACCTATAGTGAGGTTGAATCTCTGTATAAGTCCATATTTATCTTTGATACTCACCTAAAACTATTTATTCATAGGGAAAAGTGTTAGAAAAAGGATAAGGTCTCCTAATGAAGAGTAAATGTGATGCACCAAATAAAAATGGGAAACTCCCATAAGCTTGAACCCACACTAGATCTATAGAAGACAATGCTAGCTCACAAAATCTCAAGATCCAACTAATTGCATAAGTGTTTCATAGAAGGGGTTCATGAAATAATGGATAAAGGCAAAGAGGAATTCTATAGACTCACACTCAACATTTATCAATAGCAAAAGAACATGAATATAGACCTTCAAATAGCTTGAAAACACCCTAAAAGAGGTCAGAAAGGAGGACCGTGGATAAGGAAGATTCTCCTTCATAGAATACCATAGTGCACAACTCAATAGACACAAATTCAAGGCAAGAGAGAGGTAAATAAATTCTTTATTTACATCAAGAGGTAGTTCTTAAAAATGCTTGACAAGGTCGAGCCTAATTAAGATGAACATATTTACAATATATCAAAGAGTTCCCTACTCTTCAAGATCAAAGAGTCCTTATGATAATCCAAAATATGAGAGAGAGGAATTTATAATGTAAATAATGAGTAATGTAGATAAAGGGAAGAAGAAAAAAGAGGGATCAATTTTTTTGAGGATAATCAATGAGTCACCACCTATCAAGGGATGCTCTACCATATGTTTTCTCTAATCAGGACTAGTCCATCATCAATCAATTAGCCTAAATTATCTCTAGTAGTCTTTGAGATCTTATCATTAGCTAAAAGAGAGTAACTAAAAGACAATAATTAGTTTTGCATGATAATTCATGACCTTGCTATGAAAATAAACCCTTAAATACTCTATAAAATAATTGAATGCTTCAAACTACTTCTATAACCACCAGATCCCTTTGCTTTAGTTTTCCATGCCATCTAACATGCCATATTCCACTTCATCTAACATGCCATATTCCACTTGTGTTCATGATGAGGAAAAAATCCCCATAAATAAATCTGATAGAGTTATACCATGCATGCTTTAAGTGGTGGTCTGTTGAGATAATGACCATGTCAAAGGATGAGTTGTTCTCTCATTATCATAAATATTTGCCTTTATATGGGAAACTACACCTGGGTCTACTATATATGAGAACCAATCTAAATGATTGGTTTTCCTATAGTTTTAATATAGATGACACTCTACTTAATGCCTAGTCCTTTTTCATCGACAAGTTGTCAACCTTTGATCTATATTAAGTCTGAAAGACCTATTATATCTCTGAAAAGCTTTAATTGCACAATTCCATCCATAAAATGTTCATTCTGACTCAACTTAGATTGTATTTAAACTTAGTTTACTATGTATCTATCTACCTTGGTCAAAAATTGCCTCTTTAAACCTTTCTAGAATCTCCTTGGGCTCACCAACCAAACTAAGACACTTGGTAGCCTTGTGCTTGATTTGAGCCTTAATATCTTTTTGACCTATTTAACCCCAACTTTTCATTGATATTCCCTTTAAAAATACTTGAGATCCCTATATCTAACCTTGATTTGTCAACTTAATCTAAGATGGTGCCACTTGACAACCCTTTATCTCTTCTCAAGATCCTGCTATCAGTTTGTTTACTTATGCACTTATGCCACATGGTGGTATATCATTCATCCTTAATAAAATTGACTCTTTGACCTAATAAATACCATTTATTTCCTTTATATGATTGAATTTCATCCATTGATCTTGTAAGGATCCACTCATTCTATCTTTTCTTACTCACCATTAGATCTGATTCTACTTTGGAGATTGTGCCACTTAGCACTCACATGTTCATTCTAGATATCCTTTACAATTTTTGAACCCAAAATATCATTTCATGGGGATTTAATTTTAAATCCATGCACCTATATTTGATGTCTATATGAATGTATTTGACATCCATGTGACCGTCACTCAGATATTTGAAATCCAACAATTATTTATCATAGCCTTAATTTCACATATGTATGCCTATCATTCAATGTTCACATGATCATCAATAACATCTAAAATACCACCAATATTTGGACCCTAATGGATGAATACTAAGCTTGAACTTTGACACTTGCATGAATGTCACTCTATTGGATTAATTTCCCCAAGATAATTTTCTTGACACAATAGACTTGGCCTTTTTCTATGGACAAAATGTCTAAAAGAATTTGCACTTTAGGAGTTTTGTTTCAGATAAAATATCCAAAATAATTCCCAATACTTAGCCAAAATAACTTGAAACCATTATCCCAAAGGAAATATTAGCACTTGACCCAGAATATTAATACTTAGCCAAATAAAAAGTCCCACAAGAATTGAACTTATCCAAATAAGATCTTGAAATAATATGCCAAGTAAGGACTTAGCCAAATAAAAGGTTTTTCACTTAGATTTTTAACCTACAGGATCTTCTAAATTTGTGCTTGAACTGTTACTAGATCTTTGAAGGCTTGAATGAATTATGAAAACTTCAAGCTTGTGCATACTTGTTCCATGAACCTAAACTACTTTAACCACCATGAAAATCTCCTCAAATCCCTCTCTTTGATTTGTAGACTTGTCCTTAAAATATTGATAAATTGAACTTTAAGCAAGATTAAAGTGTTTCAAAATCCTTATGAGCAACATGAGACCTTTATACCACTCATTCCATCCATAATTATGCTCAAACCATTTGATAATTATTTCTCTACATCCAGACCTCTTGAGACTGCACTATATCTAAGTTGTTTTTTATGTGGGCCAAAAATGGCCAACATTTTTGGTAACTTGTAGGGAAGCATGCCTGCTATGCTTGAGAACCTAGATTATTTACCTTGTCTAATCCATTGGGCATGGATTCACCTCTCTCTCCCAACTAATCTGAAATGATATAAGGTTGGCCCTTTTTATAACTTCCTCTTGAATCAAAAGGACAACAAGAACAAAAAAACCAAAGGAAAGTGCACATAGGCACTTGTAAGAAAGAAGGAACAACTAACCTACTAAAAAAATGTGCACAAATTCACTTGGAGGAAAACATGAAAACTATTCTAATATGTACAGGGGTGTAATTTATAAATATCTTCCCCCTAGATCAAATGGAACAGATTTAACATCACTCATTTGTGATGGAATAGGATGGAAAACACCTTGCTTTTGATATATCATGATGGGTGAGCTAAGATGTCTAATTCTTGACTCTTTTGGCATGATCTCAAGTGGAAGAAATGGGACAAACATGTCTCCAATGTAGAGATATTAGTCTATTTCTTTAAGGTTTGATCTAAAGTGGAATATAAGGGCTTTTGCAACTTATTTATTTGATGCATCAATTTTTTTCTCTAAATTAAGCACAACATATGATTACTCCTTTGAACTAGTGTTTGGTCCACTATCTAGGCTTAGGTATAAAATCTCTAAGTCATCCCAAAAGGCAGATTCCCCTTGGTCATCCAAGACAATGCCAAATTCAACACCATCTTTAATTTGATTTCTCTTAAAGGAACCATATAGTAGCTCATCAATCCACCTAAGGCCCAAAATTTCATGTTCTTATGGCTTTGGATATGACCATTCTTATTCATTCTTGAAGACATTAGTACTACCTTCAATGGACAATTCATCTTGAGACTGGTTAGCTTCTTCAACCTAATTAATAAGTTCATGTTCATGATTTAGAGGAGGCATAGGTTGGTTTAAAACCTATACCTAGTCTATGAAGTCATGGTACAACTATTTCCATGATTCATCTTAATCCTCCTTTTTCTCTATTTCTTACTCTTACTCATTTATGACCTCTCCAACCTAGTCAACTAGCTGATTGACTATGTCAATTTCTATACTTTGGTCATCCTCATTTACAACCATAATAAATAGAATTTCTTAGAATTAAAAAAAAAATACCCTTTTCCCTCAAATGTATCCTAAATACACACCTCTTTAAGAATGAAGGCATCAGTACTACTTTTAGGATCTAATTCATCAAAGCCATGCCAAAAATTCTGATAAGAACTTGACTCTTCTCCTTTTTAATGAAGTGGACTTCCTATCATGATCTCTTCATCATACACAATTATGTTGTCATATTTATGCTCAAATTTGACTACAAGCTCCTCCTCTATTATTTGTAAAGCATGTTCTTCCTCCATGGGGGAGATGGTGGGAGGGTGAAAAAGTTCACCTTGCTTGTAGCTTAGGAGAATATCCTTCCAACTAGGGACATCAAAAGATATTTTATGTGGTTCTTTGGGAAGTGAGGGAGATTCTTGAAACTTTGGTAAAGTAAGCTCATTGAGCTAAGTTAATACCTTTTTTTCTTGGACTAGTTCCTAGAACACCTCAACTAGCACCTCCCTTTTCTTCATTATGACCTCCTTGATTGATTTTCATGAGGGGAAAGCATAAGGCTTGGTGACCTTCTCTTTTTCCTAAATGGGTGTGGGAGATGGTGGTTTCAAAAGAGAGGGTATGACACAGTTAGGGTCATTGTCATAAGAGAGTATCTAATATGGGATAGCTTCATGTTCTTTAGTTGATAAGGGTGAGATTTGACTAGGTTGGTTAAGGGGTTGGTTTGAGCATGAATAGGAGAGGGAAATTAGGGTATAGGGTTGGCTTCTATCATTAAGAGGAGATGATAGTCATTTTATTTTATAGCTTGGTATTTCCTAACCAAGCATTACTCTTGAAACCTCAACACTTGCTCCTAAAAATGAGCTTGTTATTTAATATTTTGAGGTTGCCTATAAAAATCTTACTCCTGATCAATCTCTCAAAATCAAACAGAATATCCTTGAGGCTCATTTTTGGTTAACTAGAGAGAGGTAAATTCTGATAGGGTTGATACATTAAATCTTGAGGATCACTTGGGGTGAAGTCATGAAAATTAATAACTTGATATGAAGGATAATGAATGAAAGAACATGCATCTTGATCAAGTGGGTTATGATACATACCAAATGATGGTGATTAGGCACCTAGGTTGCTTATACTAGCTAATGTTGATTTGGAGTCACCATTGGTGCTAACATGCTTTCTTCTAAAATCTAATTAGAGGAAAGACACACCAAAAATATTTCCACTCTTTTGGACCTTGGTCCCATTGGGCATGTCAAAACTATTACCACTCAAATTTTCACCCTATGAGGGAGTTATTCAAGTTCCCTTCCAATTGATTAAAACTATGGGAATAACCCCAGGTTATGGGTCACCTATGATGGGGATGAACCTCTAGAGAAGGCTAACTTCCTCTTTGATACTCACCTAAAACTAATACTAACCTAATGCTTCATATGAAAAATGGTTAGAAAGAGGATAAGGGATCCTAAGAAGGCTAAAAGGTGATTCACCAAATAAAAATGGGAAATTCCATAAGCTTGAACCCACACTAGATTTGCAAAAGATAATGCTAGCTCACACAATCTCAAAATCCAACTAATTACATAGGCATTTCATAGAAAGGGTTCAAGAAAAAATGGATAAAGGCAAAGAGGAATTCTATAGACTCACACTCAACATTTATCAATAGCAAAAAAACATGAATCTAGACCTGCAAACAACTTGAAAACATGCTAAAGGAGATCAAAAAGGAGGACCATGGATGAGGAAGATTCTCCTTCACATAATACCATATTTTACAACTCAATAGATACATATCCAAGGCAAGAGAGAGGTATAGAAACTCTTTATTTGCATCAAGAGGTAGTTCTTATAAATGCTTGATAGGGTTGAGCCTAAACAAGATGAGCATATTTTATTATATCGTAGAGAGTTACCTACTCTTCAATATCAAAGAGTCCTTGTGAGAATCCAAATTTTGAGAGAGAGTGATTTCTAATGGAAAGAATGGGTAATATAGAGAAAGGGGAGAAGAGATAAGAGAGAGCACATTATCCAAGGATAATCAATGAGCTACCACCTATCAAGGGATGCATCATCGTCTATTTGGTCTAATTAGGACTAGTCCATCATCGATTAGTTATCTTGAATTAGCTCCAGTAGTCTTTGAGCTCTTCTAATTAGCTAAAATAAAGGCACTAAAAGATAAGAATTAGTATTTCATGATGAGTCATGACCTTTTTATGAAAGAAAACCCTTAAATGTTCCATAAAAGAATTGAATTCTTTGAATTGCTTATCTAACCACTAGATCCCTCTGCTTTGATTTTCCATGCCATCTACCATGCCATCTTCCACTTGTGTTAATGATGAGGATAAAATCCCCATAACTGAATCTGATAGAGCTATGCCATGCATGCTTTGAGTGATGGTCTATCAATATAATGGCCATGTCGAAGGATGAGTTGTTCACTCATAATCACAAATATCTTCCTTTGAATGAGAAACTGAACCTAGGTCCACTATAGATGAAAAACAATATAAATTATTAGTTTTCCTATAGTTTTAATATAGATGTCACTCTATTCAATGCCTAGTCCTTTTTCATCAATACTTTGTCAACCTTTGATTTATACTAGGTTTAGAAGACATATTTGATATTTTCAAAGATTTAATGGTGTCATTCAATCCTTGAAATGTTCATCCTAACTCAACCTAGATCATATTTGATCTTAGTTCACTATGTATCTATTTTCCTTGGTAAAAAACTAGCTCTTTAACCCTTGTTAGAAGCTCCCTAGGCTCATCAACCAAATTAAAAAACTTGGAATCCTCATGCTTGATTTGAGCCTTATCATCTTTTTGACCTCTTTGACCCTTTCTTGACATTTATCTTCCATATATGAATGCCCATGATCCCTATATTTTCTCTTGACTTGTCAACTTAATCTAAGCAGTGCCACGTGGTAGCCATGTGTCTCTTCTTAGGATCTTGTTGTCAGTTAGTCTGCTTCTATACTTATGTCATGTAGTAGTCTCACATTTATCCTCAATAACATTGACTCTTTGACCTAATGTGTATCATTTATTTCCTTTATGTGATTAAATGTAAGTCATTGATCTGATTAGGACCCACTAACTCTATCTTTTCTCGCTCACTATTAGATCTAATTTTTCTCTCAAGATCATGCCATTTGGTACTTGCATGTTCATTCAAGAGATCCTTTGAAATTTTTGAACCAAAATGGTCATTTTATGAGGATCTAATTTTAAGTCCACATGCCTATATTTTATGTCTACGCATATGTATTTAACATTTATATGACCATCACTCATATATTTGAAATCTAATAGTTATTTACCATAACCTTAATTTGACATATGCACACCCATTATTTGATGTCTGCATGACCATCAATGATGTTTATGAGATCATAAATCTTTATACCCCAATGGATGACTATTGACCTTGAAATTTAACACTTGCACAAACATCATTCTACTGGAATAATTTCCTTGAGATAATTTTCTTGACACAATAAACTTAGCCTTTTGTTGTGGACATAATATATGAAATAATTTGCACTTCAAAATTTTTGTTTCAATTAAAATGTCCAAAAATTCCCAACACTTAGCCAAAAAAACCTAAAACCATTAGCTCAAAGGAAATATTATCACTTGGCCCAAAATATTAATACTTAGCCAAATAAAAAATCTCGCAAGAATTGAACTTAGCCAAATAAGAGCCCAATTTGCCAAGGACTTAGCCAAATAAAAGGTTTTTCACTTAGCTTTTTAACCTATAGGATATTTTAAATTTGTGCTTGAATTGTTGCTAGATCTTTGAAGGCTTGAATGAATTATGAAAACTTGATGCTTGTGTAGAATTGTTCCATGACCCTGAACTACTTTGATCACCATGAGAACCTCCTTAGATTCCTCTCTTTACTCTGTATACTTGTCCTTTAGATATTGAAAAATTACACTTTAAGAAAGCATAAAGTGTTTAAAATGATTTTTGAGGAACATGAGACCTTTAGACCTCTCATTCCATCTAGAATTCTACTCAAACCATTTGATCATTCTTTCTCTACACCATGACCTATAGAGACTACACTGTATCCAAGTTGTTTTGTATGTGGGCCAAAAATAGCCAACAAGAAATATATCCAAACCATCCACAACCATGACCATGATAAAAAAAACATACAAAATCAATATCAATATTCTAAAATGATCCATAATATATATATATATATATATATATCATGAGTTTTGATACAAGTATAACTATATATAATGCTCTAGCTCTATGGCTAGGCCCCATCCTATCTATCTCGTGGCCTATCCATGTTTCCTATAGATGCCTTGATCTAACCCCTCCACACAAAATGCTATAACAAGGCTGAAGACACCTAAAATTGGCTACCGATAACCTCTAACCAGGCTTTTGACCAATTTCTACCCAAAATGCACAATTTGGCCTAAGAACACTAAAACACGTAAAATGATGTGAAATTGACATATTCAAGTGTTGATTTTGGCTAGGTATCACTAAATGGGGTAATGTAATTGATGGGCTAGCTAACTTTGATCAGATCAGTTCGAGTCAAAATGCCAATTTTGCACCTAGGTGCTATGGATTGCTCTTTCTTACCAAAACTCTTGTACAAGACATGTGACTTTGTTATTTGGTGTTGGTAACATCCTAAATGGGAATACACATCCAATGATTCTAATGTGGAATTATAATTATAATCCATTAAAATTTATGACCAATAATAAGGCATTGTGATCAATTTGGATAATTTGTGCACAATGTGCTTAATCATGCTTAAGAGCTAATTAACCCAAATCAAGGTCTAATCAATAATTCCATGAAAACATGTTGAATAATTATTTTTGGAAATTAATATGGAGTATATACATCATCAAGTGACCTCATTTCTTGGGAAGACATACCTATGCCATAAATGCCACAAATATTAGGATTCATGCCCTCTATGCCTTCCATGATGTCATCCATGCCTCTTAATTTCCCCTTCTTCCAATGCCATGATGAGGATAATTATAAAAATTGAATTAATCCTCAACCACACATCTCAATCTTGATATGGATGGTTGAGGTTGATTCTGATCAAATCCAAAAATATATAAATAGGAGGCCTCACAACATCATTTCTAAGCTTAATTTGTACAAAGTTATAATGCAAGATTGGTTCTAAAAGCTTCAAGAAACTATTGTTATCATGCCAAATTGATTCCAAGCCAAGCCAAAGGCACAAGGTGCCAAGGAGAGATGGAGGTAGCCAAGCTTCCATTGCCAAGGACTTCATGAGCACAAGCTGAGCAAGCCACCATAACAAGCATTTTGGAGCATCCAAGGAACGTAAAAGAGTTTTATTTTTTATTTTAGTTGTGTGTTTCATTCATGATTGTTAAATAAGCTCTCCCTAGTTTCTAGGCCTAGAGATGTTATGTTATTAGTATGTTTATTTCATTTTGTTTTCATTTTGGAACTAACACCATACTAACCATCCTCTCTTGAGTCAAATTCCTAGATCACATAATGGTAGTCTCAGTGGGACAAGATGCATCCTACACCTAAAGGAGACCCTTTTACAACTTTAAAATATTTATTTGATCTTTTAAAACTCTTAAAAATTGATTTTCTAACTTTATTTTGCCATTTTTGGTTACCACAATTTTTACACAATAATCGATGTTGGTAAAAATACCGACATTAGTTACCTAACTTAAATGATGTCAATCAACAAAATTGACATCAGTTAAATCTTGGTTAGTCATAACCAATGTCGGTAGTATTAAATGACATTGGTCACTATGTTTTTCCAAAAACATAGACTTGAGAGCTATGTTTTTAAAGTTTGTTATTTCAAACTCAAAAGGGCTTCAAAGTTAAAGGACATGCTAACAATTTTGCTGCAAGACCAAGCGTGACATTTGCACAAAACATGTTTAAATAACTTTTTCATGCTTAAAAATTGATTAGGAACCTTGTTTTTGTGTTTAACAAATAATTTAGGTGTTTTTGGTAAATGTTTTTCAAAGTTTACAACTAAGACCAAGGGGTCAAATGAACATCACCAAAATTTTCACTTGGGTTTAAAATTGAACACACTTGTCAGTTTTTGTTTGTAATAGTTGTTTAATTAGATTTTGTTTGGAAAAAAGAGGAATGTTGCATGTATGCTCTTCCATTTGTCCCCTATTGGGAACCCTTGGAATCAAAAGTGCCATTCCTATTATAAGCAACCTAGTCCAAGGCTTAGAAAGAAAGTCATCTAAAGCACTCCCTAAAAACTCATCAAAGTTTAGGTGACCTTGAAAATGACCCTAAAGTCTTTCTATTTTCATGCTTTCTTTGTTTTTATGCATCTTGTCTTGTGAGGGGGACTTCATCACCTCCCACAAGTTCTTTAGGGAAGCTTTGACTTGAGGTTTCATCTCCTAACATTGACTTCATTTGGCTCCTTTGGAGTTTCACATGGGACGTAGTGGCACTTTGGACATCACACTACACTGAGTGAACAAGATGTAGTGGTTTCAAAAAGGAATAGACCTTTTTGCAACAATCCAAGTGATACAGACCCAAAATATATGATTTTCTTTTGCATTATTTGGCATGAAAGTCATTTTTCAATTGATATCCCTAGTGACTTTTGAAACTTGATAGTTTACCAACCCCACATGTCATACCCTTGTTAGGATTTGGATGATTATACTTAGTGTATTTTGGTCATTTATCTTACTTGGTGTTTTTGAGACTAAAACTTGTTTATATGTGTATAAAACATGTCAAAACCATTTTGTCTATACGTCACTCTTTTGTCTAAAGAGGTGTTATGCTAGCTATTTTACACCACACTTATGCCTTAAAATTTTTACTAAACTTGTTTGTGTGTGTGTCATTTAAGTCACAGAGTGTAGTGTTATGCTATCCAAATCACGTCAAACCATTTTGCCTTTGAGTCTTTGAAACATAGTATTGACCACATCATTTGAGCATGCTTGCACCATTAGGCTACTCAATTTGTTTCAAGACTCGTTTACCTTGCACTAAAAACCATTGTTTCAAACCATGTCATATATACCATTTATACCTTTGTATTGTGTCATCATGCTGTCCAATATTGTCTAGCTTCTTTGGTTAAAACCTAGTTTTCATCATTGACTTTTCAAATAGCCTTGTCAAGTTTAGATTCAAACATTGATTGATTTCTATTTAGGCCTCAATTCATGGGGATGATACATATATATTTCTCTTTTGGGTTGTACAAATTTGATTAATCAATTACCCAAATTTGAAAACTATTGATGGTTTGTTTGTTCATCACTTATCCTCATCATTGTTTGTTCCTTTATTTGGGAGAACATAGTCTTTCTTCAAAGAGCCTTTTGTCCTATGCCTTATACAAATTGATCATGTTTATGTTTGATTCTATGAGCCTGGTCTATGACAAAGTTGTTTCCAAAACTTGTTAGATTAAATCAAATCACATCATGCCTATTTGTTTGAGCCTAGATTTTGACTCCACATTTGGACAAAAGACCTAACAACTCTAATTTTTCCTTTCTTATTTTAGAACTTGTTTGGAACACTTTGACCTAGACCTTTGACATGCTAGTTTTTATTCAGATGCTTGAATTTTTATGCGTATGACATTTAATGTTAGATGTTTGACATTAAGTTATTTTATGCCAAGTCTTAGCACAAATCATTTTGGAGATAAAACTCAACCCCTTCAACCAAGTTGGACCATGTTTGAACCATTTGTCTTTTGGATCATTTTTTAGATTTTGTAGAACTCTAAACCTTTTTGTTTGTATAGCTTTCATTATTTACATGGATATGTCTCACTACACTTATATTGGAGTCACTTACAATCCAACTTATGATAGAATGGCTTCACAAAATGACTTTTATGGCTTTGGTTTGACCCCAATGATGCTAATATGGTTTGTGAGGTAGATTTCTATCCACCTCATATTAATAATTCATGGGAACAAATCCATGAAGAAACTTATGATCCAACTTGAGACCTTGATTGGTATGAAGAGGCTTATGAAGAGGAATTTGAATATCCAACTACAGATAATGTTATTTAGGATACAAATCCATACCCTCTTTGCAATAATCAGTACATGGAACATAGTCAAAAACTAGCTTATGGTCCAACTCATGATTGGGATGATATAGTTTATGAGGAAGACTTGGATGCTTTTGCATGTGTAAGTAATAAAGTTTCTTGATGTCCTTTTGTTATCCAACCATCAACTACCCCTAACCCTCCTTTGGATTATAATAGCTATCAAGCTCCACAATATCCAAGGAATACCATTACCATTCCTAGACCTAGTCCTTTGGCTTGTGTTAACAACCAAGATCCACAATGCCCAACCATTTCTATAACAATACCTCATCCTTTTGTTTGAGTGAGTAATAAAGCTCCACAATGCCCCTTCATCATTTTAGGACCTAGTCCTTTGGCTTGTGTAAGAAATAATGCTCCACATCACCCTATCATTACCATCTCTGGACTTTGTCTTTTAGCTAATGTGAGCAATCATTGTCCCCAAGGACCTACCATTATCCAACTGTAAGTCATTCCTCATCTAAAACCAATCCCAACCAAACCTCAATCAATCTAATCTTTTAAAGACCAAGCTATGTTTAGAACTGGTATTTTCCAACTCATTAGAAACCAAGGCCAAGAGAACCAACCAATCTAAGATGTTTTTGTTGAACAAACCATTTGTGATAAGTCAACCTATGATAAATTGCCTATTGATCCTATTCCAGTTATTGAGGAGTCTCACTCTGATGAGCCAGTCTTTGATGAGTCACTTCTTAATGATTATAACTACCTTTGGTTAGATCATTACCTTGACCATGTGCCTATTTTTCAAGAGCCTCCTATTGATAATCTAGTCTCTAAGGAATTGTTTCTTGAACTTTTTCCCATCTTAGAGGAGTCTCACTTTGACAAACTAATCTTTGTGGAGCCCATCATGTTGTTACAGGTTGTTACTTATCCAATACCAAATATTCAACAAGACATCATTGTAATAGAGTACCCATTAGATGAAGAATCAAATATAGATTCATGTTCTATTTTTGAATTGACATTAGATTTAGCATCAAAATCAGAATCAACATCAATCTCAACATCAGATTCAGAGTCCCTTGAGTTAGAATCAAATTCAAAAGAAGAATATGTTCATGGATATTACAACATTGGTTACGCATGCCTCATAGACCAATTTGAATATATTTGTGATCATTCTAAATTTTTTGAGGATGAGTACTTCAACTTCAATACAAGTTCTCCTAGTATCTTCTATGAGGATTATACATCCTTTCCCCATTTCATTATTATTCCACAAACCATTACCATCAACCAAGATAACCATATTATTGACATTCCATCTATGATAAGTATCGATTGGGATCAATAAAATCACACTTTGTTAAACTACATCCATGGTGAAATATTAGTTAAAGAAGAGAAAGGAGGCTAAGACAACATTCATGTAGTAGAACACTCTCCTAGTGGGACCTTTTTAGAGGCACTAGGGAATAATCAAAGTAAGAACTCAACATCTTTTAGTGAAACTTTTTTGGAAGTGCTAGAAGATAATCAAAGTCAAAAGTCAACATTCCTTAGTGAAACCTTCTCAAAGGTGCTATGGAACAATCAAGAAAAATTCATTGGTGAAAACCTTTTTGAGGCACCAATAGCTAAGCATAAAAGTTATTCACTGCTTGATAAAGATAAAATTAAAGATCAAATTAAAATAACTTCTAATCTAAAACCTAATAAAATGGTAGCTACTCTCAAAATCAAATAATAAAAAAATCTAGTGGTCTTATTGAGATAAAATGTTTTCAGCCCCACCACAACCAAAATTATGTCAAATCTAACACCAACAACATTATGTGTGACTGAACATCCTGATCTTCATTTGTTTCCCCACCATTATACAATCCATTATCATCTACCATTCCATTTCATAGTCAAACCTACCATCCATTATTTATACCTATTTACCATCCATGGTTGCACTTTCCTTTGTAGAGGCTACAAAGATACCTTGTCTCGATACATAAAAGAATCAAAATCAATGACCAATGAAGATCACAAAAGCATTCTCAGCAACCAAATCTGTAGGCCATTCTTGACAGAGTAGTTATTCAGATGAAGTATGGGTTAGAAATTAACATGATCAAGTATTATGTTTGTATCATTTTTTGATTAGGATGCATGTCTCCATCTCAACAGGAACAACATAATCATATGTCATTTTACCATACCCAGGCCAAAAATATGTACCATGCCATTGTCATTGTCGAAGTACCCAACCATGCACCCCACCACTTGGGGGAAACCCTCTTACCATTTTATCCAATCTATCTAGACCATAATTATCCTAAGTAAGACCATACCATCCTATCATTCCATTCCTATCTAGACCAAATCCTATTTTTAGTCATCCTACCCAATCTTATTTTGATCTTGGTTCATTTGGTTCTTCCTACACTTTTTGTGAGAGGATTTCGATCAAGTTTCAACAATCAATCCAATCCATGTTTACAATGGTAGTATATGAAAGTAGTGTGAAATTTGATCTGGCAAGGTATCTTTCATTCTCCATCCTATATCAAGCTTGTTTATGTGAGCCTGATTATAACTGCCTATGGGCAAATCAATGTTTCACCAGTCTTGCTACTAATTATAACCACTTATGGGAAAATTAGTATCATTAACCTATACCATTGTATCCTAATTATAAATTCTTATGGTCAAACTAGGGGCAACACTTATTTATCATGCATTGTTGCATCACCTTGCCATTACTATTTCATTTGAATGGCCATTTACAAAATTTGAGAACTTGTTGAGACCTAGTTGGTTTTTCCCCACCTTTTGTGTGGATGGAATTACTATGACTTGAGGTCATTTTGGGACTATGTAGGTCATGCTCAATTCATGTTGAGGTCACCTCAGTCCCCCTTTCCATACACTCTCACCATTTTGTGAGAAATATAAGCCAAATGCTCTCGTCATTTTGTGAGTATGATTCTTATCATTCTCTAATGAGTTAAGATACCTCAAAATTCAAAAAACACTCATAATATTTCAAAATCCAAAAATATGTGTCCTGTCTAAGCCTAGTCAGGTATCCTCAATTCACTTTATTGGGGCATTATCATTGTTAGGATGCTTTCTTTTGCTTTTGTTTTTAGGCTTTCTATTTATTTATTTTAGCTTGTTTGTTTGTTCATTTTTCTATTTATTTATTTGTTTGTTCACTTGCCTATTTTTTTGCTTTTAGCACTATTGCCTCAACTCAGTCTATATGCATTTAGTTGGTGATTCCTTGAGCACATTTTTCTTGATTCCATCCATATTCATATGTCAATATTATCATCATGTTTTTTATCATTGGTTTATTATTTTTGAGTGCTTATTAGATATCGAGAGTCAGTCCTTAAGCATATTTTGGCCAAGTCTTCATGGTGTTCTATCATGAAGCCTACCATCACATGTTACAACAAAACTTAGCTTCAGGAAGGTCTATAATCAATGGAGCCATATAAGTTTTTCCTTGGTACCTTGGCAAATCCTTCCATCCCACCCTTGATCAAATCAACCCATTAACCATTATAGTTGTATCATTATTAATCAAGATGAGCATCTCTTCATTAATAAGTATAACTAAATCATTCACACTGATCAATCTTATTCTTATATTTATCTCTTTCATCACTTTGCACCTACTCATCTTTAATCTATATTCTAGGATATGTACTTGAGTTATCCTTGCTAATCATACCTAACTAGGGCATCATCATTTTTAGTCAATCCAGGTCTGCTTAATGATTATAACCGCCTATGGGTAAATCATTATTTTGAAATTTATTCTTGATTATAACTACCTTTGGGAAAATCAACATCCTTTTTACATCAATTCATGAAAGAAGTTTCTTATTTGGATTAATCTCAACCATAGATTAATTACACCTTTATTCTTATTTCTTTTCAAGGGACCATCCATCAACAAATGTGACAACCACTCCCTCAAGGGGACATCATCATAGGCTTCCCAAAGCCATTTAGAGATTTTTTCTTCAACCATCATCTTCCTTTTTGGCATATAGGCCATATCTCATTATTTGAAAATATGTTACTATGCTTATAGCTTGAAATGCCTTCCCAAATAGGGGCAAATTATAGACACCTAAAATTGGCCGCTGATAACCTCCAACTAGGCTTTTGACCAATTTATACCCAAAATGCACAATTTGGCCTAAAAACACTAAAACATGTAAAATGATGTGAAACTGACATATTTAAGTGCTAATTTTGGCTAGTGTTTCACTAAATGGGGTAATGCAATTTATGGGCTAGCTAACTTTGATCAGATCAGTTTGAGCCAAAATGCTAATTTTACACCTGGGTGCTCTGGATTTCTCTTTCTTATCAAAACTCTTGCACAAGACACGTGCCTTTGTTATTAAGTGTTGGTAACATCCTAAATGGGAATACACATCTAATGCATCTAATGTGGACTTCTAATTCTAATCCAGTCAAATTTAGGACTAATAACAAGGAATTCTAATCAATTTGGGTAATTTGTGCATAATGTGCTTAATCATGCTTAAGAGCTAATTAACCCAAATCAAGGCCTAATCAAGAATTCCATGAAAAAATGTTGAATACTTATTTTTGGAAATGAATATGGAATATTTGCATCATCAAGTGACCTCATTTCTTGGGAAGACATCCCTAGGCTATAAATGCCATAAATATTAGGATTCATGCCCTCCATGCCTCATCAATGCCTTCCATGATGCTATCCATGCCTCTTAATTTCCCCTTCTTCCAATTACATGATGAGGATAATTAAAAACTTGAAGTCTAAAAATTGAATTAATCCTCAACCACACATCTCAATCTTGAGATGGATGGTTGAGGTTGATTCTGATCAAATCCAAAAATATATAAATATGAGGCCTCACAACATCATTTATAAGCTTAATTTGTTCAAAGTTAAAATTCAATATTTGTTCTAAGATTTTTAATAAACTAGTGTTACCATGCCAAATTGATTCCAAGCCAAGCCAAGCCAAAACCCCAAGGTGCCAAGGAGAGATAGAGGTAGCCAAGCTTCCATTGCCAAGGACTTCATGAGCACAAGATGAGCAAGCCACCACAACAAGCATTTTGTAGCATCCAAGGAAGGTAAAAGAGTTTTCTTTTTTATTTTAGTTGTGTTTCATTCATGATTGTTAACTAAGCTCTCCCTAGTGTTTAGGCCTAGAGATGTTATGCTATTAGTGTGTTTATTTCATTTTGTTTTCATTTTGGAACTAACACCATACTCATCATCCTCTCTTGAGTCAAATTCATAGATCCCAAAGTCTATTCAAGATCTCAATCCATCCACCTATCCCTCTAGATGTGCCACTCATTCTTGTACTTGTGCCAACTAGGCTAAGATTACCATGTGTGTCACTCTCTCCTACTCTTACACCTATGCCATATGAGTCAAAGTCACTGTATGTGCCTATGTCATCTATGACATTGTAACTAGATTCATAGTTCTCTCTTTTTCTAGGGCATACCATGCATGTATATCTCTTACACCCATCTCTACTAGTGGCTAATCCTCTCTCTATGCTTATATCTACCTTGCTACCTCTATAACTAATTTAAACCAACTTTCTTGAGCTAGGGTAGATGGTATGCTGGGGTCCTCCAATGCATTAGGTTCATATGACATCAACACCTCATATAGGACATCATGGAGTGATCCCCTCATAAGCGACCCCCATCTCTCCTCCTCTTCCTCTATTACACTTTCAAAATCACACTAGATAAATATTAGATCACTTTTATATCTCAAAATATCTATCTATCTCTACTCTCTTTTCAAATAATAAAAAATTAAGTCATAATTTACCCATATTTCTTACCGATATATGTATCAAATACTATGGTCTCACCATCTGCATGACATCTAAGCATAGTCTCTCCATATGTATGACCTTCAAACACATCCTTTATAGGATGCCTCCTAAATATAAATCCTATCATCATAGCTCAAGTCTACCTCAACCTATGCTTGAGTGGCCTCTCAATCATCTAACTCTCCCCTAGCTCACTTGCTAGGTCATCTAAGGTGGTGATATTCTTAGCTATCTCTCACTTTTGCTACCTCCATCAATGTTGTGTCCTCAATAGCCACTGATCCTCTTGCTATAGAGCTAGTGGTGGTACCTTTAGTGATACCACCTTTGTACCCATATCATCTTACTCTACTCCTTATCATTCTTGACTATTCCATGGTCACTCAAGATGTGTTCTGAGTGTTAACCTCACCACTAGTGGCCCTAGTTCTCTCCTCTACCATGACTCATACACTAAACCCAAGGCTCAAGCATCAATATCAATGTTATAAGATGAGGAAATCCCATATATCTTGGTACCTATACTACCAAATATGGCTTCTTCAACTAGGTGTAGTTCCCTATCACCTCTACCCTCACTATAGCTAGTGTAACTACATCCTAACTAGGCCATGTAGTCACCATGTGCTCATATGGTTGCCATACTATGTCTGTGCATCTTAGCATTTGTAGTGTTGATACATGGGTCATGGCCTACACTACTTGGTCATTTCTCCATCTCTGCACCTAAGGCAACCTATTATCAACCATATGGGGTAACCCAACCAACTGATACATGGGAAACCTCTCATATATCCATGCCATCATCAATATGATTAGTCTTATCAACTTCTACCCTCTGATCAGTACTTTGTACATATCATGTAAGAGTTGGACCCAAATGATAGACCCAAGATCATATAATAATCTTTCCTCTAGCATCATCCCACTCAAGGCTACCATAAACAATGGTACCTTATCATCTGATTTATGACATATCACTCACTATGTCATAAGCCCTATCATAGTTTTCCAAATATCTAGAACCTATGATATATATACATTAAACATGTTAACTCTTTGGCATACCATAATTATCTCTAAACCTATAGCCCATATGGTTAAGGATCCCCTATATTCAATGTTATATTATATCTCTATATTCATAGGTGATCCTGCTATCAATAGCCCTAAGATGGTATGGACATCCTCTAGAGTGATAGCCACCTCTATCGTGTCCCCCTCCACCTCCCACCTGAAAGTGTTAGTCAGTTATTCCTAGCATCCTAGGAACATGACTAACAAATCAATGCTCAAGGGAATCCTACACATCTTGGCTATCCCACCTAAGCCTATAAATACTAGTCTATCCATATCTCCAATTGAAAAATGATCAAACAAAATGGGTAACCATGAACCATCCACCAGTCATCAGAACCTCTATCATCCCTGCAATCAAGAAACAATAAAAGATGTATTAGATCCTCCATGTCATATTTAATCAAAATACATTATTTTTTTTATAATTTTAATAAAAAACAAGCCTATCTTTCTTTAATTTATTTATTTGAACCTATTTTAGCCTACTTGGTCCTTTTTGTCCTTACTTGGTCATTTTAGGCCATTCTAGCCTTCTTTTAGCAATTTGTACACTTTTTGTACTATTATAGTTTTTTGGTCAAAATAATTTGACCAAAATTTCCCTATTTTTGACTTGGTTGAATTAAAAATATAAGTAAACCCTCTTATTTTGCCCTCCCTTGTACTGTGTTATCATTCTATACTTTTCAAATCAATTGGCAAAACTATACTAGGTTGGTAGTCTACAAAACATATAGGGTTGGCATACACCTAATAGGTCATCAACATGGGTTTTGCACATTTTTAGCCTATTGGGTCAACCCAATTGTTTTTGAATGCTGACCCTTTGAATTTTCCTTAAAAAGTGCCTTTTGGTAGTTTCTCTCTCTAAATCCTTCAAACCCATTTCCTATCTTGATTTTTCCTACCTATAGAATTTAATTTGATTTCTTTCCAAAATCTAGAAATGATTAAAATTTAAAATTACTAAAAATACACTAAAATCAATAAAATACTCAAAAATTGGCTTAAGATTCATAGTGGCATACCTGTCCTACACCTACTACCACTCCTAGAGCTCCTCCTCATCTAGTTTGTTATCTCCTTGCCATCCTAGCTCATTTAGTCTCTCAAATATTTTTTTATCCTTCATAAGTCAAAGCAACAAATGACTTATCTTTCTCCCCATTTAAAAACACTTTTTAGTAATTAAAAAAATTTAATTATTTTCAAGTAGATTCCTTATTTTGCTTATATCTTTGTTTCTATTCATCCATTTTTCAAACCAAAAAATGCATTGGAATCATGATCACATACAAAATATTTTCGACTATCATATGTCTACATTCTAAAAAAATTGATTTTTGGCTATTTTTTTCACTAACTTCTACAAGTTCACCTAGTGTTCTTTACATTGGACACCTTCACTTTCTCTTGTAGTCTACTTCTTTATCTAAAATGCTAAGGTAAGTAAAAGTATATGTTTTTCAATTTTTCCCTTTCCTTTATCTTATTTGATGCTTACTGAACTTTACTTATCATCATCATTGTGTGTTATCATGTTCTATTCCTAAAGCACCATCTCAAATTGCATTTACATGACACATGATGAGCTTCAAGTGGGGCATATGTATACACATAATATTGTAAAAATTTTATCACTTACTAACACTTTATATCTTTTAGGGACCTATTGAGTCTCAATTTATTTGAGTTCATACCTTAAGGGGTGCACCGAGGTGGGTAGACCATTGGTGCTTCATAATATTGTTGTCCCTTTTGCCACTTACCATATACACATTTGTCTCCTAAAACCATTTACCCTAAGCTTATTCTTTTCAGTTGTACCCATTACAATCATTTATCACATCTTTTTCCTCTTATTCCTTGCCTCATCCCCTTTTGATAGTTGGTTGTACTAGGTTTATTGGGTTGACCTTGTATAATTTTTAGCTTCTAATTACTATACAAGGTCGATTGGGTTGACCCTATACTATTTTGGGGTATTTTTCACTTTGGAGGTTATTAGCCCTTTGGTTGACATAGCTCAAGACCCAGTGAATTATCTCTCAAAAACATATAGGGTTGACCCCATATAATTGACATATTCAAAAGGATTTAGGGTAAGATCCACACACACACACACACACACACACATATACAAGTTCATTTATAACCATTTGAAGATAGAAAAATGAAGAAGAATAAGTGAGAATGAACATCTACTTATTGACCATTCTACTTGAGAAATAAAACTTAGGATTCCATACTTTCTTCAGAGATACAAATTTTATCTTGTGGAGAATTCTTTTAGATTCATAGATAGGTTATGTATCCTAGAGATAATTTTTCTTTGTTATCCTTAGATACCACAACAATCTCTTGTGAAGCACCTTGGCCAAGGGAGAGATTAAGGCTCAGTAGGTTTGTCTTCAAGGGTAAGTATTCCTAACTTTATTTCTCCTTTATAATAGTAGATAGATAATGTAGTTGAGATTCTCTTTCATGTATTAGGATTCCGTATACATTAACATGAGTATATGTCTTCTATGCATGTTTATTTTAGTTTATTTTATTTCTAACCCATACTTTATGCCATAAGCTTTGGTGAACACTAGATTATATTTACTTTCTTGTTATTAGAATAAGTGAAATATCAAAACCTAGGACCCCCTTACAGTTATTGCATGATTATGTTAGTCTAGAGGCTTTGGAACCCTAATTAGAATAGTGTATTATGATAAGTAATCCCTTAATTAGGTCTATCATTCCCCATCTTGGTCATTCTTTCACTTAAAAAATGTATTCCCAATCAAAAGTGTAATTATGCTCTATCTTCTCTGAGCTAGGATTAATTTATAGACATGATACATTTTTGATTGCATACAGAGGCAACACAATTCACATAGAAGATACTAGGTAACTTATGTTGATGTTTAAGTAATCATCCTCAAAAACCATAAGAGGATAAAAATGTATTCAAATTGATCTGAAAAGCATCTATAACCAATGTCATAATAAACCATGAACATATTTTGATTCTAAAGTGGAGTTTGACTCACGGGACTTTAAATCTGATGTTGAGACTAACATTGATTCCACTTTTGATGCTAAATCTGATATCAGTTCAAAAATAGAATGTGACTCTAATTCTAATTATTATTCAATTGTGGATGATACCATAATGATGTTTTGTTGAATGTTTTATATGGGATAATTAATGGTCTATGATGCCATAATGGTCTCTTTGAGAATAAATTCATCTAAGAAGGGTTCAACATAGACTGGATCATCTAGGCAAATCTTATGATAGAGAGGGGATAACTCAAGTGGTGACTCCATAGAGACTAACTTGTCAAAGTGAGACTCCTTAACAAGGGGAAAAAGGTCAAGATAAAACTCCTTAAAGACTCCTTTTTTAATGGGGGTCTCTTTAAAAATAACACAATGGTCAAGATAATGATTTTCCCAAAGGTAGTTATAATCATTAAGATGTGACTCAACAAAGACTGGCTTGTTAGAGTGAGACTCTTCAACCAAAGGGAAAGGATCGAAAGGTGATTCATCATAAGTTGACTCATCAAAAATAGGTGTTTCAATAAAAAACATCATAAATTAGTTGGTTATTTTGGCTTTTATTTATAATTAGTTGTAAAATATTAGTTTTGAACACATCTTGGTCTTTGAATGATGGCTCTTGAAGAGGTATTGGTTGGATTTATTATGGATCAATGATTGAAATTGATTTTCTAAAGTGGGGGAAGATTGAAAATGGATGGAGGATTAGTGGTTAAATAATGATTTATTTGTAAATAAAATCATCAAATATGGGCTTAACAAATATTGATTTCTAGTTTAGGATGGTAACTATGACCCTTCTAGTTGTAATTGCATACCTTTATTAAGATAATGAGCTACCATACTTGGAAGGGCCTAGAATGGTAATGAAAGGGTATTATGAATCTTGGTTGATAATATAAGACAAAAGATAAGGGCATAGAATGGTAATGGATAGATGTTACGAATCTTGGTTGCTAATGCAAGACAAAGGGTGAGGGCAGAAATGGTAATGGATGGGCATTATAAATTTTGGTTATTGGCATAAGCTAAATGATAAGGTAATGGCATAATCCTTGGAAACTATGAATCTTGGTTACTCATATGAACCAAAGGATGATTAATGGTGTAGGTATGGGATAGGGTACCATTATCATTAAAAGGGTGAATTTGGTATGTCAATTATCCCAAAGGGGTGATTGTGACATATGATAATCAACATGGCTAGGTTTAGAAATTAGCCCAAAGAGAGTGGTCTTGGTATATGAAAATTGGCTTGGTGGCCTAAGTATAGGTTTGAAAGTGACATTGGTCTAGGAATAGGTAATCAGTCTAATATTAGAAATGGTTTAAAATTGGCTTAGAATGGAGCTTATCTCCAATATTGGCAATAACAAGTTGGTCTAAAATGTCTTCAAGGCCTAATTTTAAATGTCTTACACAAATGTTTAAGTGAATGGATAAAAATGAATGCCAAAATTAGGTAAAAAGTGTTTCAAACAAATATAATCTAGGTATAAAAATGAAAAAGGTTTCTAGATCTTTGGGAACAAAGCACAAAGATAGGCTCAAAATAGCTAGGTCTAAAATAAAGAGGTAAGATGCTAGGACTCTTCAAAACTTGACACAAGAGCTAGACTTGAATAAAACTAGGTCTAAGACAAATGGGAATTTTATAGGTATTTTGGGAACAAGGCACAAAATCTAGACTCTAAAGAACACTAGGTCTAAAATAAATTGGAATTGCTAGGTCTTTTGGAAACATGACATAAAAGTTAGACTTGGAACAAAACTAGGTCTAAAAGACAATTTATTACTCTAATAAACTTTAAAAACTTTGACTCAAACTAGGCATTCATATTCACACACACACACTTGATCATTTGAAAAATGACATTGGAATTTAGGCATATGGAAGATAGATTACTTCCCAAATTGAGGCACAAAAATAGTCTCTAAATCAAATGAGAAATTAGTCTAAGTTGCACAAACCAAAAGTGAAAGGTAAATGCCTAAGCCAAAATTATGTGAAGCATAGCCATAAACCAATAAATATTTGAATTTAAACTTGTCAAGGCTAATTTTGAATTGGATTTAGAGGACTTGACTTTAAAATGGACAACAAGCTTTACTAAAATAGATGGAATAACACTACTAGTTATAGACCAAGAAGGCACATGTGGTTATAAAATTAAAATTTGGACACAAGGCAAAGAGTCTTTGAAATAATGTGAGTAGTGTAACAATGTTATATTTATCTAAAGGTATGATAAATGGTTTGTTTCAAACACTCTAATCTATAAGACTTGGAATGAAATAGATAGTATAATGGTGCCCCTTTCAAATAAGTGACACACACGCAAAAGTTTGATAAATTACTAAGGCAAATGTCTGATGTCAAATGAACAAAATAACACCACTTTAAATAAAGGAGTGGTGTGCAAACAAGACCCATGTTGGATGTGGTATGACAAAAAAATAGTTTTTGATGCAAGATAATGCAAGTAAAAGGATACATAAAAAAACACCTAAGTATAATGTCTTAAATCCAAAAAACTAACAAGGTAACTTCGTATTATCAAATTCTCTCTATATACTTGCTCTTGAGAATAAATTTAAGTTGTTAATCCAAAATTTAAAATGTACATGAAAATTAGGGTTTTTAGGCCTACTTTTCTCTCAAGAGTTTGTATGGAAACCTATAACTTTAGATTACTTGCCTTGCATTGATAGTATATCGATGACAAGTGGGGTTATCTAAAGTATAAATTTTTATATGTTCTAAATGGTCCCATATGTATAATAACACTCTAAGCTATAATAATTTGAATGAAATAGATAGTATAATGGTGCCCCTTTCAAATAAGTGACACACACGCAAAAGTTTGATAAATTACTAATGCAAATGTTTGATGTCAAATGAACAAAATAACACCACTTTAAATAAAGGAGTGATGTGCAAACAAGACCCATGTTGGATGTGGTATGACAAAAAAATAGTTTTTGATGCAAGATAATGCAAGTAAAAGGATACATAAAAAAAACACCTAAGTATAATGTCTTAAATCAAAAAAACTAACAAGGTAACTTCATATTATCAAATTCTCTCTATATACTTGCTCTTGAGAATAAATTTAAGTTGTTAATCCAAGATTAAAAATGTACATGAAAAGTAGGGTTTTTAGGCATGCTCTTCTCTCAAGAGTTTGTATGGAAACCTATAACTTTAGACTACTTGCCTTGCATTGATAGTATATCCATGACAATTAGGGTTATCTAAAGTATAAATTTTTATATGTTCTAAATGGTCCCATATGTATGCTTAACAGTAGGGCTCACCATGTCATTTAGATCCATGTTAACTAGCTTGTTATGAAAAGGTCTTGTCCTTTTCACAACCACTACATCTATCAATTGGTCAGTGTAGTGCAATTTTTGAGTTAAACATACATTCTAAGGTAGTCTCTTACTAAAAAATCTTATTTAACCACTCAAACAAGCATCCCAGTAAGTTGACCTCAAATCCCTACCATGGAGTGGTGTTGAAGTGGTGTCGAGAGATGAATTCTTGGGTCAATACTTCCATAGATAACCCATGGGGAGGTGATGAACTCCTACCCACAATCTAAGATGCATGAAATAAAGATAGTGGAAAGACTTTAGGGTTATTTTGGGGGTCACCCAAATCACTCAAATTTTAGGGAGGGACTTAGCAAATTTCCTTCCATGATTTTATACCAAAGTTTTAAATAAAATAAGTGAGCATTTTTTATCACCCAAGTTCCCTAAAGGAGATGGGGGAGAGAATACACATGGCACTCAGCTTGTGAAATAAACACACAATAACAATCACAAAAATGAAAACTCTTATGATTATTTAATTAAAGTGATTAAGGATGAATCTATGAGATTTTATTATTGCGTATGATATGATACCCAAAATAGGGATGCCTCAACATTATTTTAATCATTGATTAATGATACAAAGATGAAATTGGATTTTTTAGTGATTACTAGGCTTAATTTATAATGTTTGGTAGAAATCAGTCTGAAGTCTAGTCGAAAGACAATTATGGAAAGAATGGGGTGTCGACAATTATGATGTAATTTTGTACTTATTTTTATTTGGCCATGGTCCATGACTCTTTATTTCTCCTAAGGGATTTCTCAGTTTGTGTTGTGATTTTTCTCAAGGTGTGATCTCATACCACTTGTGCTTTTATTGATTATGTATTACACTTTTTATATTTTATAAAATATAATTCATGCTTCAATAAAAAAATAGGTTACATACATACTAGTTGATCACTAATGAACATGCACCCACATATTTGGGATACCTATGTGTGGTTTGAGCCCTCTTTATATTTTTATTACATAGACAATTCTCAACCATATAATAGGGTGTGGTTGGGTTTGTCCAACCCATATTTCTAACCCTTTTTTAAAATCTAAGGCAAATGTCAATAGTGGATCTAGGTTTTCAAGGTGAAGGAAGATAAAAATATGAATTTTCACACAACGCCAAATATCTAAAATTACATAGGATACATATTAAAAGGCATGTACATTATTATGTAGTAGAAAAAACTTGAAAAATATAAAATATAATTCCAATAGAAAACAAACATATTTGATAATTGCATGTGTCTGAGTATTACTAAACGCATCTAGGCATATTCTAATAGTCATTCTACTAAGACAAGTGATCAAAATGGATTTTAGGGAATTTATGATGATTATATATAAACACAAACCATAATATAATCAAAATAAGCTAAGTACCTTGTCATCTTGGTCATTTCTATAAATAGTAAGTGTAATCAATCAATCTCAATTTGATTTTTACATTCATATTTGTGTAATTTAGACATATCTTATGCAATTTGAATTATCAAACGTATTAATTTTTTAGATCATTAAATCCAAAATAAGTTACAATATATTTGTGAACCCATTCTTTTGAGAATGACAAGCACTAGGTTTCCCTTAGGGTTTCATCCTACCTTCTTAGGGTATATTTTTATATTAGGGGTTTAGATATAATATGTGATTTCCTCCTTGTCACATAATCATAATGGAAAATATAATTGATGTGGATGTTAATAAAGGAAATGATTAGCAAAATGTTCATAATAGAGTTGATGATGTGGATAGACAAGAAGTAACTCAATATTTTAAAATGAATTCAAACATGCTTGATGCATTATTACATGTAAATATAGATTAAATGAAAAATAATGCTAAGGTTATGTTTTAACCTTTTAAGACTTATCAAGTATAAATCCTATGTGTGTTACATATCTTAGTAGACTAAATTAGATAAATAATATGAAATAAATATAACCATTGATTTTTAAAAAAATTGACTAGCTTTGACTTTTCTAAAAATAGTAATAAATAGTGTGTGTAATAACTTGCTATAAAATAACTAATATAGATGATTTAGGTGCTAGAAACTGATTTAGAAGTTGGTTTTAGTGTCATAAATTGGATCCAAATGTTATAACCCCTCCTAGATAGTATCACCACAATTGGATAGTAGTGCCATTATTGGAAAAGTGGTGGTAGTGTCCTAATATTGGTAACAGTGTTCTCTATGTAGGACTATCTCGATATTTTACATGAACATGTGTCTAAATCTCTAGGGTCTATTCCTACAAGTAAAAGTTTTAAAACCCTAAATTTTTCTTATAATGACTAACTTATTATGTAAACCCTAATCCTAATATAACTAAGGCATGAGCTAAAAAGTGTGTTTGTTAGTAAGATAGGCTAGACATCCTCAACACCCCATTTTGAAGAGAGTTTCCTACATACCAATACTCTGAGGAGGGATCAAGCTTGATGTAGTTATCCAAACCTAAGTTTTGGTTCAATTAAAATGTTATTATATTATGATAGTGGCCTTGAGTGCCTTGAATGTGCTTGAGACTATAAATCTAGATAATTTGAGCTTAGGGTTGTTGTAGATGATAGTATACAAAAGTAGGACAGAATAGGGATTGATAACCTTAATTGTGAAAAACTTGTTTTGATTTTGAATGTGTATTTTCATTTAATTTCTATTTAGTGGTTAGAGGGATAAAATTTATGTATATATAATGTTATGATGCTTATGCAGGTGATCAAATATGTCTAGTCTGACCTTAGGAAATTTTAGTTTTGAAAAGATATATGTTTGGGAAAAGATAGGGAAAAGGACATTAGTGTCATTTTAGGGACACTATCACCATATGACACTAGTGTCCTTATTATGGTGCTAGTTTCCAATTAGCATAACATTAGGTATGAAAGTTTAGGATCAAAAAATGAGGATCTGGGACTACTTTGGGGCTAACTAGGGACACTTTTGGCCCACATGAAGGTTGGATAAGTGTGACAATATGCTCTAATAAATGTATAGGTATAATATAGGGATAGGTAGTCTCAAGTATCACTCGTAGATATCAAATACCAATTTTAGGTCATTACATTCCCCCTTTATTCTATAAATGTAGTAAAGTGAAATGACTAGGATAAAGGAAAAAAATCATACCTAGACTTACCTAGGAGGTGAAGCTCATGAAGCTAGGTTTGAGTATGTAAAGCATGATCTAATTCATGTCCTACAAGTGAAACATGCATAAATTAGTCCTTAATTAAGAGATATAAAAAACAAAAGACTAAATTTATTAAAAAAGTAAAAATGAGTAAAGATATGGGAAAAAAGAAAGGAATGAATACACCTTATTGGGTATGCAAACCAATACATGAACTGGTGACAACATGTGTGTGTGCATGTATATAATGATCAATTAGTGAATATATTGGATTTAGATAATATCTTGATCAAACCTCATGTGTGGGTGGCTCAAGAATTCAATCTAGTTTTGACCCCATCATTGCCCACCCCTACTTGGTGGATCATGGCTTGTGAGTAGATTAGATTAGACTAATAGTGTGTCCAACCTCTCATGTAAGTGGCTCAATAACTAAATTAGTCTATGACTCCTTCATTTCCCACCCATGTGTAGTAGATGCATCTAAAAATAAATTATGTGAAGTATCGTAAATGTCTAACTAGTTATATCTAACTATGTATGTTGGATCTACAACCATTTAGGTACATTAGGTGGCTTCAAGCCACTCAAGAATGCCAACCACTGTAAATGGAGTAAGGCATGAAACTATTTTGAAAACTTGAATATAATGTTGGGTGTATACAACATAGAGAATGAAATGTAATTTTTCATTCTATCTAATGAACCGGTGTGTAAGTTATCATACATAAATAATGTGTAGTGCACATGCCCTCAAATCTAATATCTGAGCATATAGATTCTTGAGTAAGTTTTAATAATCTATATTTAGTTATCTAAACTAAATATGGGAATGTTCATGCTACACATGATGCCACCAATATAAGTAAATTGATATGATTCTAAGCTAAACTAGTATGCATATGAGTAAAACTGAGTATAACTAGTAAATCTATAACTAAATCTGTGTAAACCTATAATGTACCTACTTTAATTTTCTATTCAATCTAAGCATATAGATTTTGGTCTAATTTATGTGTAATTTTACTATTTTTTGGGTCACTATTTTTCCACTATGTTTACCTATGTCTTATTTTTTATAACTGAGCATGTGTAATAAAAATGTATTGTGAGTATAATATAAAAGCTTGATCTCTGTGACAAACCCCTATGAATGCCCCTGTTTGGAGGGGAGTTATTAAACCTATGTAATAACTATCCTCAAAATAAAAATATTTGAAAAATTTGTGTTAGTAAAAACATATATAATATCTATGTAATAATCCAATATAATGTGCATGCATAACATCAGAATGTAAGATAATCTGAACATAAGTATGTAAAGTAAGATGTATGTCATGTCTAGCATTCATAAGGGTGTCAAGATAGATGTAGAAATGTATTTAATAACAAATATGAATAATAAATGTGTATCTACCTAGGGGATGGGGCATGATGTCCATCACGGTACCCAAGTAGGAAGGGTAGATGCATTAGGTCCCTCATGGCATCAAAAACATGTGTGTGTAATAAGCAAATACAAGTGTCATGGTCATGATGAATACAAGAAAACATACATATAAAACACATGAGGCACACAAAGTAGGCTAAGGAGACACAATACAAGGGACATGATAATGTCACTAAATATGATAAAATAAGACATACAAGGACATGTTCAAATGTCTACATACACAAGTAACAATTAAGTTGGCTTAGAGCCATATAAAAGTACATGTTCAAATGTTAACATACACAATCAGGAAAGGCACACACAAGGACATGGACATGTGTCCAAAGCATACATACTATGAATATAAGTGGTGTAGATCTAAATAACAATGGCATATTCAAATGCCCTCTAATAGAAGAATCATAGAAATACAATCAAGTCTAAACTAGGAAAGCTAGAAATAAAAGAATGTATGAATATGGAATAAAAATTTGTGTAAGAGTTAGGATTTACATATTTTGAGTCTAAAGTAGTAATAATTGGAAAAAAAATTTGAGTAAGAGTACAATGATCAATATCAAGATATAACAATGCTAAAGTTGGGATGTAGAGTGTAAAATGATAGTACTTGGTAATTGAAATGATGTATAACATGCCCCCAAGTGGGTGAATATATCAATTGAAGACCCATGTATCAGTGTATATGACCCAAATGGGTAGATAATAACAAGTTTGGATCAGTGTAGTGGACCTGAGCCCTATAACAATTTGTAATCACTTGACAATAACAAGTGAATTATTTAAGTATGATAAAATTGACTATACTAAGATATCTAACATATCACATAACAATACATATAATTTGTTTTTTGAGTAATATTTGATTTTTTTTGTGGTTTTTTATATATTATATTTTTTTTGGATTTTCTAGATATAAGCTATGTATAAGGAACATGAAAATGAACTATGTACAAGGAGCAAGAGAGAAGGAACGTATGTCTAAGTAAATGCTCAAAATAAATAAGATATAATAAAATCAAAGTAAAATGTCTCTATAGACACAAGAACACATCCATGGGATGTGGATAATCGGATGGTGTATCTGATGGGAGATTATCTAATGTTAGATATTGGATCTATCCAAACTCAAATAAGTCATCATCATCATGATCATCATACCATTCTATATGTATTAGTGGATCCTTATCATTGGAATTAGTATGGAGTCTATGCATCCAAATAACATGCTACTCAACTGTGTAAGATTCTTCTCGTGTGGTCCAAAGTTAAACCACATTGGACTATGGAGTATCTGTATGCTTGTGGTTCTCATCTATGCCATCATGTAAAATGTGAACCATGTGTCCCTCATGATTAAATGTCAAACATCTATCTGATCAATCAACCATAGAATCCATAATCCATAACCATGTATTTCCAAGTATAACCTATAGATGAGTGCCCCTAATCATGATAAATAATAATGTGTTTGCCACCTTGGGGCCACATGTAATTGGTAGTGTGATATTCCTAATTGAATCCTGATAATGTATATCATGTTGTGGCTCATTTTCATAATAGCCTATGTGTTGTAAAAAAATGATAAATTAAAAGTATTAGGATCATAATCCTCATCTATAAAAACATGGGGAATATATCTATCTACAACAAAAATTTGGATAGTCAATGGATCATTCTATGAGTATCTATGTTAGTGATGAATCTATCATGGTGATCGTATATGTGGAGGTGATCTTATCTATGGAAGTGGAGGCTGTATGATTTGAATATTTCCCTTAGCCTTGAATTTATTCAATTAATGTTTTAATGTTGAACATGTATTGGTATCATGTCTTATAAATTTGTGAAAGTGATAAATGGGTTGAGCTTCATATGGTGGCAATCTATTGACTTGTCTATGCCAAAATATGGGTAATACCATCAATCCTCTATCAATTAATATCTATAAAATATGGTGTGGTATATCTTGTGAAATCCTTGATTGAATATGTATAATAAATTCTATATACATAGATGTAACCATATGTACTAAATGAATGAAAGGATTTTCCATTGACTATAGCTGACTAGGAGAGCATGTAGCTATAAGATTCTAAATAAGTGGTGTTGCTAGTGTAGGAAGAGGTAAAATTTCCTTAGAATCATATTTATACTCTCTCAAGCCCAATAATGTGAAACATAATCCACATAAATAGTCATCAATGCCAATAGGTATTGGATCATCCTCTGTGGTGGCTTTAGAATATGTATTAGAGTTATGAATGTATACTTATTTTGAGTTAATAATTATTGGTAATTTTGTTGTGAGAATATCATCATCTACCCTGGGTGAGGATATCTTTACTATGGGAGGATATTACTCCATCATCAATGAAGGTAATTATGTTGTAGGAAGATTTGGAGGAGGTGTAGAAATAGTCTTACTAGACTCCCCAACCTCATATGTACGCATCTCCTCAATTGGAATCTTGTGAGGTGGGAATTATATGAGAACATGAGGTGTCCCATCTGAAGATGTACTCAACATAGTAGGCTTGGTGAGTCTACAATATTTGAATGGATGATTATCTATTGGATAAGTGTATAAGTATCTATCATGTAAAAACTTAATGCATCTATCCAAAGTAGAGGGTATGGCCTCCATAACATGTATCATAGGTATCCCAAGTAATAAGTTGTAATTAAAATTATTAGGCATGACCTGGAAGTGTGAAAGTAAGGTTTTTAGCCCTACCATAATGTCTAATGTAATAGAACCCAATGCCTATATACGAATGTCATCAAAACCTCAAATATTATTATATGTCATCTTAATGGATGATATATCAACCCCCATGGTATGTAGAAATGTGAGGTTACATATGTTAAGTCCTAAACCACTATTAATTATAACTCATTTAATAATGGTGGTATTGATTTGTGCTTGAATGAAAAATGGTAAATTTTGAGTGATTATTGACTATGAGAGCAAGTCCTCATTAGAAAAAGATATAACATCCTTAATATCCTTAATAGTTTTCATGATAAATGAAAAGTAATATGGATATATGTCACAAGGAAAAGATGTATGATTGAGTATTTGAAAAAGAATATCTTTGAAAATAGTTGCCTTTTGAAGTAATTCCAATATGGATGTCTTTATCGATGTATTTCTCAACTGATCCATAATATCAAATGATTTTTACTAATAAATGGGTCCTATTATAGTATTCTTAGGATGAGGAGGGATGGTGGGATTATTTTTCTCTTATATAGGCTGAAGAGGCACCCTATTATAACTAGTAATAGATTAAACTGTAAGATCTATGTAATCTTCCAAAATTGGTATGTGAGTGGTAAGAGTGATACTTGAGACTACCTATCCCTAGCTTAGCCCTAGACCTATCTTAGAGCATATTATCACACGTATTCATCCTTCGTGTAGGCCAAAAGTGTCCATATTCATCCCCAAAGTTGTCCTAAACCCTCATTTCCCAATCTTGGCCTTTTATGCCTAGTGTTATACCAGTTGGACACTAGTGCCATGTGGCACTAGTGTCCCCAAAATGGTGATAATGTCTTCTACCCTAGATTTTACCAAATGGATATATTTTCAAAATAAAATCCTCCTAAGGTCAGCCTAGAAATTTTTATCACCTAAATAAGTATCAATTATCCCTCTAACCACTATATGTAAATAAAATGTAAAAACACATTCAAACATAGAACAAGTTGAGCATGATTAAGGTTATCAATCCCTATTCTGCCCTAATTTTACATACTACCATATACAACATCCCTAAGCTCAAATTTTTTAGATTTCCAATGTCAAGCACATTTAAAGAACTCAAGGTAATTATAATACTATCATTTCTTACACTTTCACTAACACTTAGGTGGATATAACTCTCTTCATAGTGGGGTGTTGAGGATGTCCATCCTACCCTACTAATAAACACACTTTTCAACTCATGTCCTAGTTGTATAGAGGATCAGGGTTTGCATAATAAATTATTTATTTTAGGCATAATACAAGGTTCTAGAACTTGTGCATGTAGGAACAAACCTCAAAGATCTAGACATAGGTGCACCCAAAAGTTTGTGACAGTCCTACATAAAGGACACTATGATCAATATCAGGACACTACCACCACTTTTCCAATAATAGTGCTACTCTAAAATTATGATGCTACTATCTAGAAGGGGTTATGACATAAGGATCTAGTTTAATACATTCAATCTAATTTCCATCTCAATTTATATCACTTAGATCATTTGTATCAAGAGTTTTCCAACTAAGTCTTTACTGACACTATTTATTACTATTTTTAGAAAAGTCAAAGCTATTTAATTCAATAACAAATTAGTGGATGTATTTATTACATATCATTTTCTTCATTTAGTCTACTAATATCTTTAACAAACATAATATTTACATGTGCTAAGTCTTAAAAGGTTAAAATAATTTACTATTTGTCGAGGATGAGTAGTAGAGGTGTGATGGGAATGAAGATAATTAACGAGTCTAGATGGAGGTGGAATTAAATGAGTCCTCTAAGCCTTCTATCATATAGTAGTAACTAGAGGTAACTCAAAGTGAGCCATATATCAATGATACTCAAAATAATGGGACTCACATGAGGGTGGACCAATGTGTAAAATAAGATTAGCTCTAACATGATGCATGAGAGGAGTGATATACATGTGCACTTGTCTACTAATGCCTGGTAATAAACATTCTAAGAAAAACACAATAATTTATATAATTAATTATAAAATGAAATTTACCATGATAATCATGAGGGTAGACTAAAAATTAAAAATTGAGTAGATGTTATAAATGTAAACCGTAGAGTTATCTAGGGTTATGATTTTTGCAACATTTGAAGTAAGTTGGGTTCACTGGATGTTTTAACCTTTTAGAGATTATAAATTATAAATCATATGTTTGTTAAAGAGATAAGTATATTAAATCAAGAAAATAATATGTAATCAATATATCCACTAAATTGTTATAGAAATAACTATTTTTGACTTTTCTAAAAATAGTAATAAATAGTACAAGTAATAACTTAGTTATAAAATAACTAATATATATGAATTAGGTGATATAAAATGAGATGGAAGATGGTATGAGTGTCATAAATTATATTATGATGTTAGAACCCCTCCTGGTTAGTAGCACCATAATTGGATAACAAAAACATTATTATAAAAGGCGGATAGTGTCTTCTATAAAAGACTATACCAAGTTTCTGGGTGCACCTATGCCTAGATCTCTGGGGTTTATTCTTGGGTGCATTAATTCTAGAAAAATGTATTTTTACTGTAATGATTAATTTATTGTGTAAAACCCAATCCTCCATGTAACAATGGAATGAGTTAAAAAGTGTGTTTGTTAGTAAGGTAAGTTGGACATCCTCAACACCCCACTATGAAGAGAGTTGTCTACATATAAATAATCCAAAGAGGGATCAAACTTGATGTAGTTGTCCCCACCTAAGTGCTAGTGCAAGTGAAAGTGTTGTTAGTATGATAGTGTCCTTGAGTTCTTTGAATGTGCTTGTGATTATAAATATATATCATCTGAGCTTGGCTCTTATAAATGGTGGTATGTAGAAGAAGGGAAAAATAAAAATTGATATCCTTAATTATACTCAAATTTTTTTGAGTTTGATTGTGTATTTTACATCTAATTTCCATCTAGTGGTTAGAGGGATAATATTCATGTATATATATTATTATGATTCTTATGTGGGTGATAAAATATGTCTAAGCCAACCTTAGGAAGTTTTAGTTTTAAAAAGATATATGTTTGGGAAAATATAGGTTAAAGGACATTAGTGCCATTTTAGGGACACTAACACCATGTGGCACTAGCATCCTTATTATGGAACTAGTGTCTAGATAGAAGAACACTAGGTAGGAAGGGCCAAGATCAGGGAGTGAGGATCTAGGACTGATTTAGGACTAACTAGGGATACCTATGGTCTGCATTAAGGCTAGATAAGTGTGTCAATAGGCTCTAGGATAGGTCTAGGGATAAGTTAGGTATATGTAGTCTCAAGTAGCACTCTTAGCACTGAAATACCACTTTTGGGTGATTATAGATTGTCACATATGAGGAATAACATGGACCCTTCAATGATACTAATTTACCTTATAGAGGTATCAAATCTATACTAGGTGTTCAAACCACTAATCCTACTACTTCTATATGTATGTCTACACCTATGGTTACATATGTGATTCTATCTCATAGTGTGGGGGAACAAAATGTCTCCATTAAGTTTATATGGCTATCTCTACATGATATAATTTTGTGCCTCATAAGATGGATGTAGATACCTAATCTAGTCATAGTTACTTGAAAATGTTAATTCTTGACATATCTTGAGCTACTTGACTCACACTCAAATATATGAATCTTATTCTTCATTCCTCTAACCATCTATCTATATGCAGGTTTGACCCCTCTATTCATTGTCACTACTACAAAATGATTTTTAAGTCAATGATCAAACTACATTATAACACTCTCAAACTAATCCCAACATTAGGCTACCTATTTTTTCTTTTCTAGTACAAGTCCATGCTATACATCCAGGTCCACATTGTCTAGACATGTCCTCTACCATGGACTTGTCCACCTAATATGGCCTTTACCATGCACCATTTAATGACTAGTTTCTAAAATTTTAAATATTCATTGGGTTCATCCTACACATTTCATATGTTGATAAAGGAAATTATTTAAAAGGTTCACTATAAATACAAATCAAAGGTTATTCATTGAGGGACTATATATAAATATGGCATCTATCTATTACACTAATGTACATTGAAAAAATATACCCTATTCTTCCCAAATTCAATATCAATCACTAAGAGTAATATCAAATAAAGTATAAATAATTCCAAATCAAATAAAATGATAACAATTTCAAGTATTATATCAAAATTTCTTGTTGCATACCTATAGTCAAGGACCACAATTACATAATCACACTAAGTGGGAGAACTAAATATGGATTGATTCTCTCTTCAGAGTATCTAGATACGTAAGTAGTGGTCAATAATCAATGAGGATGATTGGGGTCATCTCATCCCATTACACTACCCTTTTTTTTTGTAGGTTTATATCTCTCACAAGTACACTTAGGAATTCCAAGGCAAGGAAAAGGAAAACATAGGTTTCTATGTGGCACTAAAAAAATCAAAATATCTTAGCCCTATTAGCATACACATACATAAACAATAAAGCAGTTATAATTTCATCATTTTTATAGCAAAAAAAAATCATAATTGATAGACAAAACTATACTATGTAGTTATGCAAGGAGTGTAAACTTGTCCAAACACAACCACATATTTTATTCTAAGATTTGAGTTATCACATGCCTATGTTATATTTTTTTCCACTATCATACATCAATTACAACTAGTTAAAAACCATAAAATCTAAGTATCTTATTATTAGTCACACTTACTATATTTAGCATATGCCACTTTTCAATCAATTTCAATTATCAATTCAACATTTACATTAAGATTTATGCTTAAATGTCATATGTTATAATATAAATAATGTATCAATGTTTTATCCTTATTAAACACTATTATATAAAAAATAGGGTAAAACATATTATTGAACCCATTTATTTGCTTGAGCATTTATTTTTTCCAATTTTTTTCCTTGGGGTTTAGCTAAATTCACGATTTATATACACTAAGAGAAACTTGATCATTTTTTATAGTATTTGATTTAGTGATGATTTAATATTTCTCTTTGACCCAAGGGTTTCATATTGAATTCCTACTTTATATGCACATTTTTTTCACTTGTTAGTTTTCAAAAAAAAAAAATTATAGGAGTTGTTGTTTTAGACAAAGTGGTTATCAATTTTACTATAGCCATGGTGTGAGGGGTACTAATACAATATTCAATCCATTAGAAAACACTATATATGAAATATTTTTTCTACATACCTCATGGTATATTATAAATGTCTAAAATTTTATTTTCAAGCCATAATAAATCTTTTAGTCATTTGGTTTCATAGTGCATTGATAAGTGGTTAGCCCTAAGAAGTTACTCTCAATGTACATCAAATACATGATAGTGTGGATACAAGATAATGGAATCTTTCATATTCAGTTACCCTTTGAGAATTTTTCACTATATATGACTAGGATCAATATATATGAGAGCCTAAAAATCAAACACACCCTATTTAGTTACACCCTAATACCATTTACAAATTCAAAGTTTCAAGATCAATATCATTATTATAATGAATGTTCTATATTTTGATCCAACTCATGATTTTCATCATTAGATTTTATATTGCTTTCTAATATGTTATTTGGATTCACTATATATTTTTATTTATCAAATTCAAATATAATAAAATGGCTAAAATGAATAATGTATGATCTCAAGCCTTCCTTAATTCATATTGTTACAATATCAAATCTGAGATACTACATATCATCATGAGACATAAATGACATGTATTACTCCATTTATTTATCCAACTCTCTTTATGGGTTATACAATACATAATATTCACCCTATAAATGGACTTATCGTGACTTCTAAGACATATAAATAGAATAGAGAGCAATTAGATGAAATCAATGAAAAATAATTCACTAAATATATTAACACCAATCCACATAGGATTGAAAAATTATTATACATTATAAGAGATGAAAAAAATAAATTGGATCGAGCCTCTACATTGGGAGAATAATATGATCCATTCTATGATCTTCATTAAACTTTTTTAAGTGTTTCAGTCTTTATTGTTGATTTTATTCTTATATTGACACCTTCAGTTACATATGTGACATCATCCCTAGGTATGAGGGCATCACAAGGCTTAAAAAAAAATTATATGCCTATTTTTACACATGCACCATTCACATATCATTTTATTACTACACATGGTCCACTACAAACCTCACCTAATGCACATTCCATTGAGTAGAATTTTTCAGCCTTGCATGACATAGAGCAAGGTGTCTCTAGAGATGGTCATTAAATGGATTCATATAGTTTGATTTATAATAATTTGACAACTAATATAACATCATAACTATTACAAGTATGATTTTTATCTCCTAAAGTTCCACTCTATGAAGGCAAAGGTGATCCCAAACAACAACTTTGATCATTTCATGCAACATGCTTGAATTAAGCATACAATGAAAAATTATTAATCAATTTATTTCTATAAAGCCTCAAAGAATATGATTTTTAACGGTTATATGATCTTCAAATCCAATTATTTAAGACATTTAACCCATTTTTTGATCAATTTATATCACATTTATCTATTAATATTGGTGAAAATTTATCTTATGCATAAATTACTAAACTCAACCAAGCGTCTAATGAGCCCATCAATTAATATGTTATTAAATACAAAACTATGATAGCTAAGATGACCAATTCTGTGGTAAATAATTAATAATAAGATATCTTCACACAAGTTTTCTTGCACCAATTCATGAGTCTATCATGTTCAATAAATTCAAATATTTTGTTGAGTTATGCCATATAATAAATGAATGAGAAGTCAATATCATATCTTTGAAAAAACTTAAGTATGCACCAAATTCTCTAACTAATTTAAATATTTCAAAGAAAATAAAGTTACAAAGCCAAATCTAATGAAATAAAAAATGATGCAAAACTAATAGTTAATGTAGTATTCACAACCAACGAACAAGCTTCAGTTGACAACTCCATAAAGGAGGCAATTTTCATGATTACCATCACCTCCTCATATTTTGTTACAAAATTTAAGTGACCACAATCTAATATCTCTCCCTTAACCGTTATAGGTTGATATGATCAAGCCTAAACATAAGTAATTTGACAAAAATGCATACAATGACTAGCATAGATTTATTAAACATTTTACAAACAAGTGTTACAGGCTAAGTCATAGGATACAATATCTTATCGATGATAATACTATTATGTTAATCATAACCATAAAGAAGGTTAGACCAAAACAAAATGAAAATGTATTTTTTTTGAGTAATACATTTCCAAATCATGGAACAATAGAAACTAAGGAGAAATCAGAGGTAAACCATGCATATAATGTGCATCCTCATCTTTTGACATATGGACATCCAATATATGGTATTAGTGGTACACTTACAAATGCATTCATACCTCATATTATGATTACATTAAATGATATTGAGATTTTTGATGATGATTTATATAGGCATACACTCTTTATTTGAGCTTATATCAACAAAAAACCTATACACATTATCATGATCAACAATGGGTCGAGTGAAAATACATGTATAATGACACTTCTTCACACTCTTAGGTACATAGAGAAGGATTTATAAGATACATCAAAAGTAGTTAAAATAATCGAACACATATAAAATACTCTTATGCATATAATGATACCTATTTAGGTAGGTTAAGTGAAAATGGATACTCACTTCTTAGTCTTACCAAACACATGGGTCTTTGATATGTTATTAAGAAGCCCTTAGATACAAAATATCTATGTAATTATATCCATAATACATTGATATCACAAATATACACATTATAATTAGGTGGCTAAAGTTTTAGGCATTCAATATGAATACCCTCTATAGTCAAAACTATCTCCTCCTCCTCCCCCACCATCACTGCATTGGGTGATTACACCTATTCAGGACCTCAGTGCAAATTTAGTGGTTGCACCTATGTAGGATATTTATATATAGTTAGCTTAGAGAAAAGTAGTACACCCTCTTAGAAAATAAGATACACATCATAAATTTATTTACGTTTCAATGAGATCTTCATCTTTTATAGTGCATCCTAAGGAAGTACCTAGGATGATTCAATATGTTCCGTAGTGAACATAAACAATGAAACCTTCTTTTACCATACAACAAACCTCACCAGCTTATGTGCCCTATATAATTATATATCTTACACATGATTCTATGAGCAATGATCATGATGGTTAGATTATAACACCTTATTCCTTTTCAGGTTCTGATTCTTCTATATGTAGCACTTTTCATTTGCAAAAATTCACCACCCCATTCTATGATACATGTATGTACTATGGTCCTCCCATTGATGGGATAATTAACTAGCTTATTTTTCCATAGATTAAAATATTTAAAAAATAAAAAAATATTAAATATTAAAAAATATAAAAAGATAAATATTTTAAAATACAAAAAAAATTCAAATATTTCAAAAAAACAAAAACATTCAAATATTCTCAAAGATAAAAATTAGGACTTGAAGCATCACATGAGTTGTTAGTTTACTTATTTACATATGGTATATATCATATTATTTTTCATATGTACATGAATTTCATGAGGTAAATGAGTGATGTAAAACATACATATTATATATGGATTCTTATATTATGAACTCCCTTCTACCTAGTGGCCATGCCTGTGTTGGGGGTATCTTATTATATATGCTACATTATCATAAGTTATATCTATCTATGGCCTAAATACCATGTTGATCTACATATCTTACAAGTGTCTTTATTATTATTAAAACCTTACATTGGGTTATATGGATATGCTACATTGCTATGATGTTGTAGTCACTCAAATTTGGTCATGAATACTTAATAATTTTAGTTTTGGACCCATTTCACTTTAATTGACTTGAGAACTTAATCTAGACCTATTTCACCACCTCAATATATCCTAATAACATATATTAATCTATTTATTTTTAATAATATTATTTATTTCCTATAAAAATGTTATAATGGCTAAAACCCCATCTAAGCATCTATATGGATAGATCCAAACCCAAAAGTCATGCATTTTCATACAGGATAAAAATGTCCACTAAGGGAAAATAGAGTAAAATTTTCTTATCCCATATATAAAGCTTATGCATTTAGTCTCTTGATGGTCATTTTTCAAATTTGAACCTCCCTTATATTTGTTTATTGAAAAGTGCACTTTGAACCTTCCTTATATTTTGATTCATAGTTTTAGGATTTTTAGTGTGATGTTTTCCCTTTTGGATTGCTATAAAGGCACACTCAATTCACCTATTATAATACTTAAAATTTTCAATACATAGTCATATTTACACTACTACTCATTAAGGAAAACTCTAAATTTTTCCTTATTCTTTTTTTAATCACTTAAAATAGTCCTCAGCTAAGTCCAAAGCCTATTTTATGCAAGCTAAAGAAAAACATGATCAAGTATTCAATCCATATTTAGATATATTCATATAGTCAAAGGATCACAATTTAAAAAATATATAAAAGTGGGATAAATCCATGTGCTTGTCTTCCTTGTTCAAAGTATTAGATACGTAGGCAATATTCAGTCATCGTGGGGGTGATTAGTGTTAGCTCAACCCATTACATTTCCTATTTTTATCTATGATGGTTTTGAGTTATTATAAAGCCCCATTAGGTTTTAAACCTTGAATAAGTTATTTTTAGGTCTTATACACATATAAAAAGGTCAAATCACTACACATAATTAAAACTATCACAAATGATTGTGACCTAAGTTCCTGATTTTTAACAAAGGACAAGATCAACCAACTCAAGAGTATAGTGGCATTATATCTTATCCCAAGTTGGATAATATCATACTTCACCATTTTCAAATATAATTTAGTTAATTTTTCTTAATTTTAAGTATCTTTCAGTTTCACATAATTAGATCGCAGATAAAAAAACTATTTTTTCATTTCATTCATAGTTATTTTTCTTTCTTTCGATTGCACTTTTTTGAATGTAGTATTTGACTTCTATTTTGCTTGTTGAATATTAATTTACATAATTATATTATATTACATTAATTTATCTAATTTATGGTTAATTCACATATTAATTCAAATTATAGATAGAACATATTGGTGAACCTAATTTTTATTGGAGCATCTCTTCAAATATTTTATCCTAGGGTTTAGATAAATTCTTGAACATTTGACACTAAAATAATCTTATTTTTATCTTGGATCTAAATATGACACTAAAATAAATTTATTTTGACCTCATATCTAATCACTAACATTGAAAAAATTTCATTTTAACCTCAGATTTGATATCTGACATTGAAATTATCTTCTTTTGATATGGGATTTCATAAGAAATTTACTAATCTCCATACACAAAAATTTCTTTATTTTTTTCTAAAATTTCATTTTTTGTTATTATTTGGAAAAAAAATTCATGTTATTTTTATATGTCATCTAAAAATCCTACTTATTTAGATACTAAAAATGTATTAATATAATTTTAGTCTATTATAGTTTACAAATATCAATAAAGGCTTTACCCTTCAGTTATAGACCCCCCTTATGTTGAAAAGCTTGTGTTCACCATATCATTGTGCCTAAATGCTTATCTCTTAGTCTGATCCATATCATTATGATGACCCAAGTCTTTTATACTACACAAAAAATTTAAAACCTGATTAACATCAATTACTATCAATTTCATATCCATACTTATTTTCTATCCATCTAAACATTAACAGCCACAGAAGGAGACTCACACTAACAAAAGTATATAGATCCTTATCTAGTGTCCAATAGCCAAAATTCATCCAAAATTTAAAATTATCAAAAACCATGGGTCAGCCTAATTATCTTATTGAAGCCTACCATGAGATATTTTCAAAAGATATGGTATAATTATAAGTTTAAGCCTTCTCATTCCTCATCTAGAAAATACTAAGGAAACACATAATAAATCTAAATAAATCATCTCCACAAGCACTCTATTCTATCTTATTCATCCCCATTTTCATATTAAGCATAAGATCAATCATATTACATGTTTAAAGTATTCAAAGAGTAGCCCATGATAATATTTTTCAAATTACAAGCTAGATCATTGCATGTATCTTCATATAGTATATTGCATCCTTGTGAACACACTTTCCCACACATAAGGGAGAATGACATAAGTTTGAGGCCCACCTTGGAGTATTATATGTGTAAGCAATGCCCATTAATAAAGGTATTACATCTTATTTTAGCTTATGTTGGAATAAGAGCACCTACTAGTGATCAACACCATAAAACATAACTAATAATGTTTAATTTCTATGTGATTAAGTATTGATCTATGGTTAAGATTTAAGTGTTTCAGTTCCTTATTTTTGTCATGCTTGTTAATAACTCTATGGAATAATTTTTGATATAACTATTATTTTATTATTAATTATTTCATGATTAGTGGCATCTGTTGTCATGTTTAATATGATGTTCTAATGTGTAAATACCTATTATAAATTGTAGATAAGTTTCTTTTACTCCATCATGATAAATATTTATAGCTTTATTATGCATTCATCATCAACTTATAGTTGATTATGTTTACTAAATTATTAATAATGTGTTCTTTAAATAAAGTGGTTAAGATTTCAAATAAAAGTAACTAGGACCCAAGTGAAATTCCAAATGTCTTGAATCTCAATATCATTAAATAGTTATAATGATCATTTTAAGCATGATTTTTATTGATTATGAAATTATCCTTTGATCCATGATAATGTTGCCATATTATGTCAATGAAACCTATTATAATGCATTATCATGTTACTCTTAGGGCATAACCTTTTCACTTGATATGTTTCTTAACTTAATAGTGATTTAAGACTTGAGGTTAAAATAATATTGGTAAAGTATATTTGATCCACTTATAATCATGGTTGAGACATATTTATTACTAAGCTATCCAGAATATTTTGTAGTTGGAAGGAGGTCATCATTGGCTTGGGGCTAATTGTGCCTCTTGATATAATTACACTTACACCTTGTATATTATCTCTATTACTAATGCCACATATAACTATATTTCATGGTCATTGATATGGTTAGAAGTGAGACTTCAAAACAATGTGAAATTAAAGCTTGGCTATGTTTGTAAACCACACTATAGGCATCCATTGGTCATCATGATTATCACACACTAGAATCCTTAGTTTTGGGTCATGAATTGAGGACATGCTTAAGGTTTCTTGGGTCATAAGATTTTATTAAAAATCATTTAGTATTTAAATTAAATCATTAAAAAGATTATATTTTTGTAATTTGGCTCCATCCTAGCTGAAGTGGCACATTAAGATTAAAATGATATTTGGCTTGGTTTTGGAAAAATATCATCAGGGTTAAACTAGTGGCATCCCAAGGGAATGGAAAACTACTAGATGGGGGGAGGGGAAAGTATAGTGAAATAAATGTGGCTAGTGGGAAATGGGTGAATAAATTAAATGGAGTAGAAGAATTTTAGGGGAGAAATGGAATTACCTGGTGGTAACTAAGAAAAATTTGGAAAGTTGGGAGGATTGCACCTTGCCATTTAGCTATGAACCCAATAAATCTCATTATTAATTTGGAAACACTATGAACTAGAGTATTAAGGACCATTATTGGATCGTGTGGAACATGATGATAAGTCAAAATAGGATTTTTAATTCACATGTAGGTTACCAGACCTTTCAACTTAAGTTTTATGAAATTTTAAGCTTTTGAACAATACTACAAATTTCATTAGATATATTATACTAAAAAGGGAATAAATTTATAAATATATAAATAGGTATATATTTTATGGATATATACCTATAATAAGGTTAATTCCTTATCATTTTTAGGTGTTTGTGTTAACTAGTAAACCCTACATCATGGGTAATCATAGATTTTCCTTGGGTAATGAAGAGTTTGGTGATTTAAGTATTATTTTAGTTTCTATTTGGGAAAAATAAAATTTAAGCATGGTATGAATAATAGAATATGGAATGGCATTTACATATTTATAAGTATTATGACTAAATTAGTCTTTTACCATATATAATAGCCTTGTGTGCTTTCTTGCTTGAATCCCTATGTTGGTTTGGGGAAACATTATACTTTTGAATTAGGTATTATATAGAATATGCACTGATTATTTCCTTTAATATTTCTATTGGTTACAAGATTTAAATATTGGCTACATTAATTATTTTTATAATTTGAATTTATGGGATTTATTGATATTAGAGGAACTATACTTGTAGTGGAGAAATTTATAAAGGGGTTTACAGATCCCTATTTTAGTGTTATTCAATTTATTAACTCAGTCATAGTATTCTAAGTGATGAAAATATTTATCCTTATAATTTTAATTCAAATCCTATTATGGAAACCTCCTTTAAATGTGTTATACACTCAGCCATATGGAAATTTGTATATGCTTTTTTATGGTAACAATCTCAATGTAATTAGACATGTGGTTGCCTTATTACGAAATTTGAACCTCTCAGTGTATTTTAATTTAGGATAATGTGAATTAGGAATTGAGTTTATATAGTCCCTTTTAACCACATCTTATTAAGGTATTTTGACAAATAATTATCATGGATTCCATACGCTTCCTCACTTTGGAATACATGAATTAATTTAATTGCTCTTCGATGGATGTCCTTACATTCTTTCACATTTCCTCTTCTACATTAGTGAAATGTTGTGTTGGTACCTCCTAATAATATTATGGAATCCATGATATATCCCAACTAATGAATGACATATGTCTTCTAACGAACCTTAATTTAATGTTTATCCTCTTTAAATAATTCATTTATGTGATTTGATAAGGATTTGATGGGCGTAAAAGCTAGTTGATCAATAATATAGCTAACATAATAAGAAAAGAGCATATTTTTTATACTTATATACTGATTGGTCATCCTATTACCTAATTGCAATTTAATTATGTTTGATATTCATGCTTTTATGGCTCATAAATATATTATATTTTGGTTTCAATGTTAAATGCAAAGTTTTCTAGATGGGTTTATTAATTCATGAGTGACACTTAGGAAAATACTTTTATTCTTATTTTATTGCAATAAGAAATGTGCTTTGTCCTATGTTACTATTATCTCTTCATGGGATGTTTTTTCTTGATTGTTGGTGTTCAAAATGATGTGCTCAACATCACTATACATACTTAGAAATTTATAGTTTTAGCTCTTGTTAATGTTGAATGAATAAATGATATACACCTTCTATAAGAAACATAACCATCCACTCTAGAATTCCAAGTAGTTTATGGACATAACTATAGCTGGCTTGAAAAAATTAATGTATAATGGAATTTAATTATGAAATTAAATAGAAGCATGGTAAAAATATAAATATTTTCTAGAGGCCATTTACATTTATAATGGATTAAAAATTGTTTCCATATTTAGGGAACATTTATATAAGATTGAAATGGAAATAGGCTAAATGTTGAATAAGTGGTAGTATTTAGGTGATTTACACATGAGAACTAGGCAAGGATAAAATAAATAAATTCTAAAATATTGATTGCACATGTGACTATTGATTTTTGAATGCTTGAACTAAATTAAACCATGCACAATTAAGTTATTGACAAATATTATCATTAGGTTATGTGTTGGCTTAATAATATAATAAACAATTATTTATCTATGTTATGAGGAATTAAATAGTACTGGTGATTACTTACATGGATGATTGAATCAAGATTTAGTCTGGATAGAAATTATTATATAAAAAATACTTAAGATGATAAGAAGAGATATCATTTTTGATTTTCAAATGGCCATGTGGTTTTAATCTTGTGATGTTCAAAGTATTGCTAATTAGACCAAGTAGTGACAAATTAATGACATGTTTCTAGTTTTGGGATTTGATATTAATTATTGTGTGTTATTATAATTTCAATTATTTATATATTAAAATAATTTAATTTTGATCCTTAGTTAGTATTATACATGACATATCTAGCTCTTCCAAACTACATGATTTACTACAATCACCTATAGGATATCCTTGATTATGACATGCATTTTATATGAGGTAGGATAGATAGTATTTTAAAATTGTATGAATACAATTCCTTTTTGGGGTTTTTATTAACTTTATATAAAAATACATGAACTATAAAGTATTATAAAATATATAGTTCTAGGTGAAAATTTTAAGTAAGACTTCAATGTTTTGGTCAATATAAAATGGTTGGTAATATTTTCCTAGACTTAAATGATGGGCATAGGCTTATTACATCTAAAGGATAAAAGGGTTTAATAATTATTATTACTTATTTTGATAATTAATTTATTGTCATGAATATTTTAAATTTAGATTACTTAGCTTGAAAGGTAGTAAATTTTCTAGCTCATGTTGACCCACCCTATTACCAACCTTTAGTGTAGGTGGTAATTATTTGTGGCAAGTTTCAGATACATAGTTACCATTGTATGAAATTATGATTCTATGATTGTTAAGATTCATCTTAATATGGCTCTCTTATATTTTCACTCTAATTATATCTAGATAGATGTTATTGGTACCAAAAAATTAAAAGCCATAATTATCTAGTTTTGGACTGTTAATGTAATCTACATCTAGTTTGGATATGCACTAAGGTAATCCATCCTTGTGTTGTAACTCATTCTATAAAATCATCAGATGAAGGTTGGTTGTAATAAAATTTGGATACCAATGTGTGTGTATTATTTCATTATAAATATATATATTTTTTCCACTCTATTGGTGGGTAGAACTATTTTATAGTAGTTGATGGTATTATCAAATGGATATGGTTGTACATATACTTTAAGTTGATCACACTCTTTACAAATATAACTATTGTATGGTTGTAAGATTAATTAGGTATGGATATACTAATTATACTTAACCATTATTGTAATAATGCATAATTTATATGAATAACTTATTCTTATTGTGTTCTAAAAATAATATTACCTATAGGTGGTATATTTTGAAAAACCCCTTATATTTATCATGTTGTAGACACTATTTCCAAATTATATATCACCTCATTCTTATACACTTGGAAAATACATATCATGGATACACCTTAAACTTCTATACATTTGTCATTGTTGAAAGGATCACATACATAATATTTATGTGTATATTGCTTACCTCTTAGTCTGACCAATGTTATTTTGATGAATCGGACCTTATATCATACTTAGAATGTTTTAAACCTACTTATCATCTACCTATTTAAGTTCTAGACTTGTGCCTATTTTCTAACTACTTGGACACTTGCATCCTAGTTAGATGCATATGTCAACACAATTATCCTACCCCAATATAAGTGTCTAGTGCCCTAAAATCATCCAATTTTCAAATGAAATGTATTCCTATGGTCAACCCTAAGTGATTTAATGTGAGATATTATCCAAAATGAAAATGAGTGATAATCCATGACCTATATCTCAATGTACTAGAGTGAAGGTGACATAGAACCTAGAAGCATCCAGGTGGTTGCATCTAGTTTCTATAGGTATTCCATGCTAGACACCTATGTCTAAATTATAACTAACTAAATATCTTATTTTCAGATCTATATTAGTATTATAACTAACTAAATATCTTATTTTCATTATCATTACAATACCTACATATTTGTACTTTATATTTTAATCATATCTCAACATAATAAATTCAATATATATTTATCTAAGTTTTGTAATTAATTGGCCTACTTTAGAGATAGTCTACAATCTTTGTGCCCTAGGCTATATCTACCTCTTCAACCCTAGATCCCCCAATCTAGATTTTAGGATTAAACATTTGGTGAACCTGACCTTTGAGTATCATTGTTGCATATGTATTCTATTTTATATTGTTTTTTCTAGCTTCATCTTAATCCTAGTGTTATTTATCTCTCTTAGCATGGATGATATTGATTGCTTTGATGATTATAATTATGAAACTCTCCAAATTTATATTGAGGAAGGGGTAAAAATTGATTACTCTTTTATTTTTTTAGATGGTAAAGCTTAAAATATAAAATATTTGAATTAAGGTAGCTACCATCCATCTAATCAGGTCCATGTTCCTACCATTTCAATAAATGAGTTGATTCATCTTAAGGAAGATAAAAAAAATTACCTTTATGTTTTACACCAAAATGGGTCTCACATGGCATGGTGAATATTTCCTTCATTTGATCATGATAACTTTCACTAACTCCATTAGGATATCATTCAAGATTTGCAAACTAGTCATAAGGGGGATATTCCTTCAATTAAATTGATTCAACCCCCTATAATTTTAACTTTACCAAGTAATATTATTGATATGGGTTTTACGCACATCAAGGAACCTTATGAGGTGACCTTTAATGTTTTAGGGTTAGTGAAAGAAGATTCACTCCAAGGAATGAGTTGTAGGGTATTAAGTTTTGTAAATAACCTATTGATAGAATAATGGTGAGTGAAATAGTTATTTACCATAGATGGTTTAGATATAGATGTGAATATAGATATATTTTAGATGAGTAGATAGATGATGGATCTAACCTAAGGTGGGTCTAACCAAAAGAAACTCAAAAAAGAGGGAAAGGTAGGGTAGAGAAAAAAGCCTATGGACTAAACAATATGAAACCTTTCTAAGCCTACTCTTGAACTAGGGGTTGGATAAGCAATCAAGAACTAATGTCTACTATAGGATAATATAGACACACTAATAATAAAATAAGTAAAAAATACAAGGAAATAGGAATAAAATAAATTTTAGCATATATAAACAAAGTTTATTGCCGATGTGATATTGTAATTGCACATCTACAAAGGGAGATTATGATTATTTTTAAATAGGTATTCAAAATAGAAATAACATAATATGAATAATTGTATTTAAAATAAAACTCATGAATAACCAAAATACTAAGGTAATATAATGACATAACTTCTTACGATATTCACATATTTGAAGAAGAATTAGATTTGTACATCTAGATCAATTGTAGAATAATCCATAAAATTTTATATTAATCTTAATAGACAAAATTTTCCTCACTTTGGGATAGAGAGGATACAAATATATAGGCTTAGGGAGGGGATGCCTTGTCCTCCAAGTGAAGTATAAATTTACATCTATAATAATAAAATTGTGTGCCAAAATCATGTAGAGAATGCATGCACAAAAATGTTTACATAAAATAGAATCTCTCGTGTGTGTGTGTGTGTGTGTGTGTGTGTGTGTGTGTGTGTGTGTGTGTGTGTGTGTGTGTGTGTGTGTGTGTGTGTGTGTGTGTGTGTGTGTGTGTGTGTGTGTGTGTGTGTGTGTGTGTGTGTGTGTGTGTCAAATAAATTAGGAACCATCAGTTCCAACTTAATTAAAACATGAAAATACATATTCATATTTAGAGTTGTGCTAATGTGTCATCACTAAAATAAACTAATGGTTGAGTGATGGTTATAGAGATAGAATTAGTTGGTGTAGCCACTTGGGGAATCAAAAATAGCCCTATTAAATTATGCATGATTATATATCCAAAAAATTGGGAGATCTAGGATGATGTGATAGCACTTGAAGTAGATTTCATGCTTGGTACTGATCCAGATTATTTATCTATGGCTCTAATTTTTTCAAATAGTGTATGTGTTGTCTTAAAATCCTTATTAATAATATCAAAATTGAGTAGGATAGGCTTAAATATTTTGATAGACTCATCTCTAAACCTTGTATGTTCTATATTTGAGTTCTTAAACTCTACTCTAAGGGCTTCGACCTTCATCAATCTATCTTTATCAAAATATATTAGTTGTAGGATCTCATCATTAGTCTTATAAATAGTTCCCTCAACTTCCTCCTTAAATCTATTTGAAACTATTTTAAGGAGTTTTTTAAAATTGGGCATATTAAATACTTCAGTAGATATTATCACATCAATGACCCTCATATCTTTCAAAAATTATAATGCCTCATTCTCATGACTTGAAAAATGTCTTATCAAATCCTTCATCTTTATATGCCTGCTAAGGGCACCATCCATTTTTTTAATTACATAACTTAGGGACCATGAAATATATTAGCTATACATCAAGTTTAGATGATTTAATGCATTATTTTTTAGAACTAAAAAGGTAGTCATTTTATCAAAATGTTTTATTTGGTACAAAATTTCAAACACCTTTGTGTTCTCAGGCTAACTATCTCCCATGGAGGTACGTATATTATTCAAAATATTGTATAGTCTAGTGGTTGCATCTGTAAAATGTATAAAATTTCTTGAGGGGCCTAAATAATTTATCTCTATAATAATTTATATTGTGCCTCCTCCTTTATCTTGTACATTTTCTTCATTTATTTTATATTTGAATCCACAAAAGAAATAAAAAAATACTTTGTATACTCTATTAGGTCAGTTGGATTCTTTTTAGCCTTTTTGGCCAAGGGAAATAAGTTTTACCTTTGCTCAAACTCAATTTATTCCCTTGTATTTATGTTCACTACCTTCTTATTCTTAACCTTCTAAATGGTGCCACTCTACCTATCAAAATTAGTGGAAACTATAGGTAGTTCAATGATAACCAAATTCTATCTCGCATCTCTTTGGCCTTGCAAAATTTTTAACCCATTGGGGAATAATAAGTTCCCCTTCTTCTGGTTGACTCAGATCTTCAAAGATGGAGGGTGGAGTGATTAATGGAGGGGGTTATTTTTGGAGGTGCCATTGAAACACTTTTTTAATAGGTAATTGGAGGGGAGGATACATTATTCTTTACCATGGTGAGACTTCCCTCTAAGGAGTGACTTCAATCACATACTTAGTCAAACCTAAAGTTTTTACAATTGTCATTTTGAATGAATATATAGGTGTAGACTATGATAATTGTAACTCCAATTAAGCTAAATATGTTGGGGGGACTAGTGAATCTTTATAATAAAAAATGGAAATTGAAACCAAATTTTCAAAATAAACTCTTTTCTTTAGAGTCATTATTGGTGTGGATGTTAAAGGAATAAAATAATCACCTAAAGTAGACAATGGTGGCTTTGGAAGGACCAAAAGCAAATTTATATCTTGAATATTTATAATAGTAACAAAAGAAGAAAAGGAAGAAACTACCTTATTAATGCTTTGTCTTTCTTCTTTAGTGAGGATTTACTATTCTAATGCCCTAGCTAGAGTTACTTCTTCTTATAAACTCCCTAAGCTCATAACTTTGGACTTTTAAAATTCTAATTCCTCATATAATTCATCTAAGGATCCTTCCTTAATTAACCTTTGATCAAGACCCATCATTACTTTTGAATTATCTTCCTTTTCATCCTTAGGATAACCCACTAAGGATATTACATGCCCATGCTCTTATTCCTCTACTTCTTCAACAAGGGATCTTTTTGAAGTTGTAAGACCTAATGATGGTGTTTCCTCCAATTGTTAGACTTTGACATACGTAAAGAGGGATATATATTTACTTTGGTAGGTGACTATTGGGGGAATGGTAGGTGAGGGGGATGATGAACAAGTGAAGGAACTATAGTAGTAAGGACTACCACTATAGGTGGTGGTGAAGGAATATATGGAGATGGACCTAGATAAGGTGCTTGAGGGGATGGAGGATTGGATGGGAGAGATGAGAAGGAAACTTGAAAAAATGTTGGGAGACTTACCTACATATGTGTTTTAATTGGAAGGAGAGATGTCACAGATAATTTGCTTTTATTCCCATCTGGAGGAGGTGTGGTCATCTCCACTATAGTAGTTGTGCCCAAAATGATGGTACCATCTAGATGTATAGATGTTATATGAGGATTAAGGAGACCTCTAAGAAATTAATTTTTGATTTAGAGGTTTTATTCCCTTTTACTACTAGACTCTCCCTCTAATAAATTGGTTTCTTCTCTTGTAAGAGAGGGAGGCTAGTTTTGTTTACTGGGTCATGAGGCTATGTAAAAGGATATTGATGAATCTAGGATCTTTTTACCTACTCCACCATCTCATTTTATTGATCCTTTGTAATTTTAGATTAATATTTAATGGACTAGGAAATAATCATTGAAATTTATTATCCCTTATACGGGTCCACACCTTTGAGTCATCTGTTGAGTTTAGAAAATTAATGTCATGTTTGTATTCTTAGTGACCATATGTAATGGTCACCCCTTATCTTAAAGGGATCAAAAATAGTTTTTGACTTTTAATTAGGGTCCCCTTCCCTGAATTGGGCCACCTTTAAATTGTAATGGTATATGATTTTCCCTACCTGGTTAAAGTGTGCCCTCCCCACAAATTAGAGTTTCCCAATCCTCAAAGGGGTATTATAGTAGTAGTGTTGATTTTTAAGACCAAGTTATTCATATATTATATTTTATAGTTGGTGGGAAACCTCTTTCTCTACAATATTATATGTAATGTGGTGTGGTAAAAAAATGAGGTTCCCTTGTTCTTTCAATTAAAATTACACTATAGTCTAGATAGTACCAGTAATCCCCCATTTTACCAATGCTTCTTTTCAAATTCTCAAATACTCTAGGAATATGAGTGAGACGAATGGCTTGGTAAATTTGAGGATAGATTTCCTCATATATCCTTGTGATATTATTTTTGTACTTATAGACACATAGAAAAGAATAGTCCTCATAGATTATGTTATCAACATATTTTATTGATGGCATCCATAATTCACCATGGGTTCTATGGATCATCCCAAGGACTACATCCAGTAAATATGATATCATGTAAAAACTTCCATCAATAGGCCTTTTTAATTATCTCTCATAAGACCATAATTTTATCAGAAGTTAGGAAAATGTCTAGAAATAGGACCCATTCCACATACATAAGTGATGCTAACAAAACCATATAACCTATTCAAAAGGGCCATGACTATTTTGATACCGGGCCTAAATTTAATTATACTATTGGAGGAAAGGGCTCCTTTAGGGTTTACTCTTTGGCCTTTCACTAACCACTATTTCAATTTATCATCTACAGTATTATGTTCAAGCCATATATTGGTCGAGACTTGATTATAAACAACCTTAGGTGATATAAACTTGATATACCTCTTAAATGACCTTACAAAAATATATGAATTTTCATTTTTTCCTTTTCTAAGGTGTAAATAGTCCCTAAAACAAGTACCATTACAAAATAAATCTCAAAGTAAATCAATACAAGGCATTATCTCTAGTTTCAATGCTACTTGATGAAATCCCATGGTCTTGATTAGTAATAGGTTGTCCACATACTATTTATCCTCTTTAGATAGTTGGTCCTATGTGGAGTATGGAGTTACACATTCCATTCATTTCAGATGGATGAGTACTAAGGAAACTTAAAATCTAGGGCAAATTTTTTGAATACTCTGTCTATGTATTCAGTGTTTCTAGTAATGGAGTACAAAAGGAGCCTATAAACATGCTAGTTTTAGAGAAGCCATTTCAGTGGTCTAAGCTATGTAATTATTTTTTAAACTATCTATATTTTATTTCAAATTCATTGAAAAAGCTAGAGATTTTGGTCACTTGAGAGCTTAGGTTTACAATGTTTGATTAATGGTGAAGTGACCTTCCTTTGCTTAGATTTTGCATATATTTCCCAAAGTTGGTGCCTTGAATGAATAAATCATGTGACATCAATAAAAATAGTGAATTTTGATTTTATTACCATATTAAATTTAAATTTACTAATTAGCTTTGATGACTTTGTGTTTGCTATATGGTAACTTTTCATTGACTTTGTATGTCCAATCACTTCTTTGAAATAGGTGTCGATATCTCACTTACTGATTTCTATTTTCTATCAAATTTATTTATTCATACTATGGCCATGTGTATATTTAATCATGAAACTTGTATATTTATTTTTTACCCAGGTCTCTATATTTATAATCTTTCATTATATGTTTTAGGGCTATGAGTTAATATAATTAAACCATGTGGAATGATCTTAGGGCTACAAGAACTCATAGACTTGAGGCCAAGGTTATTTCAAATTTAAATTGTATAAATCCTTGAGAAGGATTTAGGTGGCTAAAATGTTGATGTGTGGTGTCATATCAACACTATGGATACTCAGAGACTCAAAGCCATAGAACCATTAATAAATTGACTTGATATCTATCCTTTAAAGTTTTAGGTTAATGAAATTGTGCCAAATGTTAAACACTCAGAGTTTAGAACCTCAAGGCCCTTAGACTATGGGGCCATGGGGCTATTATAATTTATTTTAACCCTTTAGTTTTGGGTTCATAAAAAATTTCCACATTTCAAGCCCTCAAAACTGTGGGAACTAAGAGGCTTGAGACCATTGGACTATTAACTTGATTTTTAACTTTTACAATTTTAGGCTAACATGTTTAAGATATGTGGCATGTTATCAGTGATAGAAAACTTTGAAGACATATAATTTTTTTGAAGTGAAATTTTTCCTATTTAAGCATGGTTTTTCCATATGGATTTCATGTGGTGACTTGATTGTTGATTAAGTATGAAACTTTATTCAAACTATAGTAAGTTTTAAGTAATTTATTAATCCCATCTATTGAGGTCTCAGAGTTTAGAAAATTTAGACCTTTGAACCTATTGTATATACTCTATAGGACTCTAAGTAATGTGATAAAAGCACATATCATGATTTTGAATAATAAAGGTAGGGCTTGGACATGAATAATTTGTAAGTCTTTGTTAATAGTCTTATGAAATACAAAAATCAAAGAGACATTAGGATATGATGCATTAGTTCTATTAATCCATAAAAATCATAAAGTTATTTTTAAATAAAGATTATGAAAACCCAAGGTTTAAAATTAAAAAAAATTGACACCCCATCTTTGATTTTCATAATTTTAAAAATATATAACTTTAGATCTTGGAAGAATACCTTAGATGTATACATATCAATATCAATGTCATGGATGTCTAAGGCTTATAGGACCTTGAGTAAGGATATTTAAATAATAGTGGGTCCCTATTTAAATTTTAAAATGGGATGTGTGTTAGGGCACAACAAATGGTGACTCACTGGGGAAATACCCTTGAGTATTTGAGAATGTAGAATCTTAGCAATGCATCATAACATAATTTCAGCTCTAGCAAGAAAAGAATAAATAAAATAATCCATGAAAAAAAATCCTACTTATACTGCAACATACTAACCCTTTACATTCCTTAGATCTATGTGTGATTTTATGAAATCTATTTTCTCCTTGTTATGAGATTTTTACAAAGTCTTGAATAAATACTGTAGGTTTCATTTTGACTTTAGATATTATAATCAACTAGAAAGGGAAGTTTGGGTATTTCTCTACTACCATCTAGGTATTCATATCCTTGAAAAAAATACCTTTGATTCCACTCTATGCCTTTCTCTACTACTATCCATGTGTCCATAGCCCTAGTAGAGATTAATTGAACCACCCATCTTTTATAAGTTTGCATGATGATTTATTTTTAAACATAGATATAAGAAGGGTTGGGAACCATCATTAGTTGGATGTGTGAATAAGAGAAACTTATTTTACTCAATATGTCCATGCTAGTATGCATCCATTTCTATGTATATTATCTCTCATCCAAGTTTTAACATGTAATAGTGTATTTGATATTTATAAAGGGAAAGACTTTCTAAAATGTATATGAGTATATTAGATTAAATCCCAAGGGCTAGTAAACTCACTCATTCCAAGTAGAACCTTAATTTAGTTATAAAACACCTCAATCCTATAAGCTTAACTATTGTAAGAATAAATCCTTGTGAATACCAATTTTGATTCTTTTTATATCATCCCCTTATTTCTGTCAAGTGTTTTATAACTCTAGTATAGGAAATAAATTATTCTTTTTTTTTATTTTAATAAAAATAATCTAAAAATCATAACAATTAATCTACCTAAATTAAAATGCAAAAAGCATGAAACACTAATCTAGTAAAGTAGGAAAGATTATCCTAGAAATTAGGAAATATATTCTACTCCTACATATACATATCCACTTACAGTCATTCAAGAACATCTCTATTTGGATCAACCATGAAGTATTGTTTTTAAAAATATCCATTGACTGGAAAAGATAGGTCATTAACTTGAAGGTCCTTCAAACAAAAGGCATTGTTACCTAGTATCTTATATATTTGATATTATCTAATCCATAAAGGAGTGAAATTATCATGCTATCCTTTCTTATAATATGATTTATCCCATAATATCATTAGGTTTTAAATCTTGAAAGATTTGATTTTGGATCTCTTTTCAAACCACCTCTATATCTTGGTATTTTTTGAAGCTATGTAGCACTTCAATGCATGCATTTTCCATCTAGACTATGTCATGTAGTCTAGACTATATTCTTTCATCTTTTTAGATGTAATCTTATATAAAATGGTATGTTAGTATTTTAAGAGTAATGGGGAAGACTATTTGTTACCCATACACCAACATAAAATGTGAAGCCTTGATGGCTTGATTGTTTCTTATTCTATCTACCCGTAGTGCATACTTCCGTAATAAATGCCATTCTCTTAGTTTATTTCATGTAGACTTTTTTATGGCATCTATCATATTATTATTTGTATATTCAACCACTCCATTCCCTTATGGGTAATAATTTTAAGAGAACTTGATGGTTATTTAGTTGTTTAAACCAATCTATTAAATTCAATAGATTAGAAATCTAGACCATTATCACAAACGAAAGAAATTGAAGTGATAAACTTGGTCAATGTTAACTCTTCTAGAAATTTAATGACATATATTGCTTTTAAAGTCTTAGTGGCTATAAGTTTTTTCCATCTAGTGTAATATTTAGTGTTTATTAAGACAAATTTGTATCCTAATAAAGAAAATGGTTTATTACCCCAATGAAGTCAAGATCAGATTAGGCAAAAGGATGTCATTTAATGACTAGTTGCAAAGGCATGACAATATTCAATTCTATTTTTCCAAAAACCTAGAATTCATGGTAGGTTCTAACATGGTTGTGTGCATCTTTGAAGATTGTATACTATTAGTATCCCATTCACAATATTTTATGATATATTTCATTGTGTGAGGGATGTCCACTACTTATCTTATGATGTAGATTGTCTAAGATGTCCACAACTTCTTATTTCGAGACACACCTCAAATAGATGCCTTCATAGTCCTTTTAGCATATGATTCCTTTCTTTATCATATAATGGGCTGATTTGAGCCTAAAGGCTTGTCTCTACTATTTGTTTAGCTTAGAAGGCATGTACCTATGAGTAAGGAATGGATGATTTTAACATACCATTCACCACCTATTATATGAGTCTCAATCATGATATGGATGATTCTTTGGCCTCTCACTATCTTGGATGGTTTGATTTCAAGATAAAACTCTTATAATTTTTCCATCCATTTACCTCTTCTCTCATCCAATTCATGTTGGTTGAGTGTGAGCTTGACAGATGGGTCTAGAATGATGGCATATGTCTTGTTTCTTAGAATGTAATACCCAAATTTTTTCATATCTCTTTTATATATATATATATATATATATATATATATATATATATATATATATATATATCATTAAACATTCCATCTCTACATCCTTCAAGTTGGTACTCATTAAAGTAATTAGATTTTTATTATCTACTTTTTGTGTGAGTATAATAGCTATAATATGTTCTAAGGTAAATGAATAAAGATAAAAATACTTATTGAAGTCTAGGATAGTTAAAAATGGAGCTTGAGCAATGGTAGTTTCAATGTCTTGAAAAGATTTCATAGACTTTATTGTTTATTCTATTTTGGCACCATACTTTAACATGACTTTCAATGGTTTGACAATTCATACAAATCTAGAAATGAATTTCCTTAAAATTTTTATCTTATCAAATAAATACTTTAACTCTTTCTTACTATTAGGATGTGTCAAATTATGAATGGCATGGATTCATTATGAGTCAATAGAGATCCCATTCTTAGTAATGGCATAGCCTAACAGTTTCTTTTTGATGACTCCAAAGATGCTCTTATTTAGATTGAATGATAATCCATATCTTCTAAACCTATCAAATAATTTTTATAGATGTTAAACATGATTAGTTATATCTTTTAAATACACTATTAATTCATCCATATAAATGATGATGCATTTGTCAACAAGACTCTAGAAGATAAAGTCCATATATCACTATAAGGTTGTCTTTGCATTGATTAAGCTAAAAGGCATCTTTTTATATGTAAAAGTTCCCAAATTTATGGTGAAGGTAGTTTTCATTATATCCTATACTTTAAACAACACCTAATTATAGCCTAAGAATCCATTTAAGAAGGAAATAATATCAGAACCACTTACCATCTGATCACCTCATTTAGGGAGGGCAAAGGAAAGTTATCCTTTTCTGATGATCAGTTTAGATTTCTAAATTCTACATAGAAACTAATTTATTCATTTTTCTTCTTGACTGGTACTAGGTTAGCTACCTAGGTATAATGCATAATTGGAAAGTCAATATTAGAATCTAGTAGCTTCCATAATTCTATTTAGATGAGAGGTTCTAAAATTAGATTTACTAGATTTTTTCTCCACCTGAAGGGCTTATGTTTTAGATTTAATGGATTTGTATGGGTGATGATACTATGGTCAAAGAATTTTATATCCTCATATGTACAAGTGATGACATCTTTGTATTCTATCAACAGACCTCTCAACTTTTATTTCTCACTTTTAGTGAAACTAAGGCCAATGTTTACATATTGGGGATGCTATTCAGTACCCAAATTAACCTTGATAAAATTATATTTAGTTATTTTAATATGATTTTGATTTTGGGCTTGTGGATCTATATCTAAAGCTCACTCTAGGGAGACCATCCCCAAAGAGATGCAATTCTCCTTTAACTATAGGACACCATCTTCTCCTAGGTATTCCATATGCATGGGATCAACATCATTTTCATCTATTATCTACGATTAAAAGGTTTCAAAACTACTCATGAATTTCACAATCTATTGATCTTCCTCAAATAAATTGAAGTTGTCCATATTGTCTATGATAGAGGGACAAGGAACCAACTCTATAGATAATTTTTGCATTTTAGATTCTTAGATCAATGGTAGATTGGTAGTTGAAGCTACAAATGATTCTAATTTCTAGTTTATTTCCCTTGGTATGGATCTAATATGAATACTTCAAAGTATTTGATTAGGTCCCATGATTTGTGTTTGTACTTATTTAAGTAAGTGATTTTACATTGGTATTTATTTATGATCTAGTCAACAATTAGCTCTGAAACACTAAATATCTATAACTACTTGACATTGTACTTTAGTAAAACTATAAGCCTAATATTAGAGCTTCATACTCAACTCAATTATTGGTGAAAGGTAATTATAGCCTATATGCATCTATATATTAATTATTATATGGATTGATTAGGGCTATGCCAAAACTTGAGCCTTGTTTGGATCTAGCTCTATCAAAATGGAGAGTCCATAACTGAGAAGGACCTTCAAATTATTTTTCATGAGGTTCTTACTTGGTAGTGAAAGTATACACACTTACATATGAGTCTACAAATTTAAAATGTTCATTCTTAGAATTTGACTCTATGATTAATTATTTCATCTTTGGTTCTCTATCTACTTGAATTTGGTTGGCTACTCCTTTTCAAGACATCCACATGTGTGATAAATTTATGGCCATGTATCCATTCAATGTCTTTGACCAATCATAGTCGAGTAATAAGCCACATTATTATATAATGTAAATGAATGGAGTATATATGTATTGTTGTACATATGGCTCAGATGTGAGCTATATGTTCCTAATTTTTAGTTTTCCAACATATGAGATAAAAGACTTATCTATTTATAAGACCATTCTTTTTGACTTATCTGGGGTCAAACCTAGTTTCTTACATACAACTATAGGCGTCACATTGGCTGAGGCACTCAAGTTAACCAAATAATTATGCACGTTCTTTCCAAAAAATTTGATGGTTAATAGAAAAGGTGGTACTTTAGGCTTGTCCTTAAAAACAACCACATTTTCATGCATTAATTTTAATTTTTCAATAGATGATCTCCCAATCAAGGCTTTGAGAAAAAATTATCTTTATTTGGTGATCTAGGCTTACTTGTGAGTACCGATATTAGCCTTAATATTATTCATATATTCAATAATGTTATACCCTCATTTGCTTTGTGTCTTTGCACTTTACAATTGATCATTCCCTTTTAGAAGGGATCATTTTTTTTAACCTTTGGATCTAAAGGAGTGGTAGCAATGTTTTTTGAAGGCATATAAATAGTATTAGGATGCTTGTTCTTCAAATTTTAATTATTCATTTGAAACTAATAAAAAGTATGGATCTCACAAGTATTATCCTCTAATTCATTCTCATCATGTACTAGGATTGGGAAGTCATAGGTCTTAAAGACCATTATTGTACTAGGATGCCTTGGAGTTATATAAGAAGATGGTTCTATTAGATTTAAAAAACATTTTTATCTATCCATCTCCTTTTGAAAGATATTTAAGGTAGTATATAACTCTATACAGTCTAGCTCACCATGTTTTGCTATGTTGTGAACTCATTACCAATTAAGAAGGGATGTTTCGATGATTATTATCTCTAGCACCATGTTAGATGGATGTTACTCTAGCTAATTTATAATCCTATTGAAAGGCCTACTATACCTTTGGAATATGAAGTTATAAATAGTCTAATTTAGATATAGTCTACCATCCTTATGCCTTAAGCTATATATACCCATTTAATTCTAATCCCCAATCTATATTTGAGTGTTAAACATTTGGTGAATTTGACCTTTGAGCATCGTTGTTGCATAAATATTTTATTTTGATGATTTTTACCTACTTCATCCTAATCATAATGTTATTTATCTCTCTCATCATGGATGATATTGATTGCTTTGATGATTATGATTATGAAACTCTCCAACTTTCTATCAAGGGGTAAAAATTTATTACTCTTGTATTCTTACAAGTGATAAATCTTATAATCTCAAATATTTAAATGGAATTATCTACCATCCCTCTAATTAGGCCCATCTTCCTACTATTTCAAGAAATGAGATGATTCATCTTAAGGAAGATAAAAAAGATTTACCTTTAGGTTTTACACCAAAATGGATCTCACATAAGATGTTTCTTCATTTGATCATGACAAACTTTTCCAACTCCATCAGGATACCATTAAGGATTTGCAAATTAGTCATAAGGGGGATATTATTTCAAGTAAATTGATTCAAACCCTTATAATTCTAATTTCAAAAAAAATAATATTGACATGGGTTTTATAGACACCAGGGAATCTTATGAGGTAGCCTCTAACATTTTAGGGTCAATGAAATAATATTCACTCTAAAGAATGAGTTTCAAGGTATTAGATTTTGTAAACAACCTGTTAGTGGAATAGTGGTGAGTAGAGTAGTTTTTTACCATGGATGGTTTAGATATGTATGCAAACCTATATCTACTTAAGATGGGTGGATAGATTATGGATATAAATTAAGGTGGGTATGGCTAAAAGAAACTCAAAAAAGAGGAAAAGTTAGGATAGAAAGGAAAGCCTATGGACCAACCAAAATGATACATTTCTAAGCCAAATCTTAAACTAGGGGTTGGATAAGAAACTAAGAACCAATGTATAATTTAATCTATTGTAATCACACAAATAATAAAACACAATTTAAAGTCCAAATAAATAATAATATAATAAAATTTAGCATATGCAATCAAAGGTTGCCATCAATGTGAGATTGTAATTACACATCTACAAAGGGAGATTATGATTATTACGTAAAAGGCATTCAACTTAACAATAACACAATATAAATAATTATATTTAAAATAAAATTCATGCACAAACAAAAGACTAAGATAACATAATGATATAACTTCTTATAAGATTCCCAAGTTTGGAGAAGAACAAGATTTGTAAATCAAGATCAATTGTAGAATAATTCATAGAATTTCCTATTAATATTACTATCCAAAACTCTCCTCCATTTTGGTAGTTAGGATAAAAATATATATAGGATTTGGGAGGGGATGCCTCATACTCCAAGTGAAGTCTAAATTTACATCTCCAATAATATAACTATGTGCCAAAATCATACAGAACATGCATATACAAAAATGTTTACATAAAATAGAATCACTTGTTTAATATACAACACACACACACACACACACACACACACACACACACACACACACACACACACACACACACACACACACATAAATACATACATATATATTACATTTATATATGAAAAATAAATTAGGAACCCTCATTTTGAACTTAAATTAAACATGCAATTACATATTCATATTTAGAGTGGATTTGATATGAAACTGACATAATAAGCCAATGGTTGAGTGATAATTATAGAGATAGAAGTACTCAGTTTATCTACTTGAGAATCAAAACTAGCCCCATTAAAATATGCATGACTACACACACACACACACACACACACACACAACATTAGGGACCCTAGAATGATATGGTAGTACTAAAATCTGATTACATGTTTGGTACTAACCTCGATGCTCACTTTGTGGCTTTGAGTTATTCAAATATTGCATGTGTTGTCTCAAACTCCTTATTAATAATATCAAACTTGAGTAGGGTAGGCTTAAACATTTTGATAGCCTCAACCATCAACCTTTTATGCTCTACCTTTGAGCTCTTAAATTTTTCTCCAAGGCTTCAACCTTCATCACTCTATCTTTAGCAAAATTGATCAGTTGTATGATCTATCATTAGTCTTATAAATTATTCCCTTAACTTAATTAAAGTATTTGTAGTTTCTTTAAGGAGTGTTTAAAATTTGGGTTTATTGAATAGCTCTCTAATAGATGTTATCACATCAGTGACCCTCATATCTCTCAAAATTTCTAAGGCCTCATCCCCATGACTTGAAAAATGTCTTCTCAAAGCCTTCATCTACATATGCCAACTGATTTAACTTTTTTGGGAATAATGTAGTTTTATTTCTATTTTAATTAAGGGTCTAGATTAATAAATTAGTACAGAATATATCAATAATCACAATCCTAATTTGTGTAATTATTTATCTTTTCCACATTTCTAAAAATAGAAATAAATAAGAATAAATATAAACTATCTAGAAACAGACTGAGATGGATGATATAGAGGCTAAAAATGGCTATGTAGGACTAGGAAGGTGTCATAAACTTGAATTTGGATTTCCTTCAGTGAAAGGATAGGAGTTCCAAAAAGTGGATGCTTTGGTGTCTGGTGTTGTTGTTTTTTCCTACCACTATTATCCAAACTTATCACAAAGAGATAAAACTTTCTAGGTAGTTGTTTTGTTCCTATGTGAGTGTGCCTATGAAAAATTGAGTGCTAATTATTGACAGAACTTGCTATGGATCTAATTTTGTCTTCAAACCCTAACCCTTCATCATACTTGATGAAACTATATTTGATCCACTTGAGAAAGAGGGGGGTTAGTGTGTAAGATGTACTGAATGTGAAATCCACAACCCTTGTGTGGGCACACTACCTACATACCAATACTCTGAAGAGGGATCAAGCCATATGTAGTTCTCTTACCTAGTGTGCTTTTTGCAATAGTGTGATGCAAATACAAATGCCAATTTTCTAGTGATTGAGGTAGCTAGGGACTGGTATGAGGATTTGAGTATGTTTTTAGCTATGTTGGGTGACTGTGTGCAGAGAATATGGAATTTTTCCTTAGTAATTTATTTGTATACTTGCTTGATTTATAAGTCTGGTCATTTTCCTTATAAATGAGTTTTGAGTGGGCTTTTATAGGGAATAATTGGTCATGGGTCAGATGTATTCATGTTAAGCCAACCTAGTTAAGGATAAGGACCAAATGAAAAAAACTATTGGGGATCAAAGTGAAAATGGACAAGAGCATCAAAAATGAGATACTTTGGTGCCTGGTACTATAATCCAAATGGGGCACTCCTATCCTATAGGCTTGGGACCTAGAGGAATAAATTGACATAGGGAGTACTATTTGGATAAGGTGGAATCAGGGTTCAATAGGTTTTGGATGATTGGTAATGATAAAAAAGGTGTCTATAAGGGTCATACGAGCATGTAAAAAAGACTTATAGATGAGGTGTCACAAGCCACACTCAGCCTACCAATTTGGACATTTTATATGACTACATTTACCCCTCCCCTTTATTCTATTCATGTAAATAAGTGAAATAATAGGATAAAATAAAAATAGATAGCGTACCTAAACTTACCTAAAATGTTGAAGCCCATGAAGATGTGTGATGTTGAGTGTGCATAGAAAGAGCACAATGTGAAGCATAAATGTAAAAAAGAATGAAATGAGTTGATTAGTTCTTACTAGACATATTATGTCTAAAATAAGATTGTACAAAGGCTAGGTAAAAGAGAGAGGAAGAGAAAGGAATGAATGTACTTCATTAGGTATGTGAACTAATACAAAACCTATTATGATGTTGAGTGATACTGGGTATGTGTTGTACCAAGAGTAATATTGTGAATGGAGCTGAGTACTCAATTCCCTGAGGGTGGCTCAAGAATACAAAGGTTGGCCCTTTGGTTCCATTATCACCCACTATGTAGTGAATCTATGTGGTCATGCATGTGTTAATCGATGTTTGGACTATGTGTCCAATCCCTCTAATTAGGTGGCTCAAGAATACAAAGGCTAGCTAGTCCTTTGGCTCCATCTTTGTCCACTATGTGAACTATGAACTGATATTGATATGAATGTGTGTTATATGAAATGGCTCATGAAGCCCATGAATGATCTATAATATGAAAATGCAACATGGATAGCCATATGTGTACTAATAACTAGGCTAATCTTGGCCACTCCAAAAAGATGGAGATTAGGCTTGTATGAAAGCCACTCTAATATTTAGAACTAGGCTTATATGAAATCCACTCTGAAATGATGCCAACCACCTAAAAATGGAATAAGGCATGTAATTATTGAGAATACCTATGTAATATAATGAATTAAAAATAAGAGAAGACAAATGTGCCACATATATTACCCCCAATCATTGGTGTTTATAACATGAATTCTGATATGTAAGTTATACCAACTATCCAATCTAAAATTAGAAGTGAGATCCATCATGCCACACATGATACCCCCTATATCTAGATAATTTAAGTAAAATTGTACTAAAACTACCCAATCTAAACTAAATTATAGCTGACAAAATTATAATTAACCTTACCTTTTTGTTTATTTTTTAAAATTCTAGGTTTTTGGTTGTTTGAATAGGAGTGTCAAAAAGTGAACACTTTAGTGTCTAGTGCTATTATCTGATTCTAGTGCTCTTTTTCTTTACTATTTTTGATGAATATTAAATATCTTTCACTATTTTTTGGTCTATTCTACATGTTTTAAACTATGATTATTGTTTTGATTATTCTAAGAACTAATTTTTTTATTGGAAAAGGGCTTTGATGTCTATAAAAAACCCATATTTGTTGCTGCCTCTTTTGAGGGTAGGAATGAAGACCCTACAATGAATTTATTCAAAATAAATAGCCCTACAAGTGTATTATGTTATGAAATACATGATATAATAATGAAAATCCAAAATATATCTCAAGATATATCATATTTTTTTATTAGAGATTGTTAAATCAATAGGAGTATGCCTAGATAGATGTAACAACATAATAACATATGTAGTATACTAAACTAAAACTAGAAATTTGGCTAATTTTCAAGGAGGGATGAAGCATGATGTCCAGCATGGCATCCAAGAAGGAAAGATAATGCATGATGTGGATCATGGAATTGAAAATAACTGAGAAGTAAACAAGCAAATAAGCATGTAAGGTAAGAAGCAAGAAGCATACAAAAGAAGACAAGGGGCCAAGAAAACAAGGGACATGGGCAAATTTCACTCAAACTATGAAATCAAGCATACAATTCATGTTCAAATGCCTACACACACATACAATTGCAAATAAACAAGATTGGCATGAGGGCCACAAGCACATACAAGAGTACAAGTAAAGAACATCGGTAAATGTCATAAGGCACACACAAGTAGAAAAATTGGAACAAATAAATGCAATCACATCTAGCTACTCAAAGAAAAAAAGGAAGGCATGTAAATGCTAGAAATAATATCACATATAACTAATCAAAGCAAGAAGTTAAAGTATGGCAAACATGTAGTACAAGACTAGGTAAATGCTAAGAAATACACAAGTGCCATATACTAGTGAGTTTTGATAGAATAATTTGTGTAATCTAGTAAGTAATGTATATCAACATGATAACTAGAGTGTGTGGTGTAGGAATGACATAACTTGGATGGTGTAGTCATGTAGAAGATGCCCCCAGTGGGTAGGTATGTCAATGTATGTCTCAAATGTAAAAGTAGGATGCCCCCTTAATGGTTAGAGTGAAGCAATCAAGGATCTGGGCGTCACTACACACACTCAAAGAAGATCAAGTGAAGCATGGTAATATAGATAAATTGATAAATAATAGCATAGAATAACAAAATATAAGTCTATCATGGTAGTAGAAATTCAAAACATGGATAATGTATATAATTGAAATTTTTTTGATGTTTTGAGTTATTTGAATATTTTTGTATTTTGACATGTCATATTATTTTTGGTATTTTGAAATAAGCTATGTACATGTAAGTTGAGAAATTATGTATAATTAAGCTGAGAAAAAATGATACTAACTAATGAGTTTTGGAAGAGACTCCCTATCATTGTTTCCTATGTCAAACAAAGGAATCATGCATGATTGTGAAGCATGAGGGAATGGATACGAATATGACTTTGAATATTTAGATTCATTATAGATATCTTGGAAATCATAATAACCTATATTGTTCCACTCATCATTATCATCTTAATTTTCAACCAATGGAATGCTAGTGTTGACTTTTATTTTATCTAGATCTTTTCCTTTGATAAATTGTGTCTATGTATGATTTGCCTTAGGATGTTTAATAAATCCCAAACCTTGGTGACAAACATTATCAACTACTAGAATAGGAATAGTGATTCTTTGAGCATGCTTGACCAACCCTTGACCTTGATAATCAAACTATTATAGATATTTTTAACCAAACACATACTAATTTTAAAGTTGAGCCTCATTTTGGAGAGGTAGATTTGCATCTTTTTCATGATTTACTTGTTCTTGTGGTATTGTTTATTGATCTAATTTTACTTTTTGATACTTTTGTTATTCAGAGTTATGCTTTGGTAACTAATTTTGTACTATTTTTAAATTTTCCCTTTTGTGAATGTATTCCTATGTTACTATGGATTTCTTGATTGATTTACCTTATATAGGGTCCTTATTAGCAACTATATATTATATATGTTTTCTCAATGCCAAACATGAATTTGTGTGATGCCCATGAATTCTATGATATGCACAATAATATCTAGATCTTCTCACTAGATGTAGAGGTAGTTTGATCAACTAAAATTTAATCATTTCCCTTAATACCTCACTTGAACTCTTATTTGATCTTTGAATGATTTTTGAATCACTAGTTGTAAATTTACTTTATTGTGATTTCTTGTTTTGATATGTAACATTTATTGCAACCAATTGCCTAGGTGAAGGTGCATATACATGATTGGCACTAAGGTGCCTTTGAGGCTTTTGTATTATAATCTAATTTTCCAATGTTGTGTTATTTTCATGTAATAGCTAATTCTATATTTGTAAATTTAAAATTAACTTGATCATATTGGTGATTTTATCCCTTAGAGTCTCACAAGTACAAACCCTAGTTCCTTTTGATTTAACATGTAAGCACATATGTTAAAGAGGGTTTGAAAAATCTATAAGCTAAATGTATACACTAGGAATAATATTATAGGTTACCTCACTTTTTGGAGGGGTGATAGCATGGATCTGGTTAGAGGGAAATTAACTATCACCCTCTTAGGGGAGAGAAGGAGAAGGAAATTCTTTCCATGCATAAGATATGACATTGAAACTTGACAGGTGGTTGTTAGCTTATGTAATGGATATTTTAAGTATGTAATAATTTTATTCTTAATTGAATTACACATAATTAAATCTACAATTCACACCCCTTGTGTGGGCATGCTTCCTTCATACCAATACTTTGAAGAGAGATCAATTCATATGTAGTTCTCCCATATAGTGTGCTTTGTGAAATAGTGTGATGTAAATACAAATGCAAATTTGATAGTGTTTGGGGTAGCTAGGGACTAGTATGAGGATTTGAGTATTTTTGTAGCTATGTTGGGTGACTATGAGTAGATAATAAGGAACTTTTCCTTAGTGATTTGTTTGTATTCTTGCTTGCTTTGTAAGTTTGGTCACCTCCCTTGTAAATGATCTTTGAGTGGGATTTTATAGGGAATAATTGGTCATGGGTCAGATGTATTCATGCTAGGCTAACCTAATTAAAAATAAGGAATAGATGAAAATAACCATTAGGGCTCAAAGTAAAAATGGATAGGAGTTCCAAAAATGGGACACTTTGGTGCCTGATGCTATAGTCCAAATGGGGAACTCCTATCCTATAGGTTTGAAACATATGGGAACAAGATTAGTATAGGGAATACTATCTGGATGAGGTGGAATCAAGGTTTAAAAGGGTTCCATATGATTGGTAATGAGGAAAAAGGTGTCTATAAAAGGGTTCTAGATGATTGGTAATGAGGAAAAAGGTGTCTATAAGGGTCACAAGAGCATGTAAAATGGACCTATGGATGGGGTGTTGTAATCCACACTCAAACTATAATTTGGACATTTTATATGACTACACCAACTAAGGGAACCATCCATTTTTTCAATCACATAGATTAAAGTTCACGCAACATATTATTTAGACATCATATTCAGATGATTAAGTGCATTAATTTTGGCACACTGAACCAAAAAGGTAAGCCTTTTCTCAAATTCCTTTAGTTGATGCTAAAGTTTAAGCACCTTTGTCTTTTCATGCTGAATTTCTCCCTTGGAGGCACAAATTTTATTCAAAATGTTATACAGCTTAGTGGCTACACTTTGTACACTATATAAAATTTCTTTAGGGTCATGAATAATCTATCTCTATAGTAGTTTATATTGTGCTTCCTCCTTGCTCTTATACATTTCCTTCATTATTTCTCCAACTAAATCCATAAAAAATAGAAATGCTCTATTAGGTCACTTGGATTCTTTTTGTCCTTTTTAGCCAAGGGAAATTGGTTTTCCCTTTGCTTAAACTTTATTTCTTCCCTTGTATTTATGTCAATTACCTTCATATTCTTCACCTTATGAATAGTGAAAATATACCTATAAAAATTAATGGAAATTTTAGATAGTTCCGTGAAAACCAAATTCTTTCTCTCATCTCTTCAACCTTGTAGCTCTTTAACCCATTGGAGAATAATAAGTTCCCCTTCTTATTTTGGTTGCCTTTGGCTTCAGAGGTAGAGGGTGGAATGATAATTTTAGGGTGAGTTATTATTGGAGGTGACAACGAATCACTTATTTGAATAGGGAACTAGAGGGGAGGTTAAGTAATTTTTTTCCATGGTGAGGCTTCCCTTTGAGGAGTGACTTCAACCATATACTTAATCAAACTTTTAGTTTTTACAACTATCATTATAGATGATTATATAGGTGTGGACTATGGAAATTTTGGTTCTAATTGAGATGAAGATGTTAGGGGGACTAGTGGCCCTTTATAATAATAAAATAGAAATTGAAACCAAAATTTCAAAATAGACTATATTATTTGGAGTAATTATTGGTGTCGATCTTGAAAGAGTAAAAGAATCACCTGAACTAAATAATGGTGGCTTTGGAATGGATAGAGGTAAATTTGTATCTTGAGTATTTATAATAGTAATATAAGAATCAATGGAAGAAACTAACTTATTAATGATTTGTCTTTCCTCTTTAGTGAGGATTTTTTGGTTTAATTCCCCAACTAGAGTTTCTTATTCTTGCAAACTTCTTTAGCTAATATATTTAAACTTTTATAATTTTACTTACATATTTGCCTCATTTAGGGTTCCCTCCTCACTTAAACTCTTCTCAAGATCCATCATTTATTTTACATTTTCTTCCTCCTCATTAATAAGATAATCCACTAGAGATATTACATGCCCATATTCCTCTTCCTCTAATTATTCAACAAGGGATACTTATAAGGTTACAAGACCTAATGATGGTCTTTTCTCTATTTTTTAGAATTTTAAGGATGCATGAATGAAGTGATATTTCCTTTGGTAGGTGACTGTGGGGGGAATGATAGGTGAGGGGGATGATGAAATGAGTGAAGGAACCACGGTAGTAGGAAATACCACTATAGGTGGTGGTGAAAGAGTGGATGCAGATGGACCTAGATAAGGTTCTTGAGAGGACGGGGGAATGGATGGGAGAGATGATAAAGAAGATTAAAAAAATTCTAAGAGACTCACCTATGTAGGTTTTGTAAGTTGAAGGAGAGGTGCCAAAGAGAATTTGATTTTTTACCCATTTGGAGGAGTTGCATTCCTCTCCATTGTAGTAGTTATTCCCAAAATGATGGTAGAAATGGGATGTGTAGAGAAAAAATGAGGACTAGGGAGACCTATAAGAATTTATTGTTTGAATTGGAGGTTTTCCTCCCTTTAACTACTGGACTCTCCCTCTAATAAATTGGTTTCTTCTCCTATAGGAGAGGGAGGCTGGTCTTATCTTGTTGGGTTCTATGGTTGTGTTGAAGACCACTGATGACTCTAAGATCTTTTTTCTTGCTCCACCATCTCATTTTATTTCTCCTTAGTAATGTTAGGGTCATACTTAATGGCCTCAATGATAATAATTAACATTTTATTTTCCCTTATATGACTCCACACTTATGAGTCATGTGATGCATTTAAAAAATAACATCATGGTCATATTCATGGTGAACATATGTAATGGTCACCCCTTCTCCTTAAGGGATTGAAGATAGTTCTTGAATTTTACTTTAGGGTCCCATTCCCCAAATTGGGTCACTTTTAAATAGTAATGGGATCTGATTTTACCTACCTAGTTAAAGTGTGTCCTCACCATGAATTAGAGATACCCATTATGTCAGGATCTTGCTCCTCAATTAGAGCACATATGATTACTTTGTATTAGCAACTAAACATGAAATTATACCAGAATCAATAAGTAACTAGAAATATGAAACAACACAAGATTTGAGAGACAATACACAATCTTGTATTAAATACTCAGAAGAAAATACAATAAAGAAGATGCCACTTCTTCTTCCACATCAAAGGCTTGCCACACCTCAAGACCTTCTTCCCTCTCTCTCTCTCAGTCCCAACAATCAACTCAAATATAGAATTGATGTTCACCTCTCCAACCAGTTAGTAACAATGCTGCTAGTACACCAAGTACACAACCATACTCCAAGTAGATCTCCTGCTCTCTGCTGCTACCTGCAAATCACTAGACCTTACTCACCATTATAGAACTCCAAAAGAAGCCATGCACACCTGCTAACCAAGATCATACAAACACGAAGAACCCTTCTGATTCTCCCAACCAGCACCCACTCTTGGTATTGTGGCACTAGGAGGAACACACCATTGCTCACCTCACACACAGAAGGAGCTTATATTATTGCTCTCTTACTCTCTAGCACTAGTTTACAATACAACCAATGAGTCTCTTAAATAGATCTCATGCAAACAATAATTAGATGCCTAATTACAATAATTAGATCCACAGCTTCTAGTCTAAATTTGGCTCTTGACATGCAAACACTTGGTTCGTTAGCTAACTACCCATACTATACTCATAGCTCGAACCACATCGGTGACCGACGTCGGTCCTTGTTTGCCTGGGGGTGCCGACGCTAGCCAAATTTTGACCGACATTGGTTGCCTTCTTGTCTGATCCTACCAACGTCAGTTTTCCTGACTAACATCGATGTCTATGACACTCTGCAACCCTTCACAACCTCCTTCTCTACTTGCATCAGTGAAGCTTTTAGCTCCATAACCTAACAATCTCCCACTTGGAGATAAACAGTTGTACTATACTTGTACCTATACCCCATCTAATCTATTTCCTAGCTTGTATCCCTCTTCAAGCTCAATCTTGAAGACCAACCATCACACACCCTGTGATGCCTTTCCTGTCATCCAAGTAACCTGCCACATCCAAACCTACAAATCCATGTAGTGAAGACCTTGACCCTGCATCGCATGTTGACCTGCAACTGGTCCCTCTCAGATACCTAAGAATCTACCTTCCCTGAATTGGCTCCAAACTCTCTGAAAACTCCCACTACTTGGGAAAACTCAGACCTGCACTAGACCTTATGTGATTTTGAACCCTGTTCTAAGCTCTGCTTGAACTATCTAGCCCTTGGTGTGCTTACCAATTCTGCATCTTGAACCTTGCCAACACCTGATTCACATCAGCTCCCACTGGTGACAAAAAATCTCCATGTCTCTTATGCCAAAGAATTTCACTACTCTAAATTCCCTCTGACATACCTCTGAACTAACCTTACCCTTAACTTAGCAAAACCCTATATGTACAAACCTGCTAGCAAACCATCTACATACAGTAATAGGATAATGTATGACTCATCATCCACCTGGTAAGAACAAACACAATAGTTACACTGACATTGACTGAAGCCCTGCTTTGTCATCCACCTGTCAAACTTGTACCACTACCCTGCAGCTTCCTCAAGACCATATACCTTGGCCTTCTATCTCACGTATCCATCCACTCTCTTCTTTAACTTGGGAATCCATCTGTCTCTCAGTGCTTTCTTCCAACTGACAACTCTACCAACAAACTCCTATTTGGTTCTTCTCTAAGGACTCATACTCCTCATCCATGCCAAGTTCCCACTGTATCTGGATTCTACCTGCATTGCCTCTTCACATCTTCCTAGTTCTCGACCATCAGTAAGCAATATAAAGAAGGTGAACAATGGATATGAGGTTCACTTACCTTTTTTGACCTCCATATGGGCATTTGAGACTTGTTGACAGCTTGATGTCCGCCCAATATCCATTCTAGTGACCGATCTCAGCCATCTCCCAATCTACTCTCGATCGACATCGGTTCTCTACGACTGACCCTATCTACCGACGTCGGTCCCTTGACTGATGTCGGTGTACCTTTTGCCAATGTCGGTCACTGTATGATCGACATCAGTTCCTGCTTCTCGACACCACCGACTCTGCTGATCTGCACATGACCGATGTCGGTGCCTGTCTGTTTGACGTCAGTTCCTCTTGACTGATGCCAGTATCTGTGTTCACCTGTGAGTGATGACTTTTTACCCATGAGCTCCTTTTTGGGTCAAACCCTTGTCCATATCAACACAGCCCTGCTCAGAATAATTTAGTCCCCTCAACTGATCTCTGTCTGTCATCTCCTCCAAGAACACCAAGGCTTTCTAGTTCTTAATTTTATCAAAGATGTCTATCTTCCACTTAAGAACATGCATTCCCCTCCTACATATGTAACCAAGCCTACAAATCCACATCTCTATAATAGAACGTGAATCAATAATATAAGTAGATAGATAAAAGATACCTACTTTCTTACCACTGTCTAATTCAAGTGCATTTGCTATGAGAGTTACTGTGCATCTCCCATCACCTAACTTTCCTAAAGAAATTAGACTCATCTCCAAGACTGGTACCTGCATGACCTCATTCAACACCTGTATGTTATCCATCTACAATTTCAGCTTCACTTCCCCTTTGCCAACCATTTGATAAGGCTCTCCAGCTCCTAAATAAATCTCTCCAAAGTCTTCAAAGACATACCCATGAAAAGATGCTCTATTTTGGGCTGCATGGAAAGAGGCAAAAGAATTTGTAAACCAAGATTCTACTTTATCCAGAACATCTTGTGTAACATCCCCTACAACATCTACTCATCCCTGCTGATCTGCTACCAACCAACAATCTTTCTTTCCCTGCTCTTTCTTTCCATCAATCAGACCATTCATGCTATTCAGTTTCTCCATTTGTAGCTTACTTTATTCTGCCATTGCTATACTCCCACTCAATCTGAAACCCCTAAGAGTGACCTGTAATCAACAAACACTAACCAGATCTGAAACCACTTGTTAGTAACCCAACCAAAATCTCTGATACCAACTTGTCAAGATTGGTATCAACCTGGTCCACCTGCTCAACCTGCTCTGATACCAACTTGTCAGGATCTTGCTCCTTAATTAGAGCAAATATGATTACTTTGTATTAGTAACTAAACATGGAATTATACTAGAATCAATAAGTAACTAGAAATATGAAACAACACAAGATTTGAGAGACAATACACAATCTTGTATTAAATACTTAGAAGAAAATACAATAAAGAAGATGCCACTTCTTCTTCCACCTCAAAGGCTTACCACACCTCAAGACCTTCTTCCCTCTCTCTCTCGGTCCCAACAATCAACTCAAATATAGAATTGATGTTCACCTCTCCAACCAGTTAGTAATAATGCTGCCAGTACCAAGTACACAACTGTGCTCCAAGTAGATCTCTTGCTCTCTATTGCTACCTATAAATCACTAGACCTTACTCACCATTGTAGATCTCCAAAAGAAGCCATGCACACCTACTGACCAATATCATAAAAACATGAAGAACCCTTCTAATTCTCCCAACCAGCACCCACACTTGGTACTGTGGCACTAGGAGGAACACACCATTGCTCACCTCACACACAGAAGGAGCTTATATTATTGCTCTCTTACTCTCTAGCACTAGTTTACAATACAACCAATGAGTCTCTTAAATAGATCTCATGCAAACAATAATTAGACACCTAATTACAATAATTAGATCCGCAGCTTCTAGTCTAAATTTGGCTCTTGACATGCAAACACTTGGTTCATTAGCTAACTGCCCGTAACATACTCACAGCTCAAACCACACAGGTGACCGATATCGGTCCCTATTTGCCTGGGGGTGCCGACGTTGGCTGACTTCTGACCGACGTTGGTTACCTTCTTGTCTGATCCTGCCGACGTCAATTTTCTTGACTGACGCCGGTGTCTGTGACACTCTGCAACCCTTCATAACCTCCTTCCCTGCTTGCATCAGTAAAGCTTTTAGCTCCACAACCTAACACATTACTCAGAGGGGTCTTATAATAGTAGTCTTGATGTTTAATAATAATTTATTTATTTATATTTTTGTATAGTTGGTGGGCCACCTAATTTTATACAAGTTTGTCTAGAATGTGGTGTGGTAAAAATAGAGGAGGTGACCTTGTTCCTTTAATTCAAATTATGGTACAATTTGGATGGTACCAATAATCCTCCATTTTACCTATCTTTCTTTTTAAATTATTATATATTTTAGGCATTTGAGTGACATAAATGGCTTGGTAAACTTTAGGATATATTTCCTCATAAATCCTTGTGATCTCATTCTTATACCTATAGACAAATAGAAAAGAATAGTCCTCATATTATATTATCAACATATTCTACTGATGGTTGCCATAATTCACCATAGGCTCTATGGACCATCCCAAGGACTAAATATAATAAATATGACATAATGTAAAAATTTATATCAATGGGCATCTATTCATGTTTGTACATTTGGGCCTTTAGTCTAACATTGATTATCTCTCCTAGGGCCACAATTTTATTAGAAGTTAGGGGAATGTCTAGAAATGGGACCCATTCTACCTATACATAAGTGATGCTAGCAAAACCATATAATATGGATATTTTGATACTAATCTTGAATTTGATTATAGTATTTCAAGAAATGGATCCATTAGGGTTTAGTCTTTAGTCTTTCACTAACCACTATTTCAATTTTTCATCTGTAGTATTGTGCTCGAGTCATACATTGGATGAGACTTGATTATTAGCAACCTCGGGTGTTGGGAACCTAAGATACCTCACAAATGCCCTTTTATAAATATATGTAATTGATTTTTTTCATTTTATAAGGTGTAAATAATCCCTAGAATAAGTACCATTAAAGAAAAATATTTAAGTAAATTAATGCAAGGCATTACCTTTGGTTTCACCACCACTTGATGAAGTCCCATGGTCTTGATTGGTAGTAGCTCATCCATGTAATTTTTCCCCTCTTTAGATATTCATTCCAATGCAGAGTATGGATCTACAAATTTTACTACATTTTAGAGGGATAAGTAGTAAACAAACTTAAAATCTAGGGCACTTTTGTCAAATATTGTGTCTATGTATTTGATGTTTCCAGTAATGGAGTATGCAAGAGCCTATATGCATACTATTTTTGGAGAAGATATTTCAATAATATGAGCTATGTAATTCTTTTAAAAACTATCTAGATGCTCTTGTAGATTCACTAAAAAAGCTAGAGAATTTGGTCATTTGAGAGTTCAAATTTGTAATGTTTGGTTAATAGTGAAGTGACCTTATTTTTCTTAGATTTTGCATATATTTCCCAAAGTCAGTATCTTTAATTCAAAATTTTTTTGACATCAATGTGAATAAATATTTTTGATTTTGTTCCCATTTTAAATTTAAGTGTGCTAGTGAGCTTTGGAAAGTTTATGTTTACCATATGGTAACTTTTCATCAACTTTGTATGTCCAATTAATTTTTTGAGATAGGTATTGATCTCTCACTTCCTAACTTCTAATTTTCTATTGAACTCATTTATTCATAATTTAACCATGTGTATATTTAATTGTGACACTTTTTTATTCTCATTTGTCTGGGTCTCTAGATTTATAATCTTATTTTATATGATTTAAGGCTACAAGTTAATAGAATTGAGCCACATGTAATGCTCTTGGGGCTACGAGAACTCAGAGACCATGACTATTTTAAATTTGAACTATGTACCTCCCTGAGAAGGCTCTAGGTGGCCAAAATTTTGACATGTGGTATGATATCAGCACTATAGAGACTTGAATACTTGGAACCATGAAACCATTAAGATATTAACTTGATATATCTCATTTGAACTTCTAGATTAAGGAAATTGTGCTAACTATAAAACCTTTAGAGCTTAAAAACTTGGTGCCATTAGACTATGGGGCCATGGGGCCAATAGAATTTGTTTTATCCCTTTAGTTTCTAGGTTCAAAGAATTGTGCCACTTTTCAAGCCTTCAAAACTATAGAAACTCAAAGGCTCAAAACCATTAGACTATTAACTTGATTCTAAACTTTTATGGTTCTGGGCTCACATGGTTACACAACATAGCATGTTCTTGGGGCTCAAAAAATTTTAAGACTTAAAATTTTATTTGAATCAAATTACCCTGATTAAATGTGGTTCTACCACATATATGTCTTGTGGTGTCCTGACTATCAATAAAGTATAGAAATTTTGTTGAACTATGGTAAGTTTTGGGTAATGTAGTAATGCCATCTATCAAGTTATCAAAGATTAAAATATTTATAACTTTGAAAAAATTATATATTATCCAAAGGAGTAGCATGATACTTCCACCTATCCTAATCTTGAATAATAAAGGTAGGGCCCATGCATGAATAATTTATAAGTCTTTGATGATAGTCATGAAAACATATGAAAATAAAAAAGACACTACAACATGACACATTAGTTTTGTTAGTCCATAAAAATCATAAATTCAATTTTCAAGAAGGATTATGAAAACCCAAGGTTTAAAATGAATCAAAATTGATGCCCAAGCTTTGATTTTCATAAATTTAGAATTCTGTAGATTTAAACTTATGAATACTACCTTAGACTTATGCATATCAATATCAATTTCATGGATGTATAAGGCTTATAAGACCTTGAATAAGGATATTAAAATAATAGTGGGTACCTATTTGAATTTTAAAATGGGGTGTGTGTGTTAGGGCAAAACAAATATCCCCCTTATCAAGGGTGATGATTTTATTTTCCCTTCATTTGACATTGAATTTTTTTGAAAGTTTAACCAAGACATCATGACATCCTTACTAATTAATATTAAGGTACCAATAATAAATAAGAATTATAAACCTAAGGTGACAAAGACTCTTAATGTTCCAAAATATCTAAATAAATAGCATACTAAGGGTACAAAAATTAAAATATCTAATACCATTACCAAATTATCCTAAATTTAGTGTTCCAAAACTTGCACTTTTATTCATGAGTATGATGATACACATATTCCTAGATTCAAGAGAGGCAGTGGATTAGAATCAATGATAATACCTATACCAAACACTACCATTTCCATAAAATATCATATTTATATGATGGACACGATTGGGTATCTTTAAAAATAGGTTTCTATACTTCAAATACAAATGGTTTTCCATAATACTAATACAAATGTTACCTCATTCAATAATAAACCTCTTGCATAATGTATACTTGAATATCCACATCCATAAGATTTTTAACTACCACATTTAGCTCTCTTTTTGAGTTAAAAATACCTATTAAACCACATGATTAACTATGTAAAATATTTTTTTCAATGGGCAAACGATGACAAATTATTACTAAAGGTATTCCATATGAACATTTTTGATGAAGCTCATAATTGGTTCTATAGCCTACTAGAGGGTTCCTTAACCATGTTTTCACAATTATAAGATGCATTCTTCATGGATTTTAATATCCATAAGGTGACAAAACTTACATTAGAACATTTTCATAATTTCAAACAATGTGATGATGAATCCTTTCAATATTATACCATTCAATTTAAAAGTACATCATATGAGCTAACATTTAGACCTTCAGATTTAGATTTATAATTCATTTTAGTATAGATCTTCTTTTTATATTTAAATAAATATCATTGCATAAAAAATGTCATTTACCCATTTATATGTGGATTTGAATAAATATGCTTCATTCATACTTACTCATCCAAAGGAACTTAACATATCGATTCTAAATACCAAAGTTTTATACCTCATGCAAATGAGGTAGATGAATTACCAAATGAACATTATGAACAAAAATGTGATGTTCCTAATTTTTATATGGGAGATTTTAAAATTTTACTCAATATGGGACCAATCCAAGGCCCACATCCTATGCAAACACCCCAAGTTGAACAACCCCAAAAACATCTATGCCAACAAAATTTTAACAATCACATTATTCATGGGTGGAGGTAATTCCACTTGAGTTTACTATAGGGGATGATATATGCAAGTTTTTGATGAATAATATCATTTCCTATTTTTCCATGCCTTTAGATATTATTATCAACAAATGATCATCATTCAAAAAATAAATAAATAAATTCTTTTGAAGTAAATATAAAATCAAACATACCTTTTCTACACCTTATTAACCATAGGGTAACAAGAAATAAGAGACAACAAATATAATCATTATTAAAATAATTATAAAAAAAAATTGAATGGTACATAAAATATTGATACCAATAAATGGTGTATGTTTTATGAGCATACCACATTAGTGTTCATACACCTACACAAACTACACCTTATTCTTTGGTTTTTGGTATAAAGGCAATGTTATCACTTGAGCTTGTTAGGAATGGTAAAAACATTCCATGAGGCCATGATTTGAATATTTCACAAGAAAAACATCAAAATTAGATATGTAAAAATGGAATGCAACATAAATAAAACCAAATAATTATTCAGATAATGAGAATAATGAGATGCTAGTATAAAAGAAAGCACTTGCTTATATAGGCAAGGCCAAAAACTAATCTAGCTAATCTAACCAATGTGGGATAAATAAAAATCCAAATACAAGATGAAATATCTAGCTAAAACATAGAAAACATGAGAAATACACATGAACTACATACTATAACACCCCCACTCAAGTGAAGCTAGGAGCTAACAAAGTCCAAAAAAAATAGTTGCATATCCACAAAATGACTCCTATAAATAATGCTTGATAAGGTACTCATGTATAATATGTATCCATGAACTGAAGATGGAAGATGTCCTCATGAATACCCCCCAAAGACAACTTATGAAAACTGATCATGCTACACAAATCAAGGAGACAAAGTGATGTAAAAGGCTTCGTGAAGATGTCTACAACCTATTACTGAGTCAGAATATATTCCAAGTTAAGAATGACATCCTTAATGTGTTAATGAATAAAGTGCATATTTACCTCAATGTACTTGGTCCACTGATTATCAACTAGGTTGTGAGTTATGTGAATTTCACTCTAGTTATCATAATAAAGTATAATGGGTAAATCGTACATGAAGCCAAACTCTATCAATAACTGATGAAGCTAAAGAACTTATTGACTCACTATAAATACTGCCCTATACTCAACCTCTATAAATGATAGTGTAATATCTTGTTGCTTCTTTCACAACCAAGTAATAGGTGAAGAAATAAGAAAAAAGATGTAGCCAAAAATGTAACACCTATCATCAAGAGAACCTACCCAATCTGAATCACTATATTCAACCAACTCAGTATAACCCCTATTATAATGTAATCTAAAATGACTAGTACCTCACAGATATCTTAAAATCATCTTATCAACCTACCAATGACTGTCATGAGGGTCATGTGCAAACCTAGATACAAGCCTAACTACAAATAAAATGTTTGGGTGAGTATGGGTTAAATAAATAAGACTCCCAAATAATTGCCTATATAATATAGGATCATAAAGTGGAGTAATACAAGAGGTAGTGAAATTCACTCCAGACTAAAAGGGAGTAAGATTTGGCTTACAATCAGTGATGCCAAAACACTAAAGAAGATCAAGGGTGTACTTATACTAACTCAAATAGATCCCTATATCTAACTGTGAAATCTATAGACCAAAGAAGAAGTGAAAAATACCAAGATCTATCATGTTGAACTATGCTAAAAGTGCCTACTAAATATTTTGAATATGAAATGAGGATCTATCTATAAAAATTAGATCACCAACATACAAGACTAGAATAACAATTTCCTCCTTAATATGCTAAATATATAATATGGGATTAGAGTGGTAGTAAAAAAATTCTAGTAGAGAGAAGAAATGAATCCTTCTTCTCATACCAAGCCTAAGGGGCTTATTTAAGACCATAAAGATACCTCCTAAGTTTATAAACAAGATAAAAATTGTGAACAAACCCAACAAGTTGCTGCATATAGATTTCTTCATGTAAGTATCCATGCAAGAAAACACTCTTCACATCCATCTAATATATTGGCCAATCCTATGATGTAGCAAGAGAAAGTATAAGGCAAAAAAAATACATCTTGGCAATGGGCATAAAAGTATTAAAATAGTCAATACATTTAACTTGAAATAATCCCTTTATAACAAGATGTGACTTATGCTTGTAAATGGACCCATCAACTAAATATTTGGTGTGATAAATCCATTTTCACCTAACCAAATTTCTTCCCTTAGGAAGAGTAACCAAATCTCAAGTGTGATTATTCATCAATGAATAATAATCACCTATCATCATGTCATCCCACTCTTGTATCTCATGAGCCTATGAAAAATACTATGGATCCCTAAAGAATCCTTGACACAAAAGTCTAGTATCCATAGAATGTGCACAATGATGTCGAGTAGGTGGAAGATCTTATGTGAATGGTGCTTCCTCATCAATTATAGTATGATCTCAAATAAGCATAGTGGAAACATTAGTGTGAATAAGACCCTTATCCTCTATGACCTCCTTAGGAATCTCCTGAACTAGCTCCTTAAAGAATGAATCCTCAAGAGGAGGTGAATCATAAAAAGAAGAATAAGAAGGCATGGAAGAAGATGAAGAGTCACGAGATGTGAAATGCTCATAAAACTATGCATGTGTTTGAAAATGAACATCACGAGTATCAGGGTCTAAAAGATGATAAGCTCTCATGTCCTCATAATACCCCACAAAGATCAAGGGTTTGCTCTTTTTATCCAATGCTTTACTTTTCTTCTTTGGTATATATTCCCAAGCAAGGCTCCCAAAGACTTGGAAAAATGAGACATCAAGCTTGGATCTAGACTAAGCCTTCTTTATTCATATGTTCAAGTGCTTGATGTGGTGTGTGTTTCTAAATGTAGTTCACATAATTAACTACCTCTACCCAATAGATAGGGGTAAATATCATGAATGCATCATGTAGTTATCCATCTCTTTCAAAGTTTTATTCTTCCTCTCTGCTAATCCATTCTATTATGGAGTATGTACAACAAAATTCTGGTTAACAATGCTATGCGCTGAAAAAAAATTAGTGAATTCTTTATTGAAGTAATCCCCCCTATTGTTTGTATGAAGCTTCTTAATGCAGCTCAATCACTATTTCTTGACCAAAACCTTAAAGACTTTGAAGTGATCAAATACATCACTCTTATTCTTGAGGAAATAAAACCAAGTATGCCTCAATAAATTGTTAGTGAAGTAAGTGCATACTTAACTCCATTGAAAGGAGTAGGAATGACCATCAAATCATTATGCACAAGCTCTAGTGGTGAATAAGATTTTGTGGAAATGCCCTTTAAAAATGGATATTGATGGTGTTTCCTTAATACACAATCAAGGTAGACTCCATCAAGACATGAAACTATAGGAAGACCCTCTACCATATTGTGAGTGCTCAACTCCTTCAAATATCTATAGTTGAGATATCTAAATCTTTCATTCCAAATCTGACTCTCAGAATCTTCATGAGAAACTAAATATGTCCCTAAAAGAGATTTATCATCAAAACCCTCAAAATAGTAAAGTTGAGAGCTATGATCAATAATACCATGCATAATAAGTGTATTTGTCTTTAACAAAACTCAAACTTTAGCACCCTATGGTGTGAAATTCACTATCTTTCCCTAACCAAAATGGCAAAATTGATAAACTAAAATAAAATTAGTGGTAATGTCTAGAACATATGATGTATCATTGATGTGACCACCATATATATATGTCACCCTTCCCCTTAATATAAATGAAGGAAGAATCTCCAACCTCAATGTTGGAAGTAGAACTCAGACCAAGAGATACAAAGGACTCCTTGAAAGAATTCAAATGGTGTGAAGCACTAGAATCTAGAACCCAACTATCTAAAATAGGTAATTATGATCTCTCAACAACATTAAGTGCTTTCCCATGCTCATGAGATGGATAAGGAGAAGAGATATAAATATTATGTTTCCTAATGGCATCCTCTAAGGCTTGCATTCTCTTGAAACACCTAAAATCTTTATGACTAGTCCTCCCACAATAGGAGCAAGAGAGGTTAGACTTATTCTTGGATTTGGAAGATGGTTGGGTTTAGATATATAAGTCTTAGTGGGCTTAAGTGCATCTTGAGATGGAGGAGGAGTTTTTTTATTCTTAACCTTAGATTTTCCCTCAGCCTTAAGATGTGAGGCCACTAATGTTATTTGAGAGGTGGAAGATTCAAGGTGAGACAATTTGGATTCCTCCCTAGTGAGTCTCTTAGAAAACAACTCTAAATCTAACATTTTGAATGTGGTACCTAATATATCCATACTAGAGAAAAGGTAGAAACAAAGATTTATAATGGGCTACTTAACTTAGAAAAGATTAAGTACACACATTGTTTATATTTTTTATCTTGACCACTCCCCTTTAATTATTTCAATAAATTCTTAAATTTTGTGAGATAATATACAATAGAAGAAAAGTCCTCTGGATTTAGTGAAGTAAGCTCTTATTCAAGCTGCATTGCTCTCAAGTGGTCTACCTTCCCAAATAACCATTTTAACTTAGTCCACATTTTAGATGAAGTATCACACCCATCAAAGTGAAATAATATATTATCACTCACATAACTCCCAATTAAGCCCATACATTATTCAAACCTACATTGGTACTAAAAATTTTCAAATTCTCTTATAAATTGTGGTTATGTTTCATTCATTAGGGACCATAATCCTTTGTGCTTAATGATTGTCTCTATTATAGGTCTCCATGTGTGGTAATTGTTCTAGTCAAAGGCTCATAATGATCAATGCCAAATTTAGATTCCACGCCAACTAATCACCAAGAGTAGAAAGAATGTAAAGGGTACATAAAAATTGGCAACAAGATAATCCTCCAAAAGATTGTATTAAAGGACCCCCCAATTTCACACTTTATAAAATAGTATTTTTTTATAATTTAATGACATTGCTAGATAGAGAATAAAAAATTATGCACTTTTAAAAAAATGGAACTCAAATTCGAGTTATGGTTCAAAAGTTATAAGCATTTTGATTTCCCATAAAAATGGGTCAAAACAATTAAAAAACACTACAAATTGGAATTTATGACCAAATTAGAAACAAACATAGTCATCCAACCACTTGTTGGAACTATAATTTTTCCATGAACTTAAAAAAGTCAACCAAAGAAAAAAATAGACTTTCCAATTACCTCAGGATGTGTGCAAGAGTTTTGACTTCCTTTTTGTTAAAAAATACAGCTAATAAGGCAAAAACAATGAATTTTTAGCTATGTAAAAAGAGGAGAAATACGTGGATTACGGTTTTATGGGAAGAACACCTATATTAAGATTATATAAATGCTATAAAAGTTAAATTTTGTTTTACCAGCACATAACTACGAGGAAAATTTCAATGAAAGCATGGAAAATGGTTCGTTAGTCTAAGATGGTGCACTTGAATCAATCCAACATAACCAACTATCAAGGGCTTATACATAATAGTATTTTATATAGTCTAGAAGTGCCTCTTCAATCCTTCTAATCTTTACTAACATACAATAGATAAGATAAAAAACAAAGGTAGTGTATTACTCCAAAAAAGGGTATAGGAATGGGATGTTAAAGATGAATACTTTAGTTGTCAATGTATTACATAGGGCTGCAACACCTTCTCTCTCCTTATTTCCATGCACTTGCCTTAGATCTCCTTACTCCTTATAAATGCCAAGCTCACTTTTTCAATGCAAGTTGAGATGAATGTAAGTTATAGCTGATTTCAATATAGAAATAGAAGGAAAATAAAATGCCACTCTTGCTAAAAAGAAACACAACAAAATAGATCTAGAAAGAGGTAGTGGAACACAAACAAAAAAGAAGGGAAATAAATAAGGTTCTAAAGTGTAGATCTAAAAAAAAGGTGCAGTCTAACATTCCATCTCCTTCAATGCCTCCCTATAAGTTTCAATGCCTAGGTTCTCCTCTTGCTTCCAACTCCTCTCCTTTTTCCTCCAATGCCTTCTCTCATCTCTCCTACAAATACATTTCTTAATAGAAAATCAAATAATATAACATATTTCTTAATTATATCTCAATGCCAAAAAATATTATGATGCCAAGCTTCTCTTTAAAAAAATCTATAATAAAATAGATATTAGAATCAAAAGAAAGGTTCTAAGTTTATATATGAAGCAATCAAAGAAACAAATCTAATGCCTAGCCTCCTTCAAATCTGATATGCCAAGATTCTTCTCTTGCATTGCCTCAAAATAATGAAAAGCTTCAAATTCTTCAAAAAACTTCAAAAAGTATAAAAGAGGAACCAATATCTTCTCTCTAAATTGTAAGCTAAAGGATGGTTGCAACTTATTTAGGGATATGTTACCATGTTAGGAATGGTACAAACATTCCATGCTGCCAAGATCTAAAGAGTTCATAAAAATAACATCATAAGTAGCTACAGACAAATGGAATGTAACACAAAGCAAACCAAATGATTATTCAAACTATAAGAATAATGAGATGTTAGTACAAAGGAAAGCACTTGCTTATATAAGCAAGACCAAAAACTAATCTAGTTAATCTAACCAATGTGGGATAAAGAACAATCACACTACAAGATGAAATAGCTAGCTAAGACACTGGAAAACATGAGAAATACACATGAAATACATACTCTAATAGAGTTTGATATACCTTTATTATGTGTTTCTCTCAAATACATTATAAAAAGATAATGAATACCATGAAAAATGATTGCATCAATTAGAATAGTTGAGTGAAAAATGCATAAAGGCTACTAGATATTTATGTGTTTATCAAGAGTGAATTAAATGATCATTTAAAAAAAAGGTTCAATCACATGAATTTATTGTGGGTGACCTAGCACTAAAATAAAATCAAAAGAACATCAATGTAAAAAAAGACAAAAAAGGAAAGTTCAAACCAATTTAGTTAGGACTATTTATAGTTACATAAAAATTAGGAAAACACGTGTACCACCTAACTACACTTGAAGGAAAACCTCTAAAAACCCCATTGAACATCATGCACTTGAGTAAATATCTTACATGAGATATTTCACAATATTCCAAAAATACCAAAAAAACTTTAGAAATTTCAAAAACATTTTCAACATTTACATGTTCTATTATCTCCTAGAATATATGTTATTAGTTCCATCTTGGTAGATATCATATCATTTATTTTTATATACACATGTTTTATGCATCATTTGAGTGTGATATAATCATACATAGATACATGAGCTATGTACTTTTATATGTTGGGCCTTCCCTATACTCATTTCATGTGGACATTGGACCCATCTGCTTCTTTTATAATGATACATCCAAGTTATATCATTTTAAGGTCACTTTAAATTATCATGTTTGATATTATGTACTTACACATTCCTTTATCTATGCTTATACTTTCACAGTGTATTTGATATTATTGGGGGGAAATCTAAGGTCTACAGATGGAGCGAATGCACCAGTTGAGGCATCACACAAGCCAAGCGAGTGCACAACATAATGTAACTAAAATCAATGAAATTAATATGAGAATAATGTAAAATATATTATAACCAAAACCAAACTTCCTCTAACAAAGACCACAAATGTGAGAATTAAAAATAGGAGAGTGTTGAGTAACTCCTCCATAAAATGTGGTCAATAGACCCCCAAAATAAAATAGTAACTACTCCGTAAAAGGTGGTTAATAAAACCAAGAATAGAGGATTAACTCCCATACCTATAACATCCAATCAAGGGAGTTACTTCCTAGTCATTAAGCTAACCTATACACCTAAGAAAACTTCTCCATGAAAGTAGGAAAAATCCAAGTGAGGGAAAAAATTCTACAATAAATAAATATGGTAAAATATTAAACCCCTACTCTAACACCCCCCATAAACATAAATTAAGTGGATAGTGTGAAAAAATGGGTCCCAAAAACTAATCTTGATGAGGTACCCATGTAAAAAAAAATCTCTCATAAATTATAGAAAAGGAGAAAAACTCCCCTCCAAAAGAGAGACATAAAAAAGAGGCTAAAAATCCCCCAAAAATATGATTATGTAGTGTCTCAAATCTTAAGAAGAGCCCATAAGTGAAGATACTTTATCTTCATGAAAGGTTTGGTGAAGATGTCTAAAATCTAATATATCATTTATAAATATATAATATCAATGATGTCCTCATGAGTTATCTCTCTAATGAAGTGCATGTGAATCTCTATGTGTTTGGTCTACTGATGCTAGACTAGATTCTTACAAATCTAAATATTACTTTAATTATCATAGTAGATGATGGTAGGTCATCTGAACTAGATATCAAAATCTATGAGAATCCCTTAATTATAATTGGACTCAATGGAAACATTGAAAACCCCCTATAATTTGCCTCAATAGATAATAAAGTAATTAATATTATGATTCTTACTTGACCAACTAATCAAAATTGAACCAATGGAGAAACTGTAACCGAAAGTCGACTTGTGATTAAAATTTTTTCCAACCTAGTCTGAGTAAGTATATACAATCTAGTATATGTTAGTGTTATCTCTATAGTGAATATTAAAGATATGTGCCTTGAATTTAGTGCAAGATCCTCTTATCTAATTTTCAATGTAACTCATGGGGTTCCTACTTGAATTTAGAGATGAGGCCCACTACATATGATATGTTAGGTCTTGTATGTGCCAAGTAGATAAGGATACCTATAAGTTGTTGATACAGGGTAACATTAATTAAATGTGAAGTAAAATCTACCTTAATCTTGACTCTATATATAAAGGGAATTAGAATTAGCTTATAATCACCTATGTGAAACTGAGTAAGTAGATTGAGAGCATACGTAGATTGTTAAAAAGTGATCCCTAAGTCAGATTGAGAAATCTAAATCTGAAGGAAGTAGTATAACAAGCCCAGTAATTCATGGAAAATATATCCTAAAGAGCCCTTTTCACTACAATAATAGATGAATAAGATCTATCAGTGATCAAAATATCATCAACAAAAAGAATCAGAATCAAAAGCAAATTTTCCTATTGAAAGAGATAGAAGTTTAGATCTGAATGGCATCTAGTGAATCCTACTAAAATAAAAAAGGAATCAATCTTGGCATACCAAGCCCAAGGGGTCTATTTGAGGCCATAAATAGATTTATGGAATATACATATAAAGGAAGAATACTCAATCCTAGAGGTTACTCCATGTAAATCTCCTCCATAAGATCATCTTGAAGAAATGCACTCTTCATATCTATCTATTGAACATCATAATGATTGGATACAAAAATAAAAAGTGTGAGTATGATAGAGTTCACATATGTGACTGATGAAAATCTCTCTATGTATTCAATGCTAGGAACATGTGAAAAACCCTTAGTGCTCAATTACACTTTAAACTTGTTAACAAACCCATCTGCTACATACTTAGTCCGATATACCCATCTACATCAAACTATCTTTAATCCTTTAGGAATAAGTGTCAAATCCCAAGTGTGATTCATTATTAAGGAGTTATACTCCTCATCCACGGAAGAATCCCACTCAAAAATACATGATGCCTATTGAAAAGTATGTGGATATTAGGTAGAGGCATAAAAATCATGTGGACCACTATGAAACTCTGAATGTGTTTGCCTATCATTTGAAGGATACCTAACCCATGTGCCTACACTTTACAATGTTTGCTTAGCCTAAATAGGACTAGAAGTGGATGAGTCATGTATAGAAACATCATCCTCTAAAGTGTTTCTATATTTGAATCAAGATGAGTCTCCATCACTAATCTTTCTATCAAAATTAAAATAAGTGTCCTCAACCTCTATAATGTACTCAGGTTGATCTAAATCATCTGAATTAAATCCAAGTGAGTCCAATGAAGTGGGAGAAGTGTCAAGTGTTGATTATATGGGATTATCCTAAAATTTAATACTTATCTTAATGATTATCTCATGTGTGGTTATATGATGAAGGTAATACCCCTTGACAACATCTAGATAACCTATGAAGATGCAAGGCTTACTTTGAGGTTTTACAACCTTGTATTTCTTCTTTAGTAGGCATGCCATAGTTGGAGATCTAAAAAACCTAAAGCGTTCAACAATAGGTTTCATAAAATTCTAAGATTAAAATGGTGTTATACCTTTTAAATATTTTTGAGGGACCCTACTCTAAATGTATCATACATAATTAATGGCTTCAGCCCAATACTGAGGTGCTAATGACTTAAAGTGAATCATACAGTTAACCATATCTTTCAAGGACCTATTCCTATGTTGTATAACATTATTTTATTAAGGATTTTAAGGAAATGTCTACTAAAAATCAAATACCTATATGGTGCATTTTTTTAAAAAACTTATAATTGACATATTCACCCCCATTATCAATTTAAATAACCTTGATGCATTTATCAGATTACTTCTCTACAAGAACTTTGAAGTCTTGAAACTTGTCAAAAAATTTAGATTTTTTTCCTAAGGAAGTGAACCCATATGTATCTCAATAAATTATCAATTAAGGTAATGACATACTTATCCTTTATGAAAGATATACTAGGAAAAGTCCCATATACATCATTATATGCTAACTCTAATTCTACAAATCCCTCCAAGCTTTGCCTTTCTCAAATTTATCTTTGAGATGTTTCCCAAGGGTGCAACCCTCATAAAGACCCTTAGATAAATGGACTCAAGGTAATATTGTGAGCATTTCATTTTTTCTAAGTTATTCTAGGTAGTGGTAGTTTAGGTTGACAAACTTGTTATGTCCAACACATACCCTTTCTTTGAAATGGGGGACCCCTCTAAAAATTTCATGAACCAAAGCTTTAGAGTTATTTATTTTATTTTTGTCAGTGATGCCTACTCAAATCTTCAAAATACACATCACTTTGATTTCCTCAAGTAGTAACAAGCCTCTTTTAATTTATCTAAAAAATTAATTAATGTTTATTCCTTTTTAGTAAATCATGGCACTAATGTTGTAGGTTGATTTTCACTTGGATCTCTCAGAGTTGAGGTCTCTTCCTAGAGTAGTAAACTCATTATCCTCCATGGAAAATCAATTTCTCCATATTTGATAGGTGAAATTTCATGTATCATATTCCATTTTTCTTTTTTACTTAGTAATTTTTTGAATTTCATAAAGTTGGACCAAATGGGAAGTTACCACATCATCAAGAGTCAAAGTGGATAGTCCCCTAGACCTATCAAAGATGTTAGAGCCTAAGAGATCCTTACTAAATGGGAAGTTGCCACATCATCAAAAGTTAGACTAGATAGTCTCCTAGACCTATTAGAAATGTCAAATCCCAAGAAATCCTAACCAAATAGGAAGTTTACATGTCATCAAGAGTCAGATCAGCTAATCCCCAAACCTTTTAGAGATGTTAGATCCCAAGAGAGCCTGATCAAATGAGAAGTTTCCACATCATAAAGAGTTAGAGTGACCAGTCCCCCAAACCTATTATAGATGTCAAATCTTAGGATATCTTGACCAAATGGGGAGTTTTCATATCATTAGGAGTTAGAGTGGCTAGTCCTCTAGACCTATCAAAGATGGTAGAACCTAGGAGAGCTTAGTCGAATGGAAATTTTCCAAATCATCAAGAGTTAGAGAAACCAACTCCCCAAACCTGTTAGAGATGTCAAAGCCTAAGAGAGCTTGACCAAATGGTAAGTTTCCACGTCATTAGTATTTAGAGTGACTAGTCTCCCAAACCTATCAGAGATATCAAATCTCAAGAGGGCCCAACTAAATAGGAAGTTACCATGTCATTAGGAGTCAAAGAGGCTAGTCTCCCAAAACTATTAAAAATGTTATAGCTTAGGAGAACCCAAATAAATGGGAAATTACCATATCATTAGGAGTTAGAGCACCCAATCCCCTATACCTATCAAAGATGTTAAAGTTTAAGAGAGCTTGGCTAAATGGGGAAATTCCATGACATATATTTTGAGGATGAACTAGTTACCATGTAAAATCTTTGAAATCTAAGAATGAAGTACAAATGAGACTTGATAACCAATTAAGGCATGCCACATTTCCTAGGTGCTACATCACCCAGTTTAGTGGAATGACATAGAGTATGGAACCATACTTAGGTGTTGACTATTAATGGAAGGACCAATAAATAGATGACACATGTTAAGAATTAGGAGTTATCTAAAAATCCTCTAAGAAATGTGACTGCATGACTACCATGCACTAGGAATTAATAGAATGGCAAGCTATATATAGTTTTGAAAACATCCCATTGCCATTTCTATATATAGTTGGAAATGGAGGATCATGGGATTTGAATTCAATTCTAGATTTAGAAATAAAGAGAGAAAATTCAACCACCAACTCAAATTCAAATTCATAGAAATAAGATTCCAAATGCCATTAATGAAGGGGGATGTATGCATGCACTTATAAATCTTAAGATAGTCCCATTAATAGTTACTATTGCTAACTAAAAAAATCTCTAACTCTTTACTTCCAAAATTACATAAAGCCCCTACATTATATGCCTTATATGCTTAAAGCTCCCTAAATTTCCCTTCCATCAAAACTCTTAATGGCTGCTACATCTTAAAACCTGAAGGTTGAGCCCAAGTACTAGGACACTACTTTCCTTATTGGTTTAACTAAGGCACTACAATGACATATTTAAGGTAATTAATGAGGTCCCCAAGGATTTTACTAACATCAATGACTAGATGGCTAGGTATGAGGATGCCCTTTAGTCCTATAAAAAGTGCAATCTCTATATAGTTACAACTAAACCAAAGGTATTTCCCTACACTAACCTATTGGGTGATATCCTCCATAAGCTTATTTGCATGAAGGATGTTATTAATGATTGGGTGTGATTACTCACCTCTTGGTACCAAATTATTGATATAGCTAAGAATGTCTTCAAGGTGTAGTACTCCTTCCCAGACTTATCTTTCTCATATGATGTAGTGGTAGTGTCAACCTGGATATATACCTACCATATTTATGATGTCCTCCATGACTAGGCTAAGAACCCTAACTCCAAATGGGTTAATAAGGAAAAGATTAATGCATAAATATTTTTCACCTTCTGTGAAGGGGTTTGAGTAGGAATGATCTTATTAAACTAGTTGTTCAAATACCTAGACTTCCAACATGTCAACACACTATGGGTTCCCCTTTTGGACATTATCCTAACTCACGTAGACATCCCTAACATAGGAGGCTAGATCAAATTCAAGTTGCTCCATGTCATTATATATGCCCAAACTAGAGGTGACTTATACATGATGCGCTACCTACTTGATGCAATCTATGGGAAATTCTCATTCAAGCCTTCATCCTTTCTTGCATAGGTTCCTAATGTCCCAATCATCCATGTGGTATTCTATAAGCTATATGGACACCATTTAGAAAAACATGTCTAGGATGTCTATGACCACTTCTACTGAGTGGTGTACTAGGAAATCAATAAAAATATGATTCCTTAGCTCTCAAAGATAATTTAGGACTCTATTATGGCCATCAAGGACTACTAGTTATACAAATATGACATATTGAAATGATTCTCAAGATTCCCTTAAGACACCTTATGCTTACCATATTATGTACTTGATCACTTAGTATAATAGGAGATCACCTATAAATTGGTGAATGGAATCTTCAAATTATGCATACAACTTTAGTAAAAGGCATGCTCATAGCTTTTGATCACCATTTAGAACCATGTCTATAATAAATTCCCCTTGATACAAAATATGGCAATCGGGTGAGACTCTTTTGCCATGGTAAAGTGAAAGATTTGGTATTGGGACCCTAAAGGGGTCATTTAGGCCTATTTATCATAATACTTAGCTTGACTCAATATCTATTATGACCATCAAATTGAAGATGATAATGAGCTCTATTTGAATGTTGCCAATGACTAAGAGGTGCTATATAAGATAAAAGTAATGAATAATAAGGGGAAGAAGGCTTAGATAGGCCCCTTCATAACTCCTCTAGATCTTGTTTAGTCTATGGAGGACTAGAATCCAATAACTTTAACCATATCATAAATAATCTTATAAGGAGTCCCACTACCTTATCCTCTTCAAGCTCCAAACCCAACTCTAGCTCCATTTCCACTAGCAACTCCAAATCCTCAAGATCTATCTCATTTTCCACCTCCTCTAATTGCTCATCATGCTCTACCTCTAACTCCTCTAGTTTCTCCTTATGCTCTACCTCTACCTCCTTTAGCAGTGCTAGTGACTAGGCTACGCCAAATTCAACCCTAGACCACATGATGCTAAGTAGCTCAAGCATAGCCTACTCAGCCACCAACCCCACAACCTTTGAGATTCAATGTGACTGATATTTTAAGAGTGAGCCTAGAATGAGGCACATATATAGGTTCCCATGCTCACTCCTCTATCTCCTCCCATTTCCATTCTAGCCCTTACTCTTACTATGTTCAAACTCCTTATTCTAGTACCACTAGTTTATCTCTACCCCCTCTATTTCCCATTTATTCTCCTCCATATTTTTCCCAAATACCCTTGGCTTTAGTTCATCTAAGCATCCTCACTTTCTCATTCCCTTCCTCTTCTCCCATCTCATAGTTTGGAGTCCTCCCAGTGCCTTCTTTGGGCATGCCCTCAACAATGGGCATGACTACAACCTTTGAAATCTTATTACCTCTAGTAGGGACCCTCTTATTCCCTAATCTAATCATCTTAATTATACCCTGTGGCTATGGTTAACCATTAGTCCCTATCATTCTGGCTAGACCATCTACTGTAGCACTCAAATATGATCTAGGAAAAAGGCCAATGAAAAAATAAAAGGTGACCCATACTCCATCTTCAAATTAAAGCCCTTCTTCTCCAATCCCACCTCTTCCATAGGTCTCAATGGCTCCTCTATCATCAATAACATCATATCAATGACTATCTCCCTATCCCCTTCTCTCCCTTACCCAAGGCCCCATTGGCCTTGCCTTTAACTAACCCATCTTGTCCCTATTTTTTCATGACCTACTCCCAAGGGAAATCCTACCATAGTAAACCTCACTTAGGAATAATGATGAGCTCAAATGTTCTCATGGGCCTCCCCTTTCATTCTCCCTCTTTTTTATCCCATGCCCCCTCTACCTCTACTCCTTTCCTCTTTCACTCCTTCCAATTCATCCATCCCCCCTCCACCTCATACTTTTCCCTTCACCACCAATTCATCCATACCTCCTACACCCCCTATAACCTAAGGGATGGTCATGGGGTTGCAAACATAATATATGGATGTCTAGGGTAACCTAAAATTGTAGTGGAGTTTTGACTGAGCTTTCAAGAGTATAAAAAGTATGTTCACATAGAGATTCATCTAGGAGGGGAACCTGGTGATATGGTAGACCCATTAAGATCTATCTTCCCTCACCAAGGTGAGGAATGCTACTAGAGAGGATAAGATGGATGAAGACCCAATGTCCATCCTTTAAGCTACCCATAACATGTCTGATAAAATCCTCAAGGACATGTAGAGTCAAGTCCAAACTCTCAAATTCTAAATGAAGAGTATCTTCCCAATCAGACTAATTAGGTAGGTTAAGGATGTCCTCCTACTACTTTTCTCAATCCTTGGGAAAGTAGTGGGGACTTGGGCCAAGATTGATATAATTATATAATGGATGCAGGACTACAAGGGGAGGATCACATAAATCGATGGGATGTTATGGAAGTTACAAGTAGTGGTCAACAAAGGAATGTTCTCATATCTCAAAATGACGCCAAACTCAAATTTGGGGTTGTACCAAACTTATTTTAGGAACATGAGAGTAGTGATGGAGGAATGGATAGCCTTAGCCTGAAATATAATAGAACCCTTGGAAGAGGGTGAGAAGAATATATTGACCTACTTTAAGGAGGTCAATATCTCTATGATATTCCACTTAGATGGCACATTACTTGACCAAGGGGAATTTGGAGTCTACCTGGGTCAATTCATCTAGGTTGTGAGGGAGAAAGTGGCCAAGGTAAACTAGGAATGAGCTTGGGTAGTGATGGACCTATCAACTCAATCCACTGCAAGCATCAACCAAGTCTACAAAGTCCAAGCCTCAATGGAAGCAACATTACAGATCCCCTAGAGATTGGTAGCTCAAGCCAAGGTGATATTTAGGGAGATTCTAATGAACATGGAAAATATGGACAAGGAGTTTGACCTTACGACATTCATGTTGGAAGCTAGGAGTGCTTAGTAGAAGCAATTAGGACCTAGTCCCTCTTATCCACCTTCACATGTTAACTAGTGGTCCCCCATAGATCTATTACAAGTTTGTAGGGATTTGTTTTGGTTTAAATTTTGAAATATGGTTGTAACTAGAATGAGTGTCCATCATGGCCAAGGATGGTATCCTAATACTTTTTGGAGTTGATCCCTAATCCTTATCTATTTATAGAAGAGTTGTATTATGTTTTAGGGGTCAACCAAAAATTGCTTGAAAGTTCTATTAGATTATTGCTAGGATTTCACCTATGTTTCTTTCATCACTCTAGACTATAATCATGGCCCAAATCAATTATTGCAGTTGTATTTCACACTTTTAATGAATACAATCTTTATTTTATATAAAAGGGTCTCTTTTGTGTTTAATTTTATTTCATCTTCATGTTTTAATGATCAATGAAGCAAGTTTAATTAGATCAACACTTTATCACTTTATGTATGTCATGGTTATGATGTGATTAGTTATTATAATCTCTGTGTGAGTTATTTCATTCATTTTTTGGTAGTGCTGATAATTTTTATGCATAACTATAAATTCTTATATGGAATTTATGTGTTTTAAAAAATAAATCCCTATTACTAATCTTTAGTAAAAATTCACATTGAAGGCATACTCTTAGTTCCCTCAGACTCTCCCCACTATATGCTCTTAGAGGTATAACTATAGTAAAACTCAGTCTATATTGGTATAATTGTGGTAGAGTCATTTGGTTCAAGTGACCATTACACTGATCTCATTTTAGACATAAAGGCTTCCATTCTATACCTTACCCTTCCCCCTCTTTTGTATTTATTTAGTGGATATAAAATTACCCTTTTCCCTTTGTGTTTATAAATAATAATCCCAACACTCAAGTATTCATAACTATCCTTAACCTGTGTGAAGTATAATGTATTGAACTTCTAGTGGTAATATTTTCTCTTAGATAAAATTCATATAGACTCCATTTGTGAAGTCAAATACCTATAACCATACCTTGGGCTGATCCCATATCAGTCCTAAAACATAGGATAAAAGTTTAAAGTTGTGCCCATATTCCCATTTTCAAGGAATGACCAATCTCATGGGCATCTTGTGATAAGGAGCATATTAGAGTGAATAGTAATTAGAAATGTAAGTGCCTCAAGATACTTCATGCTTGTTTTTATTTTAGTTCATTTTATGAATATGTTGAGTTTGGTTTTATGATAATAATGTGCTAACTATTATTTGATTGTATAACATCCTATAGACTAGTTCACCTTTTACTAGGGCTAGATCCCATAGATTGATATTTTTCCCATACTTTTCCATAGAAAACCTATGTCTAATCAAACCATACCTACCATTATTCTTATTATTTCATCTCCATAACTTGTCCCAAATGTTAAAACCAAGATGGTCTAGTTAGCTAGCTCAGCCATTAACATCTTGAGCATCATCCATGATCTACCCAAGATCCCTGAGAGGTATCTTCCTTATTTCACCCCTAGTGTAGGATGAACCATAGAGAAACACATAAACTCATATAATAATACCCTAATACTTTTGAATGTAGACATGAGAATGTGTTATTTAGGTTGTTACCTTTTACCTTGATGGAATCTACCTATGATTGGTTCTTAAACCTTCCTAAAGACTCTACACTGAGTTAGGACCACTTTAGTTTTACTTTCCTCTCCCAATTTATCCAAGTAATAGATCCCAATGTCCTATATGAGTATCTTTCTCATATCAAGAGAGATCCCAATGATCCCATTAGAAATTTAAATTTTAGGTTACAAAATATGTATAGTTAGGTAACTATGTTTTACCAACCTAACCCTTAACTAGTACTTAAAATGTACACGAATGCTCTAGACCCTTGTATGACCATGTTATTGAGAAGAGATAGCTATAATAGACCTATCCTTATCATATGCAAGGGCCATCAAAGTGGATAGGCAACTAAACCCATAGGGATACACCATGAACCCTACTCCTGGCATGCCACCACAAATGCTTGCATTAAACTTCTTACCTAGTGTTAACTAGAATGCACCTATGCCTCAGCCACTCCTTGAAACACATTAGCTCCTTCTAGGTCATCCCACTTCAAACCAACAATTAGGTTTTATAAACCCAAGGGGTATATATTTAATTCCCCAAACTCAACATTAAGTGACATTAGTTATGGCTAACAACACCTAGACCACACCTCAAGAGTCCACTAAAAATAAGTTATATGCCATTCAATGAATGGTAAAAAATCTCAATAATGACTTTTTAGAGATATAGAGAGAAATGAGAAACTTTAACATAGAAATATCCAATTAAAATTTCATGTATCAAAGGCCAAACAAGATCTACAACCACCCTAAAAAACCCATAAAACTTTCACCCAATAGGCTTCCTGAGATTAATATCTTCGAGGTATCCTTACCCAACTAGTGTCGAGTACATAACACATTAGGACATGGAGAGATGGACTATACATAGTTTAATTATAGTATCAAGATATTTCAAAAGGAAATGGAAGAATACAAGGTAGTCCCTATTCATATAGAATCATACAACTCGAGTAAAGATCCTAGTACTGCTATGGTATTAGAAATATTGGATTTCCCTAGACAAAAATAAAATGAGTCAAAGGAATGTATCAGTGAGGTAAAAACATTTTAGTAGTTCCAAAATAATAACTACACCTTTATGATTAGGAAGCAACAACAAATCCTTACTAATATGAACAAGGATGACATAGAGGGGAGGTTAGTCTTGTGTTAATCTCATAAAACAAATGAAATAAACATACTAAAATTCTAAAACCTTTACCCTAGACACCAAGGATAGCTTAGGTAACAAAGCTAAATGAAATAACAATAAAAACATAAAATAAACAAGTCTTTTGCCTTCTTTGGAACTTTTAAATGGCTTGCTTGTCTTGTGCATCAAGAAGTCTTTGACAATGAAGCTTGTGTGGCTCCTTCTCTCTTTATAACCTTGTCTTATGATTGATTGGATTAATATTTGGGCATGATAACATTACATGCATGAGTATTATGGAAGAAATCCTACATAATAACTCTACAATATCCAAGCTTATAAATGAAGGGGTATGGCCTTGTATTTATAGCCTCAAGCATTAACTCTTACTAGGGTGAGTCAAGGTTGAGTTTAAACATGAAATGGGTTTAAAATAACCCTAGGTGAGTTGAGACTAACTCCATTTGATTTAATATTTGTCATGTAATTATAATTTTTAATTACAATGCATGGATCTAAAATTAGATATTTTGAAAGAGATTGACAACTCGTAAATGCAATGATGAAAAATCTTGATATTTTGATTTTTAGATTTTTTATTTTTAGATATTCATTAATTGAAAATGGATAATTCAACTAAGAATTTAATATTGTTTAATTAGATAATTCAATTTGATTATCATTTTCTCTCTTTCAATATTTGATCAAGTTCCTTACTTAATGGGTCGATAGGCTAAATTGATAGTTGTTATGCCACAAGGTGATTAGGGATGAATTCATGAGAGGTTATTATTTCATAAGTGCTAGTATCCAAAATAGGGATGCCTAAACACAATTCAGAGCTTTGATGAATGATGCACAAAAAAAATTTGGACATTCAATGATTCATAGCCTTAATTTTCAATGGTTGGTAAGAATCAATCTAAAGTCTAGTCAGAACCTAATTGTGGTTAGAATTGGATATCTATAGTTTTCCCATATTTTGGAAGGCATTGTAAGTTAAAGGCATAGTAATGTATTCTCAAAGAATGAAAAAATATGTTAATAAATAAAGAAGGTAATGATTGAAGAAGCTATAAAAAATCTTAAGAAGCTTATAACGATACCTCCTCGAGGGAGTAGTTGACACATATAATTGATGGACGATCCCTAAAAAATAAGTGAGAAAAAGAATGAAATCAACCCATGGGTTGGAATAATCCAATTGAGATAATGATTGCATGCATTGATTTAAAAGTATTGATTTTCCCAAAGGTGATTATAAACAATAACAAAGGTTGAGGCATTGATTTTCCCATAGGTGGTTATACTCAGTAGCACAGGCATATACCCCAATTGGGCTGATGAGTCAAAATAATGATTTGACCATAGGTTGTTATAATCATAAAGATGACCTAGATTGAATAATGATATTTATTCCCCAATAGGGCATATTTTAAAGCATAACTCAAGGATATAATCTATCATACATATTAAATATGAGTAGGTGAAAATGTAGATGTAATGGTCTAATGAATGAAGAAGCCATAAATAACTAGACACATGAGGATGTGAAAATTGATGAAAGAGATGATTGAAAGAAAAAAGGTGGCCTAATTGACCCAAGATACATCATGTATCCAAGCATGACCTACATAGTCTAAATATACCTTAGGCCAATGTAGTCCACCCAAATGTGGGAGAAAATAGAATGAGGAATAGAAGAATAAGAATTGATCAATGTGAATGGTTTAGTCATACCTAATAATGTGGTTATTCTCATACTTATTATCATTGATACAACTATAATGATCAATGTGTTTATTTGATCAAGGTGGGCAGGAGGATTTACCAAGGTTACCAAGGAGAAGTTTATGTGGAACCATTGCTTGTAATATTTCTCAAGATGATTTTTACTATAGAACATGATGGTATGCACCATGATATAAAACACCATGATGACTTGGATTAAATATGCATAAGTATTTAATTCCAATCCAATAAATAATAGAAAATAATGTACCAATGATAAAAATCATGATGACAATGTGGACGGATGAATATGGAGAGACTCAAGAATAATGCGTAAGGAATCACCTAATGAACACATATAGATTGAGTCAAGGTATAACAATGAAGGAAAACAAATATGAAAATAACAAAAAAAACAATTAAGCAAATAAACACATAGAAATCTTGAAATAAAAATAAATAGAAAACATCCTATCATCAACTAAGTCAATATCTACACATGAAGGCTTCATGAAATGATAAATGGGTTGTGCCCTCAAGCAAGGATACATGCAAAGGGAAGGTCACACCCCCAATGGTAGTGGAATGGATTGGAACTAGCAATGGATTTTCCTTAGTAAGGAATATTGATGATGATTGACTAAGTTTAAATAGGACAAATGTTTGTGGATGTTGAGGCTTTATATTGCTTGAGGAGATTGTAAGCCAATTTTTTAATTTTTAGGATTTTAAAATTATTTAGAATGATTTTGGAATTTTTGGGGTATCTTAACTCATTAGAGATTGATAAGATACCACTTGAAAAATGGTTAGAGTGTGGCTTAGATTGTTTGCAAAATTATGAGACCATTGGAAAAGGGGGAGTAAGCTGACCTTAACATGAATGGAGCACTGCCTACATAGTCTTATTAGGACCTAAAGTCATAGTAATTCCACCCACACAAAATGTGGTGAAATCCAACTAGGTAATAACAAGTTCATAAATTTATGCAATTGATAAGGTAAATGAGAATAGTAATGGCAAGGTGATCCAACAATGCATGATAAAAGGTGTTGTTCTTACTTTTTCCATAGGTGGTTATAATTAGGAAACAACAAAATAGGTTAGTGATAATAATTTTCCAATAGGTGGTTATAATTATTAACACAAGGTGGAACACTAATTTTCCCAAAGGAAATTATAATTAATGGCACTAGTCAAGTGTAAATGAATAATGTAATTTTTAGATCCACTATCATACTACTTTCATATATTGCCATTTAAACATAAAGTTCTAAAATTGTTGAAATTAGATTGGAATCCCCTCGTATAAGGTGTCAAAATAACCAATGACACTAAGGTCAAAATGGGTAGGTAAGATAAGTCAAAAAAATATTTGGTCTAATAGTGAAGGTATGGTGGGATGGCAAATGATATGGCATAAAGAAGATGAAAAGAAGGTAATTTACAGTAATGGGAATAGGGTTACCCCAAGTGATATTTTAAGGTAAATGGAAGTGTATAACATAATGGTAAGGACAAGGTAAGGTAAATGGCAAATTAAAATGACAAGGTAAATGGCAAGGCAAAGATATGGTTCTAACAAGGGAAATTTTTATATTATTCTTGATGATGTGGAGATGCACATCCTGATCAATATATGATACAATCAGAATAGTCAATCATGTTTAAATTGATAGCCCATACCTCTTATAAATAGTTTATTTATCAAGTACCTACTACATATTTTGACTCCAAGAATGTTTTTGTGATCTTCATTGGTTGTTTATTTTGTTTCCTTCAAATGTCAAGACAAGATATCTTTGTATCTGTTATAAAGGAAAGTGTGGCTAGGGATGGTAAAAATAGATAAAAAGTGGATGATATTTTTGATTTGGTGATGTAAAGGTGGATGATAATGAAATGTATAATGGTTGGGAAACAAATAAATATTGGGATTTATAGACACACACAATGTTGTTGATTCTAGATTCAACATAATTGTGGTTATGGCAAGGCTAAAGACTTATAAATATGTTCTCAATAGGACCACCATATTTTTATATTATTTGGGCTTGAGATTAGCTACCATCTAATTATGCTATATATTAGAATTTGTATTAATTTTATATTTAATAATAACTACATCAAGTAGTGAATAACTGTTGTGCTTAGTTATTAGCACCTCGAAGAGGTTTTCACCAATAAAGTTATCTTGATTGTCCCATAGTTCCTCCATGAAGGTTTCACTGAGGAATTTTGACTTTTGACTTTGATTGTATTCTATCACCTCAAACAAGGTATTGGTTTTCTTATTTTTAATGTAGCCTTAGATATAAAGTCTAGCCCAATGAGCTAGTTTGTTAGCCCTTTCATGTAAGATTGTGGTCTTATGTGGTCACTCGAAGTGTGCATATAAAGATGAGTTCCCATAGATTATGTTGTGCAGTAATATAAACTTAGTCATATTCTTCCTATGATTATGTAATTAAATAGATACTACATTAAATAATATATAAACTAATTTGATTCTAAGATTACTAATCTCAGCTACCATAACTATACATACTAATGCCATTTCAGTGTAGAGTGAGTTATTTATAAAGAAGACAAAAATTGGGAAGATTTCATATTAAGTCTCAAGATAATTTGATCAACTTAACCTAGCATAATTATAAAACTCATTCATTCAACTGAACATGAATACATAGATTATTATAAACCCTCAACTCATATACTAAGCATAAACATTATTAAGCCAAAATTCCATTATCCCAGTGCCTTACAATAGGGTTATTTATACTTGTTTATCCTTGACCAAGTACTTATAATATTAATGATCAAAGTAAATTACCAACAAACTCTTAATAGACTAAGAGTCATGGTGATTTATCAACTAACTTCTCCTAAGGACCTAGGCCTTTGTACCCCATATATACTCTCTCTATGATAGATCCTTATTATAATGTGTTTATCTCCTTGTGAGCCAGTGTAGAACATCTGATGGATAAGTTTTGGGTGACCCATATGAATTTATACTTAACTATTCTCACTTATCATGCACTTACTATGTATTTTTATATTATTTTGAGTCCTATGCTCTTAGGCTCCTCATGATTAATTATTCTTTGACTGGGTCCTCCTATGATAGTGATTTTTCACCCTTATCCTCTCATGGCCTATAGGTTCTATGCCACAGTGCTTATTCACCCTTCAATTTCCACACCATAGACTTTCTATGTTATTTTCCTTCATACCATTCCAATTTTGACCCAAAATAGACAAACACTTAGCCAAAATTTTGTGCCAACACAAGGTTTCACTAGAAGATGTTGAGTTTAGACTTTGATTGTCCCCTAGTGCCTCTAAGAAGGTTTCACTAGGAGATTACTATTATTTTACATTAATGTGGTCTTGGTCCTCCTAATATGCTTCAATTGATATGTCTCCATGAATTTATTTTAATGAAGTGTGATTTTTTTGGTACCAATAGATACTTGTAGGAGGTGAAATGTCATATAATGGCTAGGTTGGTTGGTGTTAATGGCATGTGGAATGGTAATGGAATGGAAATAGGTAACACAATCCTCATAGAAGATACTAGAAAAACTTGTGTCAAATTGAATTAATCATCCTCAAAAATTATGGAAGGGTCACAAATATATTCAAATTCATTTTCAAGGCATGCATAACTAATATTATAACAACCATGAATGTATTCTAATTTTTAAGTTTAGTCTAATTTAAGGGAATCTAAATCTAATGTTGAGACTAATGTTGATTATAATTTTGATGATAAATATGATGTTAACACAAAAATATAACCTAACTTCAATGTTTATTCTTCATCAAATGTCGATTCTACTATAATGATTTCTTGTTGAATATTTGGTATTAGGTAAGTAATGTCCTGTGATGGCATAATAGGCTCTACAGAGTTTGGTTTGTCAAAGTGGGAATCCTCAATGAGGGGGAAAATGTAAAGAGATAAGTCCATAAATATAGGCTTGTCAAAGGGAAGATATTTAAAAATAGGACAATGGTTTTTAAAAATAGGATAATGGTTGAAATAATGATTTTCCCAAAGGCGGTTATAATCATTAAGAAGTGACTTAGTAAAGTCTAGTTTTTCAAACTGAGACTTATTAACAATAGAGATAGGATCAAAAGGTGATTCATCATAGGTTGAATCATCATAAATGTGTGTTTCAACAAAAACATCATGGATTGGTTAGTTCTCTTGGCCTTGGTTTATAATTAGTTGTAAAATACTAGTTTTGAACACATCTTGGTCATCAAATGATTAGCTATGTTGGAGGGGTAATGATTGGCTCTGTTACGAATCAATGATCAAAATGGGTTTTTTAAAGTGGGGAAAGGTTGGAAATGGATTAATAATGGTCAGTGGCTGGGTAATGATCTATTTGGGAATAGACTCATTTAAAATGGGCTTAACAAAAACTAGTTGCCAATCTAGGATAGTAATTTTGACTCATCGAGTTGTGATTGCACAACTTTGTTAGGATAATGAGATACCATACTTAAAAAGGCCTATAATAGTAATGTTAGTCCATTTTTAATATTGGTTTCTATTACGAGCCAAAAAAAAAAGTCTTAGAATGGTAATGTTAGGGAACTATGAAGCTTGGTTATTATTGTGATCCAAAGGATAAGGGACAATAATAGTAATGGTAGGGTGTTGCAAAGCTTGGCTACTTGCAAAAGATAAAGGATGAGGTCTTGGAATGATAATGGTAAGGTGTTTCAAAGCTTGGTTGCTATCACAAGTCAAAGGATGAGGTCTTGGAATGGTAATCCTTGGACATTGTGGAGCTTGGTTGCTCACACATGCCGAAGGAGGGTTAATGGTATAGGTAGAGGATCAAGTAAAATTAGCATTGAAAGGGAAAACTTGGTACGTTAATTGGCCCAAAAAATGTATCACCAAATACTATACTTGAGGATATTAGATTTGTTCTCCATATTGGGTTTTTTGAGGATAAGGATTCATTTCATAAACCACATCATCACCATAGGGGTCTTGAACAAAGTAATCTTGTGACCATGTTGTGACAAAGTAATCAATGATGAATGTTTTGAAAAAAAATCTAGAGTTTTGTAAACTCTAAAAACAAGGTCCAAAGGATAAATGGTTTGAACATGATCTAATTTGGTCTAAGCAATGGATTTGTATCTATAAAATGGTTATTGTTAAAATTTAGTATAAAATAGTCTAACATCAAATGTTTTAAAAAAAATAGTCAAGTGGAAGAATGAAACCAAAATTCCAAACTTAGGTATAGAGTGTTTCAAACAAGTCTAAACTAGGTCTAAATGAACAAAAGTTGCCAAGTCTTTTGGAAAATAAGACACAAAATATAAGCTCAAAATAGGCATTGTTAGGTCCTTTGTAAAAGGCATAAAAGCAAGAGTTTAAACAAAACAAGGTCTAAAAGGCAAGAGAGTTAATCTAACAAATTTGAAACACTTTGGCATAAACTAGGCATTTGGATTTAAACACTAGGCATAAAATAGGCATCTAGAAGAGAGATCACTTCCCCAAATCTAAGCATAAAAATACTTTTCAATTTGAATAACAAATTAACCTAAGTTATATAACCCAAAAGAGAAATATCAATCTCTAGGATAGAATCACACGAGGCATAAGTATAAATCAATCAATGTATTGATTTGAAATTGTTAAGGCTAATTGTGAACTCAACTTATAAAACTATCTCTTTAAAACATATAACAAGCTAGACAAGAATGGAGAGCATAAAAACACTAGGTATAGATCCAAAAGGCACACGCAACTTTGGTTTTGAAATTTTGAACTTTTGGACACAAAGAAATAAGTATTTGAAAATATTTGATTAGTTTAATGGATTTATCTTTCTATAAAGATATGGTAAAGTTTTGTTTCAAGACTCAAAGGCGAAAAACTTGGAAGGAATGGGGAAGCATAATGACACCCTTTGCAATCAAGTGATACACATAATTTTTTTTAATAGACTAATCCAAATGTGTGATATCAAATGGGTGGTTTAATGCCTCCTCAAATAAAGGATTGATATATAAATAAGACTCATTTTTGATGTGGTAAGATAAATAGATAGTTAGACTCAAAACCATGTAATAAAGGACAATGATGCAAACACTTAATTGTAATGTCCTAAATCCTAAAATTGACAAGGTTACATAATACTATTAAATTTTGTCAATATACTTGATCTTAAGAGGATTTTTAAATTTTTAATCAAAAAATTAAAAGTGCATGAAAATTAAGGGTTTTGATGCCTCCTCTTCTCTTAAGAGTTTTTACAATGGCATGGAACTTTAGGGTACTCACCCTACATCAATTATATGCTTGTGACAAGTGGGGTTATTCTAAACTATCAATTTTCACTTGTTTTTAGATAGTCCCAAGTGTGGTTAACACTATATATGCAATCATGTCATTTAGATTTATGTCAACTAGCTTGTTGTGTAAAGGTATTGGCCTTTTCATAAACACTACATTCATCAATTTCTTAGTGTAGTGTGATGTTTGAGTTTCCCTTAAGTTTTGAGGTTGAGCATCACTAACAAAACTTTTTTAACCACTCAAAACAAGTGTCCTAGTGGGTCACCCTCAATTTGTATACCCCATCATGGACTGGAGTTTGAATGATGTTGAGAGATGAATTCTTGGGTCAACATTTCCCTATATAACCCGTGAGGAGGCGATGAACTCCCACTCACAGGCCAAAATATATGAAAATAAAGACAAGTGAAAAGAGTTTATGGTCATTTTAGGGTCACCCAAATCATATAGATTTAGGGAGGGCCTTAGCAAATTTATTTTCACACTTTTGGACTAAAGTGATAAAGGTAAAGAATGAGCATTTTTTCTCACCTAATTTTACTAAATGGGATGGGGGGGAGAGCATACACACATCACTCATCTTGCTAAATAAATATTTTAATAAACAAGCATGAAAAATGAAACTCTTAAGAGTATCTAGCTAATGTGAAATTTAATTTTAATCACCAAAATTAAGTATGTAATGAATATTTATCCCCTTGACATTTGTTTGAAAAGCTTTATAAAACGTCAAAAACAACTATGACATGAAAATAATTAAGTAATTTTTAATCACTAAATACAAAGCGTGTAAGTTTTATCCATGCTCAAACTTTGATTTTTCCACCTTAAAACCTATAATTTATTAGAGGGTTTGCCTGCTTAAAAGCTCAAACTTAAGTGAGAAGACAACATTTCAAAATTAGCTCTTAGGTTTTCTAATTTCTATCTTAGAGATCAATCATCATTGATCCAAATAGGGATCAATGTTGATCCATAGAGATCAATGTTGATCAGGCAGATCATCAATGTTTCCTTGTAAAACACACAAAAAATGTAGGTTTTTTTTATAGCAAAATGGTTAATATAATGAGCTCAAAACCAAAAAATCTCATTGTATCATGCAAAAAAAATGGTTATATAAACAATATGTAGTCTCTTAGACACACAATGAAGACAAAAAGATCAAGAAAAACTCATGTTGGTTATGTCTTTGTTGTGCTCTATCTTTTACATAGGGATCTTGATCGATCCCTGTAATTGACATTGATATGAAAAATTGGTATCAATCCCTATTAATTTTGAAAACAAACAAGGTCGATCCCTATAACTTGTGAGTTTTTAAAAATATAAAAATATAAAAAATGAACTAAAAACTTGAAACTTGAAGATTTTTAATCATCCATTAGAAAAACTAAAAGTAGTATATTGATCTCCTTGGTTATATGGGATGTTTGTGCCCCATTGGGTGTGACAACATGTGAATAAGTAATACATAGAGGGTAGCTTAGTCTTGTGTTAGTCTCATAAAACAAATGAAATAAACACACTAAAATATTAACACCTCTAGCCTAAACACTAGGGAGAGCTTAGGTAACAAAAATAAATGAAATCACAATAAAAAAATAAAATAAACAACTCTTTTACCTTCTTTAGAGCTCCTAAATGGCTTGTTGAATAGATTTCTTGGCTTGTGTATCAAAAAGTCTTTGATAATGAATCTTTCTTAGATCCTTCTCTCCTTGGCACCTTGGCTTGTGATTGCTTAGATTAAGATTTGGGCATGATAACATTACATTCATGAGTCTCATGGAGGAAATCCTACATAATAACTCTACAATATCTAAGCTCAAAAATGAAAGGGTATGGCCTTGTATTTATGACCTCAAGAATTAACTCTCACCCAAGGTGAGTCAAGGTTAAGTTTAAACATGGAATGGGTTCAAACTAACCCTAGGTAAATTAAGACTAACACTAGTTGAGTTAATAGTTGTCATGCAATTATGATTTTTAATTACTAGGCATAACTCTCAAATTAGATATTTTGAAAGAGCTTGACAACTCATAAAGGTAATGATGAAAAGGCTTGATATTTTGATTTTTGGAATTTTGATTTTTAGATATTGATTAATTGTAAATGAATAACTACATCAATAATTTAATCTTTTTTAATTATATAATTCAATTTGATTAACATTTTCACTCTTTTAGGATGTGATCAAGTGCCCCATTGAATGGGTCCATAGGCCAACTAATAGTTTTTATGTTTTAAGGTGATTAGGGATGAATTTATGAGTGGTTATTGTTTCATAGGACCTAGTATCTCAAATAGGGATGCCTCAACATTATTATGAGCTTTGATTAATGATGCATAAACAAATTTGGGACATATAATGATTCTTAAGCTTAATTTGTGATGGTTAGTAAGAATCAATTTAAATTCTAGTTGAAATATAGTTATGTCCATAATTGGATGTCTATAACTACCTTGACCCCCCCAAATAATGGTACAACCCCACTAGACCAAAACATTAGGAATGATCCTCCACCTCTAAGACCTTAAGAGCTTAAGGCACCTGTGAAAACCCCACTAGTCCAAATCAAAGAGGGTTACAACATAGTTGAGTATATGAATAAAATTAAGGCTAGCATTACCCTTCATGAGCTTGCACAAATCATAGAGCAACAAGACATTTTTTTAAAGCATTTTACTCAAAATTCAACCCCACAGGCCCGACCAAAACTTAGAGCAACACACACCAATGTGCTTATCCATAAGAATAAATAAAGTTTCCCCCATTCCTTTTGAACATTTAATTTTTTAGAAATAATTTATATAACTAATTAGTAGATTATAGATCCTCAAATAACATGATGTCAATAGGCATATGTGATAAACTTGGTCTATCCCCCATAAAACTAGATAAGTTAGGGGTTTAGTTGGACAATTCAAAGGTTAAAGTAATAGGCAAGTTGTTAAATTTCCACATCTAGTTAGAATTTAAACCTAAGATTCAACACTTTATAGACATTTAAATGGTTGACATCCTAGAAGCCTAGGGTATCCTCCTCAATATAGATTGGTCTAAAGCCCTAAATGGGTATATAGCCACATATTTATCCCATATGTGGTTATTATGGATAGGAGTGGCCAAAAAATATGAGTGTACGTGGAACCACACATAAAACACTTGATCACCAAATATAATGTTATTAATGAGAAAATAAATCTAGTTTCCTTAGACTTAGGCATCTACACGCTAAGTACCAAGCCTCCAAAAAATGAAACTAGTCACAACTCATGTCTGCTTGGCCTGTGGTCTCTTTATGTAGATGGAGCTCACTCTAAATAAGGTAATGGGGCTAGTTTTTTATTATAGATCCCTTAGGGATAAAAAATTTAGTTTCCTATAAGCTACAGTTCCCTTGCACAAATAACTTGATAGAGTACAAAGCTCTAAATGTATGATTATAATTTACATTGAGACACGAGGAAAATGAACTAAGTGTATTCAATGACTTTGAAGTAGTGGTCAACTAGATCAAAAGTAAGTTTCAATGAAAACTATCATACCTCAAAAGGTATAGACATAGAGCTTGAGACTTGATTGAAATGTTCAACATGTTCAATATCATCCCTATTCCATGAGAGGAAAACTAGGTAGCAGACTTGATAGCATTAGTTGTGGAGAACTTAACCCTTATAGATGACACTAAGATAAAAGAGTTCTACATGGAACTGGCCCCTATCTTTCTATCTTGGATAATGTGACTAACTTCTAGGGATTTGAATATGACCAACAAATCATCTAATTCCTTGGAAATAAGGGAATATTTGATGCCAAAATCATAGATAAAAAGGTTAGAGACAACCCCAAGATTGAGTTGGATAAGGATGGGATCCTAAACATTCATGGGAATAGGATATTGAAGGGGATGATTTCACTAGAAAGAGCATTTGATTCATTAGAACCAACCTTTTAAGGCTAAAATCCCTAAGTTTGAAGACTAAAAGTGTCAAGTTATTAATATTGATCCTATAGAGAATCCCCAAAAAATTAATATGGGTTTGGATTAGATGAACCATGAATGGGAATAGTTACAAAGATTATTGCTAAGGTACAAGGACGTAATTTCCTAGGCCTATAGAGACCTTAAGGTCTTTGAATCGAGAGTAATTACTCACACCATCCCCTTAAAACTTGACCAAAAACCCTATAGATAAAGATAGACATTGATTAACCCAATATTGGAGCCCTTGATTCACTAGGAAGTTCACAAATTACTCTTTGTAGGGATAATTTTTTTGGTTTGCCACTTTACTTGGGTGGCTAACTAGTCTCGATGTGGAAGAATAATGGTGAAATCTGCCTTTACATGGACTTCTAGAATTTGAATTGGGCCTCATATGAATATAATTACCCATTACCCTCTCTAGACAAGGTGATCTAAATAGTGAACAAGTCCTAGATAATGTGCTTATTGGATGGCTTAAAACTAGGTCCTAGTCAGCCTAAGAGATAGAACTAAGACTACTCTCACCACTAAATGGGGTGCATTCACTTATAAACAAATGCATTTTGGGCTAATCAACACTGGTGTAACCTTTCAAAGGGAAATAAACTTCACCTTTGAAGGCTTGATAGGTAAATATATAATAATATATATGGATGACCTAATTATATTTTCTAAATATAGGTCAGATCATGTGCACCACTTGGAAAGGGTATTTGGAAGATGAATAAGGTATGGCATATCCTTAAACCCAAAGAAGAGCATGTTTGATGTCACTGAAGGTAAGCTTCTCAGTCACATTATTATAAAAGAAGGTATTTATATCAACCCTGAAAGGGTGGATGTAGTTTATAAACTACCTTTACCTAACAATAATAAAGAACTAAAATCTTTCTTTGGGAAAATCAAATTTGTACATAAGTTTATTTTTATATTTACTGAAATAGTGAAGCCCTTGAATGTAATGTTAAAATAGGATGCTAAAGTGGAATGTAAAGTGGAATCAAGGAAATCTTTCCAAGATATCAAAGATTCTATTATACAAGCCTTAGTCCTTATTATCTTAGATTATATGCAAGACTTCTAGGTTTTCCCTTTCATTTCAGAGCACACCATTACTGCCTACCTTACCCATGAGTTAGAAGGAGAAGAATACCCCATGTATTTTATGAGAACTAATATTAAATATGTTCAACTCTAATACTTTAACTTGGACAAGCATGCTTATGACCTAGTCAAGGTAGTGAATAAATTAAGGCATTACATCCTCTAGAATAGAGTGCATGCCATTGTCCTAGACTAGGCTATACAGTAAATGCTAGAGCAAAATGAGCTATGAAAGAGGAGAGGATGATGGGTGATGAAATTGCCAGAGTATGCATTGGAAATCAAGCTAGCTAAACTAGTTAGGGGATAAGGCCTCACCCATCTAATCATATATATAGATCCAAGAATCATGATACACTAGGTGGACCAGCAAAGGCTGTGACATTGATACTAGTATGCCCCGGTCATGCACTTTATACTTTAATAAAATGCACCCTCAGGACTCAACCATATATAGAGAAGATCCCTTTGATTGAAATCCATGCATTATATATTAAAGAAAGGAGTTATCTTTAGAAAAAACCACAAACAAATTTACCTCTATTTGTATCAAAAGAAGAGGCCACGGACATAATGGCAATTTTTCATGAAAAACTAGGAGCCAAACATCCCACAACAAATTACATGGATCAAAAGGTTCTCTATGAGGGTTACTATTAGCCCACACTATTCAAAGATGTTCACACTCATGCTCATTTCTACCACCAATGCTAAACATTTGCTAAAAGGGAAATGCACATTTTAATGTCACTAAAACTTGTGGTATAATTTATATAATTTTAACAATGGGGACTAGATTTCATAGGGGTGATTAAACCCAATTCATCCATTAGTCATAAATTCATCCTTATGAGCATATACTACTACACTAGATGGTATGAGGTAGTTCAAACAAAAAATAACACCACTTTTGAAGTCATTAAGTCCCTAGAGAATTCCATAGTCACCCATTTTGGGGTCCCTATTTCTTTAATATATGATAATGGCCCCACCTTTTAATTTTTAGAATTTATATAATGGTCTTATGACAATAGGATCACACTAAAGTTCTCCTTTTATCACTACCTACAAGGGAATGGATTGGAATAATCCACCAATAAAAACTTGATCGATGCCATCAAGAAATTAACCATAGAAAATACTTGATAATGACACTCATTTCTAAATTCAACCTTATGGGTAGACCACACTAGGTATAAACAAGCCCTAAAAATCTCTCCTTTCCTTCTTGTCTACATATTAGAGCCAATAATGTTGGTCACTCTCAAAATGACTACTTATAAGTTCATGCAAAAACTCATGAAAATGGATGATAAAGTGAATTCTAGATTGTTGGACCTGATCTAGTGAAAATAAGCACAAGATGAAGCTTTGCTAAGCTTTATCAAGCATCAAGACACAGTCAAGAGGTGGTTTGATAAGAGGGTAAAGGTCAAGACCTTTAGGATCTTAGACTTGGTCCTAATGTGGGATAAATCCCATGAAAATAAAGGCTAGAATTTAAAATTTAATTCCCTCTAGATCAAGCCATACTAGATAGCCAAATTATTGGGCCAAAATGCCTTTTGTCTCAAAGATCTCAAGGGAAATGACTTACTTCTTCCAGTAAATAGAGAGTTCCTAAAGCACTATTTCTTGGTTGTCCCCTCTAAAATGATTTTTGAGTAATCCAAATAGGGGGTGGTAATGTATATATTAAATGGTTTTGCTTTAATTGTGTGTTTGATTTTGTCATGTGTTTGTTTTTATTGTGTGCTTTTCTTTTGTGTTGTGTTTTTCCCTTCTGGCCGCTTCTTTACTCTGCATTGTTTCTCTGGCACCCAACCCTTATTAGAAACTAATTCATGTGGTGACTAAAAACCAAGAGGATTGTTGAGAATTAGGGAAGCCCAAGTTGAGGCCTTCAATCTAAGCAATTTTTGGATTGTAAAATGGGATACTTGACATCTTAGATCTAATAGGCCAATGATTATAAGAGAGATATATGGATTTTAGAAAAGCCTACACCCTAGGAAGGACACCAAGTTTCACTTAAAATAATATCTCAAGAGTGTATTAGATTGTTCAAGTTGATCAATGAATAGCTGGCTATTCATAACTTCCCCCCTATCCATTCATCATTGGCTTGGTCTCAAACTCTCAATGGATAGGACTAATAAGTAATGATCTCTTCTTAGGAAACTTGAAAAAGAATAAGTAAAGCATATAGAATATAAATTTTGAGTCTACCTCAAAAGGTATATACAAGAAATATCCACAATAGGATTTTTTTGTTTACTAATAGTGGATCAAAGCCAATCCTCTAGACCTATTAGAGATGTCAAAGCCTAAGATAACTCAACCAAATAAAAAAGTAACCACATCATCAGGAGTCAGAGTGACTAGTCCCCTATACCTATTAGATATGTTAGAACCTAGAAGAGGTTGATCAAATGAGAAGCTACCATATCATCTAGTGTAAGGATGAACTAGTTACCACCTGCAAACTTGGGAAGCCTAGAATTAAGTATAGATGAGACTTGAAGATCAATTAAGGAATTTAACATGTCCCAAGTGAAACATCACCCAGTTTAGGGGAATGACATAGAGAAAAAAACCATGCCTAGTGTTGACCATTAATGGGATGACCAATAAATGAATGAAATGTGTTAGAAATCAAGACTTAGCTAAGTAGCCTCTAAGAGATGTGACTACGTGCCTATCATGTGCTAGGAATTAACAAAATGGAAAGTTGGACCTGACTGTATAGTTTTGAAAACATCCCAACACCATTTTTATATCTACTAGTGGTGGAGGATCATGGGATCCAAATTCAATTCTAGTTTTATAAATAAAGGGAGAAAATCCATTCACTAACTCAAATTCAAATTCACAAAAAATAAGCTATCAAATACCATTAATGTAGGGGGATGTATGCATGCACTTATAAATCCTAAGAGAATCCACTTAATGGTTATCATTATTGACTACAAAAATCTCTAACTCCTTCCAAAATTCTACATAGCCCCTACATTATGTGTCTTCTATGATTAAAGCTCCCTAAATTGCCCTTTCATAAAAACTCTAATGGTTGCTATTGGCCCAAATTTCAATGTAAATAATAAAGAAATTACATTATGAAAAAATTATTTTTCACACCAAAAATAATATTACATTGTTTTGAATCAATATTTACAAAGCATGTGAAAAGTTTTATAGGCTTTTCATAGGTGGTTACATGTTAAAACCAGCTTTCCCATGAATCAACAATTTATTTAAAATAATGTATAATTTTAAATTAAATACTAACTATAATAACTAAATATTAATCTAAAAATATAAAATAAACTAAATTTGGATCACAAAATTCCTAACAAACTCCCCCTTTATCCAAAGGGGTATAGAAAGACTGGACCAAAGAACTGTGAGTCATCCAAGTAGACTCTACCACAACTACAACTGGTACATTGTGCATCCTAGATTGATCACATCTTGATCATCCTAACACTATATTAGAACATGATCATGCACTATCCAACTACATCAATCCTCACATAAAATCTATCTAACAAGTGACTACCCTCTGTACTATGTATGGCACATCTCAAATTGATGCCCAACAATCACCAACATCTCTTACAAGACTTTACTCAACACTAACAATTCTAGAAACACAATGTTGACTCGTAATACACATCATTTATGACTAATAAAAATAATAATATGCAATATATTCTCCCCTTATCAGGTGAGAGGTGAGAATCCATGCAACAAAGAAACCCAAGTATAAATCACTAAAATGCTCCACATCAAAGATCATAAAAACACTACATCTATGAAAGCAAAGTATACAAGCTAAAAATTTATATCCAAGCACTAAAACCATACTATGATTGAATAGTGAACTGGAGAAGGAAATATATCCTCTAACCTTCATGGATCCTCCAACCTCCAGTTGGCTCTGTTTAGCCTATTAGATCTGTAGGGACCTGTAAATGCTGAAATGTAATACCATCATCAAAAATAGCATAAGTAGTGGAACACATCATTAAAATATTTTTTTGATGTATACAACACATTGTCACTATTTGATAAAAACTTGAGGTGTCAAATTCCACCGAAAATGCACCCGATTTCATTATAATACATAGTTTATTCAAAATATGTGAAAAACATATCTACACATGCCTTAATAAAAAATGATTTAATTGATGCTCTTTAAAATCCTTTTTCATGAAAAATGAGTGGTCATATGAATAATTTGGCCATTGTATGTATAAGATATTACAGTTTCAAATTTTTCTCCTCTGTCAGGCTAGGCAGACCCCCTCTCAATGCTAATTCGGAAATTTTGACTAGTTTACAAGATTAAAATTACATAGAAAGAAATGATGCACCCCTCCTTGAGTATACCATTGGAAATATATCTGAGTCTATTTTCTGAAAAAGTAACTTTGACAAAAAAAAATATGACAATGTGTTCAGAATATGGTAGAAATGGTCACAGTAGGTTCATATTTTTCTATTTTTTAGAATTAATTCAAGTCTTTTTTTGCAAATAATTATTTTTTTAATTTTAAGAAAAATAATTTTTCCCATGAAATTAATTTTTTATTTTTTAAATAAATCCTAAATATTTCTAAGGCATTTGTAGGGTCCACCAAACCCTAATATTTGACAAACTATAATAATAAAAAATTTGACAAATGAAAAAAATAAACTTTGCTCATATTTCCAACATCATACAGGAGGTTTTCAAGGCCATTGCTAATGTATAAAATTATTGGAATCCTTCTATAGCCCTTAGGCCATATAAAATCCATACAAGATTGAATCTTTCATTATTTGGTAGTGTTTGAGACTGACAGGAGAGATTTTGGTTGAGTAAATCTAATTTTTGATGATGCAAGATGTTATGGAGGCTATACTACAACAATTTTTCACTGCACAACTCCATTTTTCATCTTTAAAAACTTCTATAATGCTTTGAGATTTGATAAATGGTCTTTAGGAACTCAAGAACAAATCAAATACTAAGCAGATCAATTACTAGAGAAATAGAAACCATTTTATTCTATCACGGATATATCCAACATGAAAAGGCCATACAAATTCATATGTGGGCTATAAAAATTTATTTTCCAACTTGAAAAAAATTCCCAGATGCTTGGAATGATCTTCAATTGCTCAAAAACATATCAAAAACTTAGAAAATGAAGGTTGGATGTACTATCAGGGAGTAGGCCATACACAGACTATTTTCTCAAATTTTCTGAGACTCTCTAATGTAAAATTATTTGAAAAATTAAAATATTTTAATAATTTTCCAAAAATTTCAACATTAGACTAACTAAAGTTGATTTTCTAGGGCATACCTTATACTGATGCAATCTTCCAATCTTGCCTTTTCCATATTCACCATGCTTCAACAAACCATGCTCTGATACCACTGTTGGCCTAGATCTCAATGTAAATAATAAATAAATTATATTATGACAAAATTATTTTTCACAACAAAAATAATATTATATTGTTCTGAATCAATATTTATAAAGCACGTGAAAAGGTTTATAGGCTTTTCACAGGTGGTTACGAGTTAAAACCAAATTTCTCGTAAACCAACAATTTATTTAAAACAAAGTATAATAGTAAATTAAATACTAACTAAATATTAATCAAAAAATATAAAATAAACAAACTTTGGATCACAAAATTCTTAACAATTACTACATCCTCAAACCCAAAAACCAAGCCCAAGTATTGAGACACTACTTTCCATACTAGTTTAACCAAGTGTAGGTACTACAATGACATATTTAAGGTAATTGAGTAGGTCCCCAATGATTATACCAAAGTTGATGACCAATTGGCTGAGTATGAGGACACCCTTAAATCCTATAAGAAGTGTGGGCTCTATAGAATCATGGACAATCTAGAGGTATTTTCCCTATGTTGACCTAGTAGGTGATATCCTCCATAAGGATATCTATGTACAGGATGCTATCAATGATTGGGTGTGCTCACCCACCTCTTAGCACCAAATTATTGAAATATCTAGGAATGCCTTCAAGTTGTACTACTCCCTCCTATACTTCTCTTTCTCATGCAATGTAGTGACAATGTTGGCATGGATGGGCACCTACCAAATCTATGACATCCTCCATGACTGGGATAAGAAACCCAAATCCAAATGGGTTAACAAAGAAAATATTAATTCCTACATAGTTCATACCTTTTGGGAGGAGGTCTAAGTAGGCATGATCCTACTAAACTAGCAATTTGGAGACCCAGATTACTAGTATGTCAATGAGCTATGGGTTACCTTTTTGTACATGATCTTGACTTGATTAGACATCTTAGATATAGGAGGCTTGATCACTTCACATTGGTCTATGCCATTTTAGATGCCCAAACATGAGGCAAATTCTACATGATTAGCTACCTACTCAACATAATCTATGGGATGCTCTCATTCAATCCTTCAAACTTTCCTATGTAGTTTCTTAGTGGACTATCCATGTGGTGTTATACAAGATATATGGCCATTATTTATACCAACATATCTAGGACATTTGTAACCACTTCTACCCAATGGTGTACTAGGTAGTCAATGGATCTTTGATGCTTGATTGTCATAAATAATCTAGGAATCTATCATAGCCATTAGGGACTACTAGTTGTAACAAGATGACATAGTGATCTAAGTCAAAGGATTCCTCTTATACCCCCTAAACTTGCCATATTATGTACTTGACAACTTAACATAATAGGAGATCACCTATCAATGAGTGAATGACATCTTCAAAATCTATGTACAACATCAATAGAAGGCATGTTTTTAGCTCTTGATCACCATTCAAAACCATGTCTATAGGAACTTCCATTCAATACAAAATATGGGACTAGGTGAGACTCCTTCATAATAACAAAGTAAAAGATTTGGTAGTGGGACCCTAAAAGGGTGATTTGGGCCCATTTGGTACAATACTCAGCTCATCTCAACATCAACTATGACCATCAAGCAAAAGATGATGATGAGCTTCATTTGAATGTTTTTAATGTATAAGAGGTGATATATTAGATAATGATATAAAATAAGAAGGGGAATAAGGCTCAGGTAGGCCCCTCCACAACTCCTATATATCTTACTTAGTCCATGGAGGACCTAACTCTAATAGATCTAAGCATCTCTTAGAGAATCTTACAGGGAGTTCTACCACCTTCTCTTCATCGAGATCCATACCCATCTTTATTTATGTTTACACCAACATCTCTAGATCCTTAAGCTCCATCTCCATCTCTACCTCCTCAAATTGATCCTCACACTATTTATGTTTCCACCAACATCTCTAGATCCTTAAGCTCCATCTCCATCTCTACCTCCTCAGGTCGATCCTCGCACTCTACCTCCACTTCTTCTAGTTTTTCCTTGTGCTCTACCTCCACCTATTTTGGTATCACTAATGACCAAGTTTTGTTAGAGATAACCCCAAACCACATGATGTCAGGTAGCTGAAGATAATCCCACTTAGCTATTAGCCCCATATCCTATGATATTTGATGTAAATGACAACTCGAAAGGGAGCACAAAATGAGGCACCCAACAAGAACCCATCCAAGTTCCCTTTTCACTCCTCTATTTCTTCTTATTTCCTTTTAACCCCTTACTTGACCTCCTTTATTTCCCATTGCTTCCCATCCATGTTTCACCTAAGTACCCTTAGCCTCAGTCCTTTTGATCATCCTCACTTCTTCATTCCCTTCTACTACTCTACTTGAAGTCTTCTTGGTGCCTCCTTTAGGCATGCCCTCAACATCAAACATAACTAAAACCTTTAAAAGCCTAATACCTTTAGCATGACCCTCCTAGTCCCTACTCTAGTTAGCCTAACACTCCCATATATGGATCTAAGTGGTCAACCATCAACCCCTATATCTCCTGTCATCTTAGCTAGACCATCCATCATAATACCTAAAGTTGAGTTGAGAAAGAGGCCAAAGAAGAAATAAAAGACAACCCATACTTTGGCTTCAACCCAAAGACCTTCTTCTCTAATTTTAGCTCCTTCATAGGTTTCAATGTATCCTTCAACCTTAATAATAATAGTTTAATGATTATGTCCTTGACCCCCTCTCTCCCTTACCCAAGGCCCCACTAGCCTCACCTTTAACCAACCCATCTCATCCATGTTGTTCAACGACCTACTCCCTAAGGTAGTCATACCTCAAGTGAACCTCACTTAGGAAAAATGGCCAACTCAAATGTTCCCATGAACCTCCCCTTTCATTCTCCCTCCTTTTGATCCCTTTCCCCTTTTGCCTTTAATCCTTTCTTATTTCACTCCTTCCACTTCCTCCATCTCCCCTCCACCTCATCCTCTGCCCTTCACCACCATTTCATCCATACCTTCTACACCTCTTACAACTCAAGGTATGGTCATGAGGTCATAATCACCATATATGGATGTCCAAGGCAACCCTGATGCATAGTGGAGTTTTGACCTAGCCTTTAGGAGTATGAAAAGGATGCTCACATAGAGATTCATCTAGGAGGGAAACCCAGTGATATGGTAGATCCATCAAGACTTGGTTTCCCTCGCCAAGGTGAGGACTACTACTAGAGAGCAAAAAATGATAAAAGACCCACTATCTATCCTTTGATCTACCCACAACATGATAAAAAGGTCTTTGAGGACATGTAGAGCCAAGTCTAGCCTTTCAAAACCTAAGTGAAGAGTACATTCCCAGTCAGACTATTCAAGTAGGTCAAGGATTCCCTCCTAATAATTTTCTCAATCCTTGGGAGTGGGGTCTTGAACCAATATCAATGAAATTATATAGTGGACATAAGCCTACATGGGGAGAATCACAAAAATTGATGGGAAGGGATAGAAGGTGTAGGTAGTGATAAATAAAGGATTATTCTTAGAGCTTAAACTAATTCCATCCTTAGATTTGGGGTTGTATCAAACTTATTTTGGGAACATGAGAGTGATGATGGAGGAATTGCTAGCCTTGTCCTGTACTATAATAGAACCCTTGGAAGAGGGTGAGAATAATATATTGACCTAATTCAAGGAACTCATTATATTTGTGCTATTACACCCAGATGGCACATTAATTGACAAAGGGGAATTTAGAGTCCACCTGGGTTAGTTCAACTAGGTTATGAGTGATAAAGTTGACAAGGCAAACCAAAGAGCCTATGTAATGTTAGACCTATTAACTCAGTCCATTATGAGCATCAACCAATACTCTAAATTACAAGCCTCAATGGAAGCAACTTTTTAAATCTCTTAAAGATTGGTATCTCAAGGTAAAGTGATCTTAAGGAAGCCTCTAATGAACTTAGATAAATTGGACAAAGAGTTAGACCTTGTGGCAGCCACATTGGAAGCTGAGAGCATCTAGTCAAAGTAGTTAGGATTAGGTCCCTTCTAGCTACCTCTGTGTGTTAATTAGTGATTCCCCTTAGTTATACTATGGGTTTTTAAATATTTGTTTTGGTTTAAATTTTAAAATATAGTTGTAAATATAAGTAGTGGCCATCATGGCCCAGGATGGGATCATCATGATTTTTGGAGGTGAGCCCCAATCCTTATCTATTTATAGAAGATATGTATTGTGTTTAGGGGTTGACCAAAAATTGATCAAAAGTGCTATTGAATATTATTGAGATTTCACCTACAATTTATTCATTACTCTAGACTATAATAGTGGTCCAAATTGATTATTGTAGAAACATTTCTCTTTTGTGTTCATTTTTATTTCATTTTCATGTTTAAATGATCAACAATGCTAGATTAATTAGATTAACACTTTGTCACTTTATGTATGTCATGGTTATAATGTGCTTAGTTATTATAATCTATGTGTGAGTTATTTCATTCATCTTTTGGTAGTGTTGATAATTTATATGCATAACTACAAATTCTCATATGGTGTTTATGTGTTTTTGACAATAAACCCCTAGTACTAATATTTAGTAGGAATTCACATTGAATAAATACTCTTGATTCCCTCAAACTCTCCCCAATTTATGTTCTTGGAGGTAGAATTCTAGTGAAACTTAGTATATAGTGGTATATCTATGGCAGAGTCACTTAGTTCAAGTGACCATTGCATTGATCTCATTTTAGAGCTAGAGGCTTCCCTTCTTTACCTTACCCTTCCCTCTCTTTTGTGTTTCTTTAGTGGATCTAAAATTCCCATTTTATACTTGTGTTTAGAAATAATAAGGCCAACACTCAAGTATTCATACTATCCTTAACATGTGTGAAGTACAACATATTAAACTTTTGATGATAATAGTTTGTCTCTTAGGGACTATTCCTACAAACTCCTTTTGTGAATTCAAATACCCTCAGTCATGTCTTAGGCTAATATTATGTCAATTATAAAATTAAGGTTGAAAGTCCATAGTTGTCCCCACCTTCCCCTTTTCAAGGAATTCCCAATCTCATGGGTATCTTATGATAAGGATCAGATTGGAGTGAACAACAAAACTACTCATGCTAAAGTTTTCTAACTCCATTTGAATGATTCAATAATGCAGTCGAATAAGGATCATGTGAAAATGTATATAACCTATCTTGGTTATTTTCCCTACCCACTACCATTGTATAATCATTATGCATGTCTCTAATTGTGACTGAATCTGGTGAAAAATATACCCTCATGCCCATATTAATGTGAGTGATTTGGTACACTAATAAAATATTAATTGAAAGTGATGGAACACTTAGAACATTATTGAATGTTCCTCCATCTATTACAATAGACCCTCTCCTTACAAATTTTATTGAAGTGTCATCACCCAAAGTGATAAAAGACATGTTAAAAGGCTCTAAGGAATAAATCTCAACTTGTGAAGAGCCCATGTAGTGGGAAGCACCCGAGTCAACAACCCATAAAGATGTTAGAGATGAAACTATTACAAGAGCCTTATAATTTTGTTTCTCTTTACCTTTGCCTTTTATATTAAAATAATCTTGATTTGATGAATTCTACTCGATAGACTCATGAACACCTATGTTGTTATTTTTTAGAATATGAGTTAGGTGATCAATTTTTTTATCATACACTTATGATCATCATGCCCATTTTTATTGAAATAGGCACACTTAACCTTATCTTTATTAGGTTTGTCATTGGAAGATGAGGTTTTAATGTTTGTTTTGGTAGAGGTTTATTCTTTCTTCTTCTCTTGATCCTTGCTCTTTTTCTTCTTCTCTTTGTTATAATCCTTTCATTTCCCATTCCCATAAATTAGGGCTTGAGGTTTTGATTACTTTGATGTGCCCATATGTATTAACTTGTATTGATTTTGATTCAAGTCATCAATAAAGGAATTTAAAGAGGGAATTTTCCATGTAGTTCCTAGAGCACTTTTAGTGGCATATAAAGTAGAGACAAAGAGTGAGTAATCAAGACCTAACTGAGAGAGTATAAAAAGAATAAGTTGTTCATTTTTCTTCTTAATTCCACATTCTTCCAACTAAAATCTCAAAGACTTAAACTTGTTGAAGAAATCCTGAAGGGTGTTAAAATTACTAGGACTTAGGATGATAAGCTCATTTTTAAGTTCGTGACCTCTCATCACATCTAGCTTCCCAAATATATTTTATAAGATGTTCCACACTTCATTAGGATATTTAGTAGGTTCTAAGTGAAAGAGAAGATCAAGAGACATATAAATACACAAAAACTTATAGGCTTCATCACAACAGTTGTACCACTTAAATTTTTCTAATTTTGTATTAGGTCTAGTCTCATTGCCCATTTTAATATGATGTAAACCCTTACTCCTTACTATAATTTGCATTTTATTTTTCCATTCATATTATTTAAATGGCATAAGAGGTTTAATTAAACTTGTATCCATTTTATGTATAAATTAAGTATAGTGGTTGTAGTTGTTGTTTTAGAAATGAAAGTGCAAGTATAATGAAAAATGTCTCAAAAAATAAAGTACACCCCCCTAAACTATGAAATGTTAGAACATTTAATGTCTAAGTGGTAATATTATATATCCTTAGTAAATATTGGGTAACTAAACAAGATTGATTTGTGATTTATTAACATGAATTGAAAATATCATGTAAATAAATAATAAAATATATTTATTTATTTATTATTGATTGTGTAAAATGTTCACAGGAAAGGTTGGACTTGTTGGTTACAATGGTCACCTCCCCTCATTCCTATTAGAAATAGGGTTTTACCCCTTTGGTAAAATAAATAGAGGAACATATCAAAACATGATAATAATATTTGTGTATCAAATATTCTTTTGAAGGGATTTGTAAAGAAGATTGATACAGAGAAGAAGTGAGAAGGATTTGTATCCGGTTCTAAGTTTCTCTTATATGAATAATCATTGTGTGTTTTTTACCTCATTTTTAAGTTTTTACACCTATATTCATGTTGTGTTATTTATCTAGTCTTTTGTTAATTGATTTCATATCTAAATCTATAGATTCAACATATTACATGTTTTAATATGGTACTAGAGTTTGGAATATGTATTGATTGATTAAAAAGACTTTGGAGTTAGATTATTTTCCCTTTTCAAAGTCAATTCGGAAAACTCAAATTAATTTCAGCCCTGTATAGTTGTGGTATGGCTTTTAAGGTGTTTGAAAAAAATCATTCACAAATTTTTTGTTTAGCATCCTAAAGCAATTTAAACAAGTCTAAGTTAGATTCAAGCAGTCTAAACCCTGGTTCATGCAACCAAAAGCCAACCAGGCCTCATTTATCTCCTTGGGCATGATTTTAAAATCCTCTATGGTGTGTTGAAGGATAAAAAAATAATAAATGTCTTTCTATCTATTTTTGCATCTGATTTCTATCCTTTAAGAGATGAAAATTTAGTTTTTTGTTTCTAAAAACATCTTAGAGAGCCTGTGGAAGGATCCAAACAATTTTTTTGAAGATTTATTCCTAATATACATCATATTATGGCCCATATATAGATTAAAATTTTACAAATATATATTTATTGATCTACATCTTGTTCCTCTCTTCTAAGGTGGAGATCTTAAGTCATTTGCCCTCCTAGAATCATTTGTAGAGCTTTTGAGGCACCAAATCAATTTATATAAAATTTCAAACTCTCATGGGGAACATTGTATGGACTATTACAAAAAAAACCATCTCAAAATATATTTTTTGGCATCAAAATTCAATTTTTGAGGATAAATCAATGTCTCAAGGTCTGTGGAGGAGTGCTTACAAAATCTTAGGGCCTGAGATGACCTATACCACCTTTATTTTTGCCTACTCTCCTCCCCTGCACCATTTATATTCTTAGAATGCTTCATGAGGTTGGTATAAAGTTTTTACAATATATTTCATACATATTTTGTTTATTAAAAACTAAAATTTAAATAAAATCAATGTGGCCCCCACTATTAAATCTTTTTTTACCTAAAAATGTTAAAACTTTGAATTTTTTTTTAAATTTATTTTTACATGTATGTTATTATAATTTTATTAAAAAAAATCAATTTAAAAAAGGTTTAGTAATAAATTTGTTCATATAAAATTAAAATTAATCTTGTAGATGAGTTGGTTGTTATCATTTTGCTAAAGACTTGCATTTAGGGTGGTTCTATGTTAAAACCCCTAAAAATAAATATTTTAATCTATTTTTGACTAGATCAAATTTATTTAAAATTTAATGAATTTTTAATTCTATTTTTTTTTTTCATTCCAAACTTCTCACATGTAAAATCATCTCTAGTGTTGTTTTCTTTTGTGACATTTAACCTAGTGAATGTTTTGTCAAGCATAGTCAAGTAACCAATTGTTTCCTATATTTTGGCACATTTTAGATACATTAGTGTGGTCCATTTTTTTTGTTTTGAAACCTCCTATTTTATTTTTTACACCTTTTTTAATCATAGTGTTTAAATAATTATTCTATGCATGACACTTGTGACACATAAATTAGTGTATTTTACTTCAATTTTTTTACATTATTTAACATATACTTGAACAAATATTACTTTTTTATACTTATAATTTGTTTTACTATCAAATAAAATTTAAATTCAAATTAAAAAGGGTTCATTTTAAAGTGTTATCTAGTGTTATACTATCATTATTAAATGAATACAATGGCTTTTCCTAATTTTGTATTAGATAAATATCAAATGTTTAATAGATTAAACTATAATTTATGGAAATTCCATATTAAAGTGTAATTTGTGGACCAAAAGCTATGGAAGACATGTTGACGTAGTGGATTTCACCCAGGGCAGGACACCTAGCTTCTGCCCTTCCACATGCAATAATGGAAACTCCCCTCTCACTTGTGAGACCGACGAAGCTGGATGGGAGAGTCTCTAGATAAGGGCTAGCTCCCTCTGATGTATCCTTTAGGCCCTGGTTTCTCCTACTGCTACAAATAAATGTAAAAAAAGGGGGGGATGAAAAGGGAGAGAGAGATGCTATAGTAGAACCTAAGCCTAAAAAATGAAAAGGTGATACACCAAAAAAGTTTGATCCACTCAGGCTCGAAACATACACTTTTCACCAAGAAGAAGCACCCATACACTTCATCTGATGTGGGAAAACTCTTTTGTGTCAGTGAGTCAGGGGTCCATGGAAATACAAGGAGGAAGAGGCATCCTCAGACCCACTTATGGCAGCCTATTCATAGGCACCTACACTCCTCTAGGGACACTTTTGGCAAACCTGCAAAAGAGAAACTCACAATGCACTAGACATGCTGGAATTAATCTATGAGAAGCATAAAAGGAAATGACTTAAAAAAAAAGAAAACATAGACATGTGCTTGAGTGTAAGTCCAGATGGAGGTAAAAATGCTAACTCCTGATTCAAGGTAAAATTTGGCAGAGCTCTGCCTTACAAGCTCGAGAGATTTTTGGGTAGAGTTTTGCCTTAAGGCTAAGAGATTTCTCCTTACCAAAAGAGAATTTTTATAATATATAGAAAGAGAAAGAGAACTTGGCACTTTTTGGGAAAGACTTTGGCACTCTTTTTACAAGCTAGCCCATGTGTGCTCTGAACCTTAGGAAGAGGAAGCCGTTTGATTGTCAGCTCCTGCTTTAACTTTGGTGTTCCATATTAATGTGAGAACATGACCACACCTCTTTTTCATGAACAGACTACTCCCTTCAAGGCATTTACATGGCTTGTCTGCTAATAAATGTGAACTAGAGAAAACAAGCTATGTCGCTTACTATTTGTATCATTTGGTGACCATCTGGCAATAACTCGCCTCTCCTCGCCACTTGGACTACTTTGTCTTTTCCTACACTTTGTCTTCTTTCACTCCTTTAGTCCTTGAGGGCTATCTTCTGGTGGGTCACTACATTCCTTAGGCTCTTTTCATGGTTGGTGCTTAGGCATTTTAAAAACAAATAGCTATTTCATTGCCTTAAAATTGATGTTTTTGCACCCGTCACTGCATTTGAATACCCAACGGCTAGTGCACCGTGTTTAACTTTGACATCCTCGAGCCCATCTCCCTTGGACTTTTCATCAACTTCCTACTTCAGCCTTTTGTCATTCCTTCAAGTTTCTTCCCCATAGGCTTTTTTTGAGCTCACGACTTTTCCAAATTCCTTCATACTTTTTGTTCAAAGGAATTCCTTCAGACAAAAAGTCTGAAGGAATATGCCTTTGCCTTAACAAAATTCCAAAATATATTACCTTTATAGCTTTCTTTGTGGCCTCTTTTAAGTTCTCCTTGCCCTCCATAAGGGCTCTTAAACCTAGAACTACCCTCCGTAAGGGCACTTATCCTTTGGGAGGCTTTAACTTTTGTTTGAACCACTCCTTTAAACCAACTGTTGAACCAATTGATTGAACCGGTTTAATGGTTCAAGCGATTGTTGAACCAAGGCTTTGAACTGAGCATTGAACCAAGCTCATTGAACCATTTGAATTAAGCTGAGCCTTTGAACCAAACCATTTGATTGAACTTGCTGATGAACTTTGCATTGAACTTTGCTGATGAACCAAGGCATTGAACTGACTGAGTGAACCGAGTGATTAAACCATCTAATTGAGCCAAAGCATTGAACCAACACGTTAAACCATTTGATTGAACCAAAGTGATGAACTTTGTTGATTTAACCAAGGCTTTGAACTGAAGTGTTGAACCAAGGCATTGAACCAGTTCAATGGTTCAACTGTTCAAAGATATTAACTCTTGGAAAGATTATGTCATTGAACCACTCTTTCAAACTTAAGGAAAAGTGTCTTTAAACCATTTTAGTTCTCTTTCCTTATGAATTTCTTTAGACAAGAGTCTAAAGAAGCTTTGTACAACCTTGCACTCTCTGAACTGGTTCTTCATCTGCCATAAGAGTACACCTGCAAAGTTCATAGAAGTCCCTATGAAGTTTGTAGAAAACCTACAGAGTCCATAGAAATGGACCTACAGAGTCCATAGAAATGGACCTGAAGAGTCTGTAGAAAACCTCATTGCTGAGTCTATAGAAATCCAAGCTCTACAGAGTCCATAGAAATAGACCTGCAGAGTTTCTAGAAAACTTGTAGAGTCCATAGAAATTTGCAATACTCGTGAAATCAAAAGTACTAGCTCAGAATAGCATAAAAAAAGGGGGGACCAATTTTTGGCCTGTTGGGCCAAAAATGGTCAACAAATTGGTGACTCCGAGGGGAAGCATGCCTGCTATGCTTAGAGACTAGTTGCCTTGAAGTCCATTGGACACGGAGTTAAAATGCAGCTTTGAAGAAAGGTTAGCAACAGCCCCAAAAGATCCAAGAATCAAACATGAAGCTTTTTACCCCACACACAAAGGAAAACACACACAAGGTTAAAAACACTACTTATGCAAACTACACTTAGGGAAAGTAGGAAATGAAACTAAAAGCAAATACTATGTACAACAAACTAGGTATATTTGCCTCCCTCCTGGATCAAAGGGAAAAAAAATTAAGCCTCCTCCCTGCCTAAGAAACTTACGGTGCCAGACAAGTGGTTGAATGAAGTGGAGACTTGGTGACCCACTCCTCTTGCCTGCCACCTAGATTGGCTTGTATCTGAGTGGATCAAATTCAAACATCCTTCCAACATACACATAATCTCCTTGTTCTTAGAAGCTTGTTGAATGTTGGCTCTTCATGATAGTGCATTTCACCAAGAAATCTGTGGCTAATGGCTCATCACCATAAGCCCTTTGTAGTGCATGGTCCCTTTGTAATGCATCATGGTTTGACCCATTTCCTTCTGCTTCATTAGAGATCCTATCAAACTCATCCTTTGCTCCCTCTTGGCCTTCTTGAAGAAGGGTGACTATTGTGATGTCTGAAATGGACTCACAAAATGAATGCTCATCCCACAGAACATCACCTCTTTATTCAAAGCTTTCTTCTTCAAGGCCTTCCTCAAGGAAGACAGACCTCTCCTTTTCCTCCTCAAAGATCAGGATCTCTAGATTTTCAAAGATATTCTCCTACTAGCATCATCATGAGTAGGAGCAGCCTCATCTTCTTCAAGGTTTTGAGCAAAACCTTTCTTCTCCTCCTTCTTACCCCATGATTCTACTATTTTCTTCTAGTTCAGGATCTCAGAATTAGAATTTTACTCCTGTAAATAGGCAGTAACTTTGTTTTCTCCAAGGCCTTGGGGCTCCTCCACAAGGTCTGAAAGCTCCATTTCTCTTTCATGAAGTAGACTCATACTAGCCTCTAAATCCTCAATTTGATTGGCTAGATTATCCTAAAATAATTTTTCTTGGAGGTCACCATCATCATCATGATGAGTAAGAGCAATTTTGAGAGAGATGTGATGGTTCATAATGTTCCCCCCAAAGTAAGATTCATAATCTAAGGAGTTTAGAAGGTTCATCTCCATGGGAGGTTGTTCCAATTCCCTTTGATGCTTGAAGGCTAGGTGCACAAGGTCAAGAGTAGGGTTGATTAATGCATCAGATGAGCCAGAATGAGCAAGTGCCATCTGGTAAAAAGGATTTGGTGCACAAGAGGGGGCTTTCTTTAGGATAGGAGGGGGCGTGCAAGGCTAACTACCTTGAATGAATGGATTCCTCCATTTTTCTACCTCCTCTTCCATGGATTACAAGGCCTGAGCTTGCCTTAACAAACATGCCTCTTTATACATCAGCTCCTACTGATAATCATACTACTCATCCAGTCTGTCGATTTCCATTACCTACTTCTCAAACTCCAGTGCCACCTCCCTTATCATTGAAGGGCAACTAGGAGAGTTACTTGAGGTGATTCTCTAAATATCTTAAGTTTAATCAAAGTCATATGAAGGAAAATAAGGTCCATGATTTTGTGTAAAGGAAATATAGATACAAAAATGTGATTTCTTGATGGCACCATGCTACTTAACCAAATGATTCAACTTAGAGTCGCCATTGGTGTTGATGCAAAAGCCTCCAAAGGCTGGTTGGTTGAAGAACACACCAAAAATTCTTCAACTCTTTGGACACAACTTGTCCTAGTTAGTCCCACCAGGCATGCCAAAAAAATTTGTAGTGGATTGCACCTAAGGCAGGATGCCTAGCTCCCACCCTTCCACACGTAACAATGGAAACTCCCCTCTCACCTGTGGGACCAGTGAAGCTGGAGGGGAGAGTCTCTAGATAAGGGCTAGCTCCCTTTGATGTATCCTTTAGGCCCTGGTTTCTTCTACTACTACAAATAAATGTAAAAAAAGGGGGGATGAAAAGGGAGAGAGAGATGTTGTAATAAAACCTAAGCCTAAAAAATGAAAAGGTGATACACCAGAAAATTTTGATCCTCTCAGGCCCAAAACATACACTTTTCACCAAGAAGAAGCACCCATACACTTCATCTAATGTGGGAAAATTCTTCTATGTCAGCAAGTCAGGGGTTCATGGAAATACAGGGATGAAGAGGCATCCTCAGACCCACTTATGGCAGCCTATTCACAGGCACCTACACTCCTCTAAGGACACTTCTGGAAAACTTGTAAAAGAGAAACTCATAATGTGCTAGACATGCTGGAATTGATCTATGAGAAGCATAAAAGGAAATGACTTAACACAAAAATAAAACATAGACATGTGATTGAGTGCAAGTCCAGATGGAGGTAAAAATGCTAAGTCCTGATTCAAGGTAAAATATGGTAGAGCTCTGCCTTACAAGCCTGAGAGATTTTTGGGTAGAGTTTTGCCTTAAGGTTGAGAGATTTCTCCTTCCCAAAAGAGATTTTTTACAATATATAGAAAGAGAAAGAGAACTTGGCACTTTTTTGGAAAGACTTTGGTGCTCTTTTTGTAAGCTGGCCCATGTGCGCTCTGAACCTTGGGAAGAGGAAGCCATTTGATTATCAGATCCATCTTTGACTTTGGCATTACATATTAATGTGAGAACATGGCCATGCCTCTTTTTCATGAATAGACTACTCCCTTCAAGGAATTTACATGGCTTGTCTACTTATAAATGTGAATTAGAGAAAATAAGCCACATCACTTACTATTTGCATCATTTGGTGACTATTTGACAATAACTCACCTCTCCTCGCCACTTGGACTGCTTTGTCTTTTCCTACACTTTGTCTTCTTCCATTCCTTCAGCCCTTAAGGGCTATCTTTTGGTGGGTCATTGCGTTCCTTGGGCTCTTTTCATGGTTGGCACTTAGGCATTTTAAAAACAAATGGCTATTTCACCACCTTAAAATTGACGTTCATGCACCCATAACTACATTTGAATACCCAAAGGCTAGTTTGTCATGTTTAACTTTGACATCCTCAGGCCCATCTCCCTTGGAATTTTCATCAACTTCTTACTTTGGCCTTTTTTCATTCCTTTAGGTTTCTTCCCCATGGGATTTTTTTGAGCTCGTGGCTTTTCTGAATTCCTTCGAACAAAAAGTCTGAAGGAATTATGCCTTTGCCTTAACAAAATTTTGAAAGATCTTACCTTTGTGGCTTTCTTTATGGCTTATTTGAAGTGTTCCCTACCCTCTGCAAGGGCTCTTAAACCCAGAACTTTCCTCTGCAAGGACACTTATCCTTTGAGAGGCTTGAACTTTTGTTTGAACTACTCCTTTGAACCAACCATTGAACCAATTGATTAAATCGGTTCAATGGTTCAAGCAGTTGTTGAACCAAGGATTTGAACCAAGTGTTAAACCAAGCTCATTGAACCATGTGAATTGAGCTTAGCCTTTGAACTGAACCATTTGATTGAACCTACTGATGAACTTTGTGTTGAACTTTACTGATGAACCAAGGCATTAAACCGACTGAGTGAACCAAGTGATTGAACCATCTGATTGAATCAAAGCATTAAACCAAAATGTTTAACCAATGTGTTGAACCATTTGATTGAACCAAAGTGATGAACTTTTCCAATTGAACCAAGGCTTTAAACCGAAGTGTTGAACCAAGGAGTTGAACCAAGGCATTTAACTGGTTTAATGATTCAATAGTTTAAAGATGCTAACTCTTGGAAAGATTATGTCATTGAACCACTCTTCTAACCTTAAGTAAAAGTGTCTTTGAACCATTTTAGTTCTCTTTCTTTATGAATTTCTTCAAACAAGTGTCCAAAGAAGCTTTGTAAAACCTTGCACTCTCTGAACTAGTTCTTCACCTACCAAAAGAGTACACCTACAGAGTTCATAGAAGTCCATGTGAAGTTTGTAGAAAACCTACAGAGTCCATAGAAATGGACCTGTAGAGTCTGTAGAAAACCTCATTGCTGAGTCTGTAGAAATCCAAGCTCTACAGAGTCCATAGAAATGGACCTGAAGAGTTTGTAGAAAACCTGCAGAGTCCATAGAAATTTACAAGACTCGTGCAAAATCATATCAACAATCAAAAGTCTCCTACAAATACATGAAAAATCCTTGAGTATATGCATGAAGGAACTCATCTCTATAAGATTATTAAGTTGATCCTTGAATTGCTTACTACACCTATGAAAGGTAATGAAAAACTTGTTAACTTTATTGCTAAAATTAAGATTATTAAATATTAATTTGATGGATGTAACTACATATATTTCAAGATCAATTATTATATTTCATTATTAATCTTAATATTCATGATAAATTTCATTATTTTATTTCTATTCTAAATTCTAAATACCAAACAGAGTAAGATATCACTGACATTACCACTTTGTCTATTATTATGATTTACAAAGAGCAAGTTATGACTAATTTTTATTCTAAAGAGAAAGAGAGAGAGAAATTAACATTTAAGGGGTCATTAATGAACCCAATTATACTCAAAACAACCATCATCATAATCCTTTTTTATCTCCTCTCCTATATTAATGTCACTGTATCTTTCTCTGGCATGATGGAAAATGTGAAGATCAAGACCAATTGTAGGAAACAATCCTCACCACTGAATGAATGCTTTTCAAGATCCTCTACATTAATTACCTTCACTATCTTCCTCAATCATGCTTTATGTTCTTCATGTTACCAGATAGTTACTTGATCTTGTTCATGATGTTCTTTCTGATATTCCTTGTGCATTCACCATTCTACCATCACTTCTATATCCTGAATATAGATTTATATGGATGAAAACCAATCTCCTTTATTGATTTTCATATAGTCATGATTACAAATGGATATTCATAGGCTAGGGCCTCTTGAGTTTGAATGAGACATAAAACCTATGTCTAAAATATCTTGAAAATATTTTATAGGGCTTTAATGGTGTTAGATGGCTTTGTAGAGTTTGATCTTGGTTATCTAGATCATATTTGATCTTGCATTTATGTATTTAACCTACTTGGGGTGGCAAGACCCATTTTCCAATGTGTCCACCTTCATGGCATCCTCTAGTTTGACCTTAGTTGAATATACTCTCCATTGAAGTTCTTTACCTTTCAACTTTTAATGTTGATTATCGATCCTGATCTGGGCTCCCCATATTTTGCTAATTGTCAGCTCTTCATTTATCTTGTAGGATCCTCTTGTTATCTCTTTGAATTATTGGCTTTACATGCACTATTGATCTACTTCGATATTATTAAATGTGCACCATTAATCTCATACTAGTTTAACACACTTATGACACTTGGTAGCTTCTCGTTAGCCTTTTAGATCCATTGACTTGTTGATTTATTGCTCACCATTAGATCTACTTTGTATGATTACATGCTCACCATTGATCTACCTAGACCCATTAACCTTGTCAATCACTGTACATCATTATATCTCTATTAGGACACCTGATATCTTGCCACTTATTAGCTTCTCACTTACATTGACCTTTTGACTTAATGCTCACCATTTATATTCAATATATGATCAAATGTCCTTTGTTATATCTTGGGACCCACTGACATCATTAAGTTTCCCACTTGTCATTAGATCTCTATTTTATCTCCTAAGACTTAGACACTTGTTATCTCTACATTCAACCTTAGAACATTTGAATTTAAATGGCTATGTCATGAAGCTTAAACTTGGCATCTATGTGCATGTTTCACTCTACAAGTTCAAATTTAAAGGCTTATATATTGAGATAGTAATCTCATCAAGACATGAAAATTTTAGTAGATGTTCAAGGCATGAAAAACATCATCTTCATGTAATATTTTTGGTTTGGAAGGATTCCTAAGAAAGCTTATTAAATGAATAATCAATTTGACCTGTTTATTTTTGTTGATGTGCCATGATGGTTTGGTTTTTATAGACTTGTGATTGAATGATTGCCTGATATTTCAAAGCTCAATGAGTCTCTAAGGATTGAGCTAAATTTTTTCATGATCCTAACTACATTTCTCACCATGAGAACCTACTTCCTCAAAATTTGATAAACTACACTTTAAGTTTACTTAAAGTGTTTTAAAATATTTGTAAGCTACATGTGATCTTTGGACCACTCATTCCATCCACAAATTTATTTAGCTCATCCATTCAAGTAGAATATTAGCATGTGGGCCAAAATGGCCAAAAATTTTGGCGACTCAGTTGGCTTAAGCAACATGCTAGTCATGGAACCTATAATTTGATTAAGCTTGCTCATGATGACTAGACACATGAAGTGTTATTTTAAAAAAGGATTCATCCTGACTCATGGAAACACTTTGAATCAAATAAACACACATAAATAACAATAAATAAATGAAACACACTAAACAACTACCTAAAAAATAGGAAAAAATAATAAATAGAGCAATGTACAAGAGCACTTGGAGGTAAAGACAGACATATCTACCTATGTACAAAGATCATGAGATAACATTAGTAGTAAAATTTTAGATACCTCCCATTGATATGGATGGGAAGGATCTCTATATTCAACCTATCAATCTCAAAGGCATTGATATCCTTTCAACTTGTGATAACATAAGGCCCACTCTAAAGACTATCAAACTTGGAGTGCTTTTCTAGTTTTACATGATCCTCATCCCATTTGAGGACTATATCATCTTATTATAATGTTCTTGAGGAATATATATTGTAAAATTACCTCTTTATTTGGTGTTTATTAGACCACATAATGTGTATATTAGTGTCCCTTGTTTCCTCTAGCTATTTTAGCTCATTTAACCTTACCTACATAACATCATCCTCTAGGAGTTCAAGTTGATGTGCAAGCTCTAATGCAAGAAGTTCAAGAGATATAGGAATTTTGGCTTCTTTCCCATAGACAAGAAGGTATGGTAAGTATTTATTATCTTTCTTATGTTTCACTCTATCTACCCATAGGGTAGTCCTTAGTCTAGTATGCCACTCCCTCTGACCATCTTCCATAGTTCTCTTGATAATCCTCAACAAGTTTTTATTTGTGAACTCTGCTAGTCCATTACCTTATGGGTAATAGTTAGATGATACTTTGAGATAAATTACATGTGAAATATCCCACTCAAATAATTTTTTACTACTAAAGGCTAATGCATTGTCAAAAATGATTATAGAAGGCACACCAAATCTAGTCACAAGGCTATCATAAAAGTCCAAAATAGAATTTTCATTAGCTTCAACCCACCTTGTAAAGTATTCTTTATCTATAATTATCCATTTATGTCCTTTACTTGAAGGTGGTGTATCATCCCTATTAAATCTAAGACCTATTGTATGAAAGGTTGTTCTACTTGTATGGGTTGTAAGGGAAGGGTAGCCATTTTTTACTTACAAATTAACATTACACATTTTAGACATTTCCTTACCTAGGAGTGTGAATATCTAAACATTATGGGCCAAAATTACCCAAATCTAATTATTTTAGAGGCTATGGTTTTGGAATCAAAGTTCCCACTAGCTGGACCATTATGGAACTGCTCAAGCAGTTTATCTATTTGGCATGATTCTACACACCTCAAAAGCATACCTCATATGTCTCTCTTGAAAATTACTTCATCTATCAAGACATAATGTATACTTTGTAACCTAAAGTGTCTTATCTTGGATCTATCTAGTCCCATATGACACTAGCCTAACTCAATAAATCTGAGTATATCATGTATCCAAATGAAATGTGTGTTATCTATAGTTGCCTATTAGTTGTCATGGACTACCAACACTTGGTCTTTGCCTTGTTTTAACTCTATTAAAAAATTATCAAATAAAACTATGCCCCTTTAAATTTTTATAACTCTAACCTCAATGTCATACTCCATGCATTTTGTCACCCATCCAGCTCTTTTCTCATTGAGGTCTCTGTTAAGTATAAACTCTTTAATACTTGGGTTCACCACCATGAGTATGATCTTACTATTGGAGACCATGTGCCTAAATTTTTTCAAACCTATCACTAATATAACCACATGTTTATATAAAAAACTATACCTCTCCTCATATCCCTCTAAGGCTTGACTAAACAAATCAATAGGTTGTTCCATACCTTGCTCATTCTATTGCATCAAGATGACAGAGATTGCATCTAATGTAGAGAAAGCATACAAATAGAATTCCTTATTAAAATTAGGATTAAGAAGTGTGGGGACTTGAGAGATGGCCTCCTTTATGTCCCTAAAACTCCTCTTACCTTCTTTCATCCATGTAAACTCCTTGCATTTTCTTAACATATGAGTAAGGGGATTGACTAGCTCTACAAAGCATGGAATACACCTTATTATAGAATTAATCTTTCCTAAGAAATTATAAAGAACCTTTTTGTGCTTGAGTAAAGGTAAGGATATGATGGACTAAAATACTTTATGATATATGGAAATACCATCCTTGGACACTACATGGCCTAATAACATGCCCTCATGAACACCAAATATACATTTTTTAAGATTCAATGACACACCAAAATCTTTGCATTTTTTAAATACTAACCTCAAGTGATAAATGTGATTAACTAGGTCCTTTGAGAAAATATTTATTTCATCTAGGTATATGAACACCATGTCATTGATAAAACCTTCAAAGGCCACATCCATTGCCCTCTAAAAAGTTATTCCAGCATTGGATAGTCTAAAGGGCATTATCCTATATGCATAAGTGCCCCACTTTATGGTAAAGGAAGTCTTATGCCTATCTTCTTCCTTGACCATAATATTATTATAACTATAGTATCCATCAAGCAATGAGAATATCTAATAAATTGTCACATTTTTAATAATATGATCCATTGAGGGTAGTGGGTAATGGTCTTTTAGGGACACTTTATTAAGGTCCCTAAAGTCAACACATAAACATATTTCCCTATTCTTCTTCCTCATTGGAACAAGGTTTTCCACCCATGATAAATATTTAATGGGGAATATTATCTTTGATTTAATCAACTTAAATAACTCCCTTCTCATCAACTCCTCCACTTTTGGATTGATAGGCCTTTGTTTATGCCTAACTGGTTTTGCATTGATCTCTAGTTCAATGGTATGTTGTGCAAGTTTGAGATCAAAACCATTAAAATTATTGTATTCCCATGTAAATACATTAGAAAACTCTTGGTATAAGTCAAAAAATGTGGCTCTATCATCTATTTTGTCAATCTTCGCTAACTTCAACAATTTATCTTTGAAGATATTTATCTTTTCATAATGTTCCTCCTTAGCTGAGATGCATGCCTTGCCTCTTTTCACTTTTTCATATTCATTGAAGATGATTTCCAATGTCACAATCCCCTTAGAAATCTTTTTATATCTTAGCTACACTATCTTATATTCATACCGATGTTGGAATTGATTTTGATTCTTATGGTAGAATTCTACCTCCTACATCAGAAAACATAGAATTTGGTCATCATTATCAAACACATACCAACTTACCTCATTATTAGGTATAGTTTGCCTCCATATGACCTTGATCTTGTCTTGACTCTAGTTACCTTTGACTCCTTATACAACCTCATACTGAGATCCAATGGCTGCAATCCTATCTGCATGTTGATTTGCCTCTCTTGGTATGGATTGTATATTGAATTCCAAGAAGTTCTTTATGAGATCCCATACATGATGATTGTAGGATTTCAAATGATGGTTCTTGACTACACTTATGCCTCTCAATTTTTGCATAAAAATATCACTATCACCCTTTAATTTAATAAGTTTGACACTTCTTGTTCTTGCCTCTTGCAAACCATGTAAAAGAGCTTCATATTCAGTTGTGTTTCAAGTGCAACTGAATTGAAATCTTATAGTTAAATAGTATTTCTGACCTAAGGATGAAACTAACATGGATCCATATCCACTACCATTATTTGACCTTGATCCATCAAATCACAGAGTCTATACACCATCTTCCTCTTGAGTGGTGTTAGTTAGGCAAGGTATAGCACCACCTTCTTCATTCATGTAATACACTCCTAAATCTACTTCTTCAATATTGCTATAGGGATCAAATCCATGATTGTCAGCTACCTAATCATTGAGATACAAGTCTAAAATTCCTTAAATATTATCATGAGGCTCTTGTTCACTAATATTTTCATCCTCTTCAAATATGCTATAGTTGACATTTACAAGGTTAAGTATATAGGGCTCTAAGTGGAACTTAGAGATAGGTTCTAACCTAATAGTGAGCTTAGTTCCATATTTGGTCCTAAAAACCATGTATGAATAGTCATAGGACAAATATCCCTTGATATTTATAGTAAAGTCCCTAGATATGCATAGATAAAAATATGGGGGTAGGTCTACAACCATAACATCCTAAGTGATAACTTAATTTAGGAAAGCTACCAATGTGATCTTAAGATCTTTCAATATAAATTATGTTTTAGTGGGAGAACCATCTAATTAGAGAACACCTTTTTCATTAGGCACATACTTAAGTTCAAGCTTATCTGATATGGCTTTAGGCATAATTGAGTTTGAAGCTCCTAAATCTATCATATAATTATGCACTAAGCAATCCCCTATGATGATTGATAAATATAATGGATGGGGTTTTATGACCTTGGGGGGATGATTAACATTGTGAACTTGACCTTGACTAGGAGCTTGACTAGGGACATGAATTTGACTACGCTGACTACTATTTGTAAAAATAGTGTTCACCTTATTAGTTGTCTCATTCACATGAGAAGGCTTGGAGAGCTCTTGCTAAAGAATTTATTTCTATCCTAGAATAGATAAAGTATCATAGATAGACATAGTGACATTAGCCTTTTTCATATGATAGATAATATTAAAAGGAAGACTTGTACCTTTAAATTGCATCTTAGAATTAGAAGTATCACTTGCCACTTAAGTAACATGAGGAACAAAAGGAGACTTTTATTGATGTCCATAATGTTGAGGAGTTTTTTGAGTTATAGGATATTTAATATCTAAATTTAAAGTGGTAGACTACTAACTGACTTGTGGAGATGTTGAAGGATCCTTAGGCTACCCTTAATTATCATCCAACATCCTCCTCTTAGCCCTTGTATTAGCTACAACTAGTTCAACTACCCTTTGTGCAGTTTTCCCCATCTTTGTTGCTACATACTCAAACATATTCCCCACTTCTTGAAATTTTATACACATGGTGTCATCTGGTGCCTTACCCATGTTCCCTTGTTGTTGAATCTGAGCTTTCAATGGTGTCAAATTAGGCATGTGACCTTGATTTATTGGAAGGTCTTATGGTGGAGGAGGCATCGTGTCATGGTCATGGAAAGAAGGAGAATGCTACCAACTAGGATCCTAATACATTTCTCCACTTATAGCCATTACCATCTTATTGGACTATCTTCTTGATTAACACTAACCCTCTTATTCAAGGTTATTTTGTGTGGGGACCAAGGCTCTTAAGTTACTTGTAGCTATGGGGTTGTAGCTATTATAAGATCTACCTTAAGTAATTTGGCCTTGGGCTTGTTGATTTGATGGATAAGGGGGTCTATTATAGGATTAATTAGGGTATTAGGCTTAGAAGGGACCTTGGTATGGCTATATGAAGTCTGTTGTTGTCTCTCCAAAGCCACTAGCTTGTTTTTTTATGCCTTCAATAAGCTCTTGATCCTTGTAAATTTATCAACTTGAATATCATCAAGTTGATCTTGGTTGTTTGGAGTGGGAAATAAAGCAATGGTAGGTGGGGTTGGATGAAGCTCAAGAAAGAGTGGTATGAAATGCCTTGGCATGAGTTTCCCCACTTCTGTCAAATAGTTTTATGCCCTTATAGATATCTCATAATCCCCAAGTAGATTTGTCCCACCCATAGATTGGATCATGACTACAATGTTTGAATTCAATGCTCTCAAATAGTATATAAAAGCATAATTGGGTATGGGCTTAATGATGATAGGGATCCTATCCCAAGTCTTTTGAAATCTATAGTTGAAATCAACCATATATTCTTGGGATGCCCTCTTGATTAAGGTAAGTTATTCAACAAGTGACACATGGTCACTTCTATCCTAAAAATACTTACATAGGAACTCACCAAACTCATCCCAAGTATTGATTGATGAAAGAGCTAGACCCTATACCATTGTAGGGCTTTGTCTTTCAAGGATGTGGGTAGTAGTCTCATGGTTGTATTCTCTTGCATAATGTTATGCATTGAGTAAAGGTTTGTAATGTCAATTATGTGCTCTATAGGGGTGGTGGAGTTCTCTCCTATAAAGTATGGTAGACTCTTTAAATAGGTAGTAGATATATCATCATGTTACTAAAGGTTAAGAGGGATGCACCATTAAAGGGTGAAAAATCTTGTATTCTTGACCTTACCATTTGCATAGTGGGTGTTGTATTGCTTAAAATAATAGGATGACTAGGAGATGAATATTTATTTTGGGGATAAAGACTTGTCTTATTAAATCTTACTCTTTTATATGAAGTAGAAGGTATCTCAATGAATTCAAAGGGGATACCTTTACTAGTTGACCTTCTAGTAACCATTGGCATGAGAGGTGTTGTTTGGATGATGTTATGAACTCTATAACTTTGAGAATTTTTAGGTTTTGATGATGGTGGATGCCTCCCTCTTCTACAAATACTTCTTCACAACTATAGACTTTGGATATGATAAAGATAATGTCCTACCAAGTATGGTAGAATTGGTTAGAGGTTCTAAGTTAGACCCTAACTGAAAGTAGAAGTGTTCGAGTCCTACCCTCAAACCTAGTCCAACATGGAAATGACCCTAGGTTGTGAGTTACCTAATTTTGGGTCAGACCTCGAGGATTTTTAATGAGGCTAGCTCTCTTGATATGATAAATTGAATCTCTTTTACTAAAACTTAATCTATTGGGATTAAAATTGGGAGAAAATACATGAATGAAAACCTACTTTAAATGTGGTGATGAACCAAATGTTTAATGATCCACTCTCAACATGGACACTTTCATGACTACTCATTAATCCAATAGGGATAAGGATTGATCAAATTCTATGAAAAGGTTTTAAACATGAGTATTTTTCATGAAATTTCAAAAGAGACATGTAAATTAAAAGATAAAAAGAGATAGGTCTATGTAATAAACTGTAGACTTGTGACACTTCAAGATAAACCTCACTAGCTAACACTTCACAAAACCTATAAGAAACTAAAAATATTAAAGAAAGGTACATAAAAGACTAAATATGATGAATAGACAACATACATTCTATAAATAAAAATTCAATAAGGCAAACTAATCAAAATCCAACCACCAAAATGATATATATATATATATATATATATATATATATATATATATATAACACATACATACACACACACATATATACATATATATATATAAAGAAGGATCCTAATCAAGAGTTCAAAACTAGTATATATATGAAGAAAGAAGGTAAGAGAGACAAATTATAACTTAAGGGGTCATTAATGAGCCTAATTCCACTCATAATAACCACCACCTCAATATTTTTCAAGATCTTCTCTTGCATTAATGCCATTTCATCTTTCTCTAGCGTGATGAAGAATGTGAAGATCAAGATCAATTGTAAGAAGAAATCCTTGCTACTGCATGAATCCTTCTTGAGATCCTCTACATTAATACCCTTCACTATTTTATTTAATCATGCTTGATGTTATTCATGTTACCAAATAGTTACTTGAGCTTTATCATGATGTTCTTTTTGACATTCCTTGCGTAGTCACCATTTTGTGATTGCTTCTCTATCCGAAATATAGATCTACTATGAATGAAAACAAATCTCCTTTATTGGTTTTCATATAGTCATGATTTAAAATGGAGATCCATAGGATAGGGCCTCTTTATTCTAAATGATATGTATAACCTACATCTAAAAGCTCTCAAAAATCTTTTACAAGGTTTTAATGGTGTTAAACAACTTTGTAGAGTCTACTCCTAGTTATCCATATCATGTTTGTTCTTGGATTTATGTATTTTACCTACTTGGGGTGGTGATACACTTTGTCTAATGTGTCTTCTTTCATGCCATCATCTAGTTTGACATTAGTCAAATTTTCTCTCCATTGAAGTTCTTTAGCTTTAGACTTTTAACATCAATCATCGATTCTAATTTAGGCTCCCCACATTTTGCCAATCACCAGCTCTTCATTCATCCTATAGGATCCTACTATTAGCTCTTTGACTTCTTAATCTCATGCACACCATTGATCTATTTTGGTATGATTAAACATGTACCATTGATCTTTTTCTAGTTTAACATGCTTGTGACACTTAGCAGCTTCTCATTAGCCCTTGAGTTTAGTTGACTTGTTGACTCATCACTCATCATTAGATCTAATTTTTATGATTACATGATCACCATTGATTTTCCTAGACCCACTAACCTTTTTAGTCATTGTGCACCATTAGATATCTATCAAGACATCCAAGATCTTACCACTTGTTAGCTTCTCACTTATACTGACCTTTTGAGTTGATGCTCACCATTGATCTTTAATGTATGATTAAATACACTTCATTAGATCTTGGGACCCACTAATATCATCAAGTTTCCTACTCATAATTGGATATCTATTTTAGCTCTTGATATTTGGACATTGTGAGTTCTGCATTCAACTTTTTAACATGTAAATTTAATTGGCTATTTCATGAAGGTTAAACTTGACATCTGTGTGCATGTTTCACGCTACAAGTTCAACTTTAAAGGCTTATATCTTAAGATAGCAAGCTCATCAAGAAATGAAATTTGTAGAGGATGTTTAAGGTATGAAATACACATGTATATGAAATATTTTTGGCTTAGAAGGCTTCTTGAGAAAACTTATTAAATGTACAATTAAGCTAACCTATTTATTTTTGTGTGACATGCCATGATGGTCTGGTTTTTCTAGACTTGTGCTTGAACTCTTGCCTAATATTTCAAATATCTGATGAGTCTTTGAGGCCTATGTTAATTTTTTTCATTATCCTTATTTCATTGATCATCATAAGAACCTATTTCCTCAAAATTTGACAAACTACACTTTAAATTTACTTAAAGTGTTTCAAAATCTTTGCAAGCTACATGTGATCTTTGGACTACTCATTCCATATAGAAATGTGTTCATCTCATCCATTCAGGTAGAAGATTGACATGTGGGCCAAAATGGCCAACAATTTTTACTTTAAATATACTAACTAAATTGATAGTTTCTCAATTACAATAATATTTTTTGATAAAACTATTTAGTTTGATTCTTAAAAAATGCTAATTACAATTATATTGTATTAGATATATTGGTCTTAGATAAGAAAACAAAGATAAAATATATATACATTATATTATTTTCAAAATTATTACATTTATGATTATTTTCTATTCATATGTGTTAGTATTAAAATATAGTATATAAATAAGATTATGCTTCATTTGATAAGATGATCTTGTTTAGTTATTGCATTTGGTAAGAATATCATTTTCAATAAGAGAACATCTCTTGTATTTTTATTTTTAAGATTATTTATTTTGATAAAGTGGGGCAAGTTCATGCTAATATGATTCATTTGATAATAAGATATGTTATGAAATGCAAAGTGTAAATGAAGTTTGTATTCTTAATTGGATCCTTAACATTTACTTTACAAGTATTTTTTCATACATGTTTAATATTTTTCATTTAAGTCTCATATCTATTTGATTGGATGATTTCATTTCATGATAAAATTATTCTTATTTGATGTATGAGAGGTTACATACCTAAATATTCAGTTAGCTCCAATCATAGAAAACATATTAAAATTTGCAATTTTTTTTTTAGGATATCTAATATTTAGCCAACTTAAATTATTACATGTGCATTTAATAGTTGGGGATGACCATATTTTCAATATTTCAGACTTCAAATAATGAATTACATATAATTATTTATGTGTTTCACTAACTTAGTAATCAAAATAGTGAACTTTTTTGCCTAAAACATGACTTGATTGTTTAAAATGTGTTTTACCATAGATAAAAATGTCTTCATTTTATCTTTATGTATTTATTTATCATGATGATAACCATAATATGATATCATAAATCTACTTTTAGATATGTATTTAAGTTTTTTAAAGGTGTTATCACTTGGACTAACAAAAATCAACCTTGTGTTTTCTATCTCTTCTACAGAAGCATAATATATAAGTGTTATGGAAGCTGCTAAAGAAGCCATGTGGATAAAAAGGTTGTTATCAAAACTTCATTTGGATGTTTTCTCACATTACCACCCTTTTGTGTGATAATAAAATTTGTATAGCTTTGGAAAAAAATCCATTGAAACACCAACAAACTAATCATATTGAAGTTCATGTGCATTTTATTTGAGAGAAAGTCCTCAATGGGAATATTGATCTGTGGTCATATCCTACAAATGAAAAATTAGAAGATATATTCACAAACCACTTGGTGCTACCAAGTTTTGTCAATTTCATGCAATTTTGGGCCTCTCATATTTTCCATTGAGGGGAGGATGTGCATGATAATGCCACTACTTAATGGCCATGTGTTTCTTTCTTCTTATCTATACTTCTCATTATAAAGCACTGTAATATATCACATTATGTGATTTTGGTAAACTTCATGTAGAATTTTTAATTTTATACCCAATACATAAAATCATACTTTGTAATGGAGTTACTCATGTTATAAAAGGCTCTAAATATGTTTGGTTGATTATTCATGAGAAATTGTGATATGTAGTCTCACAATCATGCTAGCTTTATATTACCTTAAGTAGTTTATAGATTATAATTCCTTTTATTTCAAGAGGTGACTTTGGCACAATGAATTTGTTTAAATCCTTCAAATTTTTACATAGTATAATTCCTTTATTAAGGTGACTATCACATTTATCCCCACTTAGCATTAAGGGGGAGTGTTAGAACATTTATTGTATAAGTGGTGTTATTATAAACTCTTATTACATATTAGGTGATTAAATAATAATGATTTATTATTTATTAACATGGGTTAAAAATCTCATGTAAATAATAATAAAACATATTTATTTATTGTGTAAAATATTCATAAGAAAGGTTGGACCCATTGGTTACAATAGTCATCTCCCCTCATTCTTATTATAAATAGAGTTTTACCCCTTTGGTAAAATACATAAAGGAACATATCAATACATGAAAATAATATTTGTGTGTGGAAAATATTCTTGTGAAGGGCTATATGAAGAACATTGATACAAAGAAGTGAGAAGTAAGGATGTGTATTGTGTACCAAGTTTCTCTTAAATAAATAATAATTGTGTGTTTTTACCTCATTTTGAGGTTTTCCCACCTATATATATGTTGTGTTATTTATTTTTTATTTTACTAATTGATTTCATATCTAGATATATATTCAAAATATTACATGTTTTAATATGAAATGGTGAACCCCCTAAATGTTGTAAATAGTGCATGCTCAATCAACGTCAGGCACAAGTGAGAATGTGTCTTGAGTAACTAGTGAAAATGTCAAAAATTATGTGATTTAAAATACAAGGTAAGGACATTGGGCTCAGCCAAAAATTCATCCAAGATGAGTAAAAAAAGTTAGAAATAGATAAAAATATGAATGATGTTTTAAATGCAAGGAGGTTTGGCCACTTGCCAAACTGGACCTCACCCTTTAGTCTTCGACTAACAAAAATATGAAGTCTTTAAACATTAAAAATTTATTATATTTTTAGAAAGTCTCATAATATGCCTATGAGATTTGGGTGAGTTGGTTAAGTGGTTTGGTTGTTTCAAGTCCCACCTAGGCTCAAATATCTAGAAAGGCATGTAAAGTTGGTTGTAGCCATTGGTTGTATTCTTGATATTGTTAATGGTTACTGGTTATTATTGAGGGTAATGGTGTCCATTATTGGTAATAATTGGTATACATTTGGTAGTATCTAGTATACAGGTGGTATTCATGTGGTTAATACATTACATGGATATTTGGGCCCCTGATTATGACCTAGACCAATCCACACTCTCATCAAAAGTCATCATCAATAAAAAAATCTCATAATATATTATTTTTATTTTTTATTTTTAAAAACATGACACCAATAATAAGATCAACCATAATATCACCCACCTCCCTTTCTAATGTAATATTACTTTTATAACAAGATGTTTTAAATAAAATTTATATATAATAACCCCTACACCCCCTTTTAATAAGTAATAAAGCTTCTTAACATAAAAAAAAAACTTTAAATAACATGATATTAAAGTTCTTGTAAAGTCAAAAAAATATTTTTCCACAAAAAAATCCAAAACCACAAATTTTAGGGTGGTGGTTTTATGAAACCATTGTATGAAAAAGTAGTTTTTAGATAAAAGAAGCATTTACTAGCTAAACGACATGCTAAGAGGGCCAAATGGAGAGGAGGAGGGAAATGACCTAAGAATAAATAATAATATGGAAAGAGCATGCATGTACAAACCTTTAGTGACTATATTTTTTCCTCAGATGGTAATAGAAAATGTGCATTCTCAAACTGTAAAAAATAGGCTTGACATCAATGGTGGAATGCTCATGAATAATGACAAGGTTGTGAGCTTAGTTTAGACCTAATAGGTGAGGATATTGGTGAGTTGATAAAATTAGATGAGTGGATGATCCACCACATGACCTCTATCAAAATTTTCAAAAAGATTTGTTATTTGAAGCCGTTGGCAAGAGATCGTCAGTATGTCGTATGAGAGGCCAATATTTGGGAGTCCAATCCTCTATAAAGACTAGATCCATGTAATTAAAAAAAATTATGTAGACTTAGAGAATAAGCCACAGATAGAAACTAGGTCTGAATGGAATGTTTTTTAAACCCTTATTTTTACAAATGAGAATCTCATGATTTCAAATTTAAAAGGCCCCTACAATTTTTTGAGATTACAAAAAACACTTGAATTATTTTTTCAAATCCTCTAAAAAATGTCTCATAATATATGAAAATAAAATTTATATTTTAAAAAAACTTATAATAAATAACCATACACATGATTATCAGGGTGGCTATGATACCATATCAAGGTAGAATCTAAGGTCTTTAGATGGACTGAATACACCATTTGAGTGATCAGACAAGCCAAGTGAGTGCACAATATAATGTAACTAAAAATAATGAAACCAATATGAGAATAATGTAAAAGAGATTAGAGATAAAACCAAACTTTCATTAATGAAGCTCACAAATGTGAGAAGAAAAAATAGAAGAGTTTTGAGTAAATCCTCCAATAAATATGATCAACAGACCCCTAGAATAAAATATTAATTCCCCACTAAAGGTGGTCAATAAATCCAATAATAAAGGAGTAATTCCCACACCTAGTATAGTCGATCAAGGGATTTACTTCCTCATAATTTGATCAACCTATAAACCTAAGCAATCTTCTCCATGAAAGTTAGAAAAATCCAAGTGAGAAAAAAAATCCCATAATAAATAATTATGGGAAAATAATAAACTCCTACTCTAGCATATATGCTACGTACTTAACATTTTTTGCTAACACATATATCTAGGGACTAGTTTACTTATACTTTTCCTTTATGCACTTCTTTGAGTGTCTCATTTTTCTTGTTTGAGAATTTGAATATGCTCCATTGTTTGCAGCCCCCATTCCTTTATTTTCCTCTTTGACACTTGAATATATCATCCTTTGTTGTATATTGACATTTGAATATGTTATTCTTAATTTTTTCGATATTTGACTAAGTCATGTCCCTTACATTATGAGGCATTTGAACATGCCCCTTATTTTTGGTCTCCTTGGACCATTGTATTTTGATTTTCTTTTGAGTTATGTTATATATGTACATGATTTCTTGTTGACATTGTACTATTACTATCTAAACATTGTCATGATTCACATCATGCATATTAATATTTGACATGATCACATTATACATTATTCAATGATATATCTACCTAAACATGTTCCTTATATATGTTACATGGTTCATACACAAATTTTATAGCTATCTTATCATTTTGAGGTGAGGTGACTCCTAGTTTCTACTTCCCCTCACCTAAAAATGGGGGCATATTAGTGGGAACATGCCATAGAGGCATGGATTCCACATTTTTCATAGTTCACAAAATTCATATTATAGTGGGGGCATGTTTTGGAAACATGTTCTCCACACTTACACCAATTTTTAGATTCAGATACAATGGACGCATGTTTTGGAAATATGTTCTCCATACACACTAGTTTTTAGTTTCAAATATATAGTGGGGCCATGTTATGGAAACATGTTCTCCACAAATAAAATTTTTATTTTTAGATTATAGTGGGGGCATGTTTTGGAAGTATGTTATCCACACTTACACAATTTTTAAATTAGTCAAATTACATAGTTATTTGATACAGATACACATTTATGTCAAAAATATATACATTGGTACTATTTATTTACATAGTTTTAGAGTGAGACATATGTAAGGTGTAGATGCTATGTAATGTTCACCTAAAATTATAAAATCAAATTAGTTTTAAATTTTAAACAGTTCTATGGACTATCATCACCCACTAGGTTGGAATTTTATGGATTGTATTGAGCCAATTTATTGTAGTAGTTAGTTTAATTTTGGTATGGTTGAGGTGATTAAATCACTTGATCTTTCTAAGTTTATAAGTTGGACTTGATTACATCATCCAACCTCTCCAATTTTATAGTGTGATTTGACTTGGTTAACTCACACTCACTAGGTTATAATTATGATTGGGTTGCACAATTGAGCTAATCTAAAATGTTAGGTGGTAACTCATCTTTTATCCAAATTTGTGGGCATATATCCTCTAATCTTTATTTAACTCCCTAGATATATGCACTTTATATATCTTATATTTGTCTTAATCATAACTTTAATAACTCATAATGATACATATTTTCAAATCAATTTGCCAAAATGCAAGGTAGTTACATCAATACACATGTACTATTAAACATTACTCTCTTTTAATTTCAATCATTACAACAATAAAAATTTTAGATTATATGCACTAGTTATATATTATAACATACTCTTGGTTTTATATCACTGACCATAAAATCACTTAATTTAGACTAAAGCAAGGGCAAGGTGTGTTATACATATCCAGGTATGTATTTATTTTCCTTTAAACTAGTAATTTCATTACTAAATTAAATGGGGGAAATGTAGACACTATTTCTAAATTATACATCACCTCAATCTTTTTCACTTGTAAAATACATATCATGGATGTACCTTTAGCTTATATACATTTCCCACCACTGAAGGCTCACATACTATTAGCATAGGTTCCTAAAGAATCAAAACATTCTAAGGATGAGGATAACTATTAGATACTTCATGTGTGTAGAATAGTTACCATAAAATACAATAAATTGGATGACAAAAATGCAAGATATATTAATTATTCTATCTTATTAAACCATTTAAGAGAAACCAATTATTGTATAAACTAAAATAATAGAATTAGAATTATTTAGATATAAATTAACCAAGAAATTACACATGATAATGCACATAAGGAACATAACAAGAAATCATATAGGTAACCATAACCAGATAATCTCTATTGATCTCTTCTAAAAGTAGAACCCTTTTCTTCTTACAAAAAAAAGTATATATAGATGTTTTCAATCTATGATTATTCATATTATTCTTTTACTTATCACAAAAATTGGAGTCTCTTCATATTATAACTTATTAAAACTCATGAAGGTGTGATAAAATAGGATACACAACAACAAAATGAGTGCATAATGCATGAATATCAAACAAATATCCTATGTAGATTTAAAATATGAGTTCTTGTACCATCACTTTATTGAACTTAAAATGTTATCTCATCTTGAGATAATGTCATGGGATATTTTGAGAATGCACAAGTTATAGGGAACTAAAGAAATGGTTGGACCAATAAGATTCACAATAATCACTCAAGGCACCATTTCTAATTTTTACCTCTTGTGCACTACTTAGTCACCCTTTTGGGTTTTCAACTAAGTAGCGTATCAACCTACCACCCTTTGTGGGTTTTCAATAGGTTGGAATAACTCGGTGGATCCCCTTTATGGTTTTCCAACCAACCTAATCTTTCTTATCTTAATAAGTCTTCCCTAATACAAAATTCTATTCAAAATTTTTAAAAAAATTACTCTACACAACACTTAACTCAAAGGTGGTGGCATGGACATGGATGAAGTTTGACCAAAAGAGTCCTTGGAATGGGACTGAGTAGCCTTGTATCATGTGTGATTTTCTAGAGCTCAAAGGGCACCCTATAGGTAGGTATATTGACAATATGTGCAATTGAGTTGGGGAAAGGAGTCAGATCTATTTTGTATGCATTACAATCTAGCATCACTTCTTATATTAGATGAATTATGGTGCATAATGGAGTATGATAAATGATGATCTATTGATTTATGCATCATTAGTGATGTTCAATTCAGCCTTAGTATTCACAACCCATGTCTGAATATCTCCACTAAGTTGTTCCATCTTATCCACATGTATTTGAGCTTAGAGGTTGGTGAAATAACTATACAATAATTATATCTACAAATTCAAAAGGTTATAGTACACATTATCCCTAACATTCAATGATTCCTAAAGTGTTATGTCCTTTTCCTCCATAGTTGAAGTGTGGTTTACCATGGTTTCTTTGGTTGTGGTGACCTTTGTAAAGTTTGTGCTAAAACTAGATAATGTGGTATCCAATTGCTAATTTCAATTAAGTAGGATATGTATGACCTATCAAGCTTGAATTCAATTAATGTCAAGCATTCCTTGGTAATCCCCCAAAAGAGTAATTAGTTTGGAATCCTTGACCTTAACATCTTATCCTAATGTTCCCACTCTGCATAGTTTCTATGTTGTGTATCAATCTTTTGTTAACTTAGAGATAAGTGTCTTGAGTTTGTACTAGCCAGACATTACTTGCTCCTTGATTGCTTGATTGACAAACTTGGGATAAGTATCATGGATGAGCTTTAAACTTTGTGTAGTTAGCCCTTAAACTCAATTTTATAAACCTTAGATTGATCAACCTCCTACTCCAATAAGGAAACCTTTTGTGTAATGGACTCTTGAAATGTTGTAGTTCCCTTTAACTACTTATTAAATGGTAACCTAGAAACATCTAATGATGCTTCCTAATAAAGTGGGAATACTAAAAAATTTCTTGTAGTATCTAAATGATCTGATCATAGAATGGTCATAAGTATAAATGAGAAGTTAGAACATCCACAGTTAGAACATCTTATAGCCAAACTCCTTCCAAAGGTAAGGTCACTGTTGCTCACTTGTTATAACTATGGGTTTATCTTATTCTTTCATAAATTAATCTAATCCACCATGTTGTTATTATTCAAGAAATTATTATTGTTTCAACTTGGCATCTTCTTCATTCTTTAATTGCCACACATCTTCATCCTATTTTATTTTTGCTTCCTCTACTACTTTCTTATTGAGTTCCTTTTATGTATCTTTATTCTTTTTTTATTTATTGATTTTGTGCATGATTTTACTCCTTTTTTTGTTATTCAAGTGTAAAAAGCTTGTTTTTTTTAGCCTTGGCATGTATTTTTGCCTATAAATATCTTGTGCTTTAGATGCACATTCTTGTTCTTCTTTTGCATGAGCCCTTTTTTTACACAAGGCTTCATCTTCTTCATTCTTCTTCCTCATAACTCTATCAACTTATTTTTAGGAAAGAGTGGCATCCTCTAGATCCTTCTTTGCATATTCATATATGTCTTATTGTTGCTTATCTTGTTTTGCCTTGGCCTTGGTATCAAAGGAAGCATCTTTATTCTTCTGCTTTTAATCCATCTTCTATTAGTGCACCTCCTATGCCTATTTTGATGCATCTGTAGCTTCTTGTGAATTTTTTATTTCCTTGATAGCCTATTGTCATTTATCTTCTACATCATGGGCCTTTTTCTTGGCCTTGGATTCCTTAGCTTGATGATGTGCTTGCTTAGCTTTTTGATATTAGGCCTACTCCTTCTGATGTTTTTTTCTTCTTGATGGACTTGCCATTATGCTTTGTGAGCTACTTCCTCTCGTGAATCCTTTTGATCTTCAATTATAGGTTGATTTGGTATCATCTCTTTAATATTAGGGTCTTATTCTATGGTTAGTGAATCACTTGGCTGGTAAATAAAGTTAGACATATATATTGTCTTTCACCCCAAAGTAACTAGCCTATGTTTGGGTGGAAATGAAGTTGAGGAAGGAGAAGGATACACTTTTTTTGCACTAGCTTCTCTACCAAATTTATGTTTTTTGAAGGTAGAGAAACCCTAACCTCTCATTGGGTTTTGGGTATGTGCACTACATTCTCTTGTGGGATTTTAGGTAGTATCACAATTATGTTGATGTCTATGAAAGTGGTAGAATATTGTTGCTCAAAGAGTTTGGCCATTCTCTGCATTTATTCAACCTCTTCATGAAAATTTTTTGTACTCCTCATCTTCTACTTTAGTGGAGGTGATGGTTTTCATTTTATGGCAATATTTTACTTTCCTTTACACTATTATGAGGTTGTGGCTTCTGATTGTTATTGTACGAAAGGAATTACTATGTCATGTGGTATGGCTTGAAGAGGTGTTGCATGCCTAGTTGCATAGGATTTTTTCTTGGTGACCTCAACTTGTGCCATGGCTAGGGTCATAAAATATGGTAGGGGTCCAAATGGTGACCTAGGTAGCTCATTTATATGAATGAAGATGCTTTTTAGAAGAAAAGTGATAATAACATGTTGTCCCAGGTACTACATGACATCTGATGGCACCTATGGGTGTGTAGAAATCAACTCTAAATAGTACTCCCACTATGTTTTGAACTTTCCATCATGAGCTAGGTAATTATACTCAGGTATCTATATCAAATTTAAAAATTATTATGATGGCTAGTAGTAAGTGTCTAGGTACACCTCTCCTTCAAGGGACTTCCATTGAGTATAACATAGTAAAAAGATCAAGAACTGGTACTAGAATTTTTTCTTAGAAGTCATGCAACACTTATCAATATTTATAGGTAGCTCTTTTATAAAATACTCTAACTAGTTAAACTACTAATTTTAGTGGATCATGTGATGTGCTATGTCAACCACTCCTTTGGGGATTTGTTTTTCAAACTTGGTGGTCTACCATAATCTATGTGTGATGTACTCGACCAAGTTGCACACTAGTTCATTTTGGATATCTTCAATTGGGATTCATCTAGACCCCAAAACATATACATATCTAACTTATTGAAGGATAGGAGGTATTTTGGACTTGTAGGGAGCAAGAGAATCACCTTGCATAGACATGCCAAAATCTTTGGCCATTGCTTCAGTGTTAATGATAATGGTGGTATCAGAGCCAATGTAAATGTTTCCCTCATTATAGCAGTCGAGTAGGATTTACATAATCTCACCTAAATTATTAAAGGTAGGCATCCAAATCAAGTGCTCAATGTTTGTGTTGTGGAAATGATGTGTGGCTATAAGAGCAAGTGATTTTGTAGCATCTACTAGATCTAGTTGAAAGAGTTTTTGTTTTACTACTTGAAGATAATCAAATGGATTTGGATCACTATATTTTTTCTTCCAAAGCATAATACTGATGCCCATTTCTTATTTTGGAGCATCCATCAAGTTTTTTATGAGTTTTGAATGATTCATGGTATTTGAATATTAGAAATGAGAAACTTTTTGATTTTTACATTGGTTAAGTTGGCTTAGCTCTATAAATTTAGCTCATAATGATGGTTTAAAGAATTAAATGTAGACTTGGTTCACAACCTTGTGCCTTTATAGATTCAATGTCAGTTAGTTTCCACATAAATGTCATATTAAGTTGTCCCTTTGATATTAATTTAAATGTTGATGTGGCAAATATTATCTAATCTGGTAATAAAGGAAGATATTTGTTGGTGCATTAATCAAGCTATTCCATTATATTATTTGATTTCCATACTATAGTATGTATGAATGATGTTGATTAACTACCAATTTGGTGAAGATTAGATCAATTGAATCGAGGATCTAATATTGACTATTTGGGATGACTGTTATATGGTTGAAATCTTGGCTGATATGACTTGACCATACATTTTTCAAAATTAATTGCTTACTTTCACTTCTTCTAACATCAATAATGACACACCTAAATTCTTCTATGCATAATTTTTTTACACTATAATTATTATCTTGGTTCTAAAATCTAGTGAAGATATCATCTACACACACACACACACACACACACACACACACACACAATAAAACATATAGAAATGGGAAATTCTATTCTAATCAATCCTACTTAGCACCCACTCATTTGGAAAAAAGATATCAATTAAGACTATTATCAGTAAGGCTTAAGCCTACAGCCATTCACCTACCCTAGAAAAGTGGTTTCCTATAGATATCTCAAAATAATGGTTCCTTACTAAAATATTTCATGTATAACATAAGGCCCTTTCTACCTGATCTGTATTTTACCCAAAAATGTTTTAAAGTGACTATCATATAACAAAACTAGCTGATCTTTATGAAATTCCTTATGTTGCAGGTTCATGTTGTACCATGCTTTATGAATTTTTTTATGAACTTCCTATGTCTAAGATTCTCTATGGTGGTACTCATCTATTTGATTTAATTCAATAATCTTGTGTGAGAGAGACTCATAATCTCTTAGTCTCATAATCATTGTAATGCATAGACTAGGTACCATGTATTCTATAAACATTACTACTTAAAGCCCATAGAACAATTAAAATGGAGTAAAATATGTATCCCTGTTATAGTGCATTTGATATGATCAAAGAATCATAGGAATGAGATCTTACCAATCATCCCTCTTGACATCATAGATTTTTTTCAATATCTTGTCTAAAACTTTATTAGAAGCCTCATCTTGTCTGTTAGCTTATGGATGGTATGTAGTACTTTTATGATGGGAAATCATGAATTCTTTAGTAAGATCTTTGGTATTATTTCTTAGGAAGTATGTCCCTTGATCACTGATGATCTTGATAGAGAATCCAAACCATGTGATAAAGTAACTTTGTTGTGTCCTTTGCCCCATAGTTGGGTGTTGTAATAGTTTCAACCCATTTGATAAAGTAATTAGTCACAGTGATAATATATCAAAATTTGTTGTATTTAATCATGAGATTAATAGGTCCTACAAAATTGATGCCCCACTATTCAAAATTTTGTTTTACTAACAAAGGATGCAAGGGCATTTCATCCTTCAGATATGGCTTACCCATTCATTGGCATACATCACAATGTTGCGCTACTCTGTGTGCATCTTGAAAAATATTCGGCCACCATAATCCCCATCATAATCCACTTTGTATTATTTTTCATGTAATAGCTTCTCTAAAAAAATGACCTTCTATTCTTTGGTGTGCTTCTTATAAGAGTTGTGGGAATTATGTTTTAGAACTACCTTATGCAATACTTTATCCTTCCTTAAATGATACAAGAGTCCATTTATAATAGTATATAGCAAGGCTTTGGTGACAAATTAATTCTTGTCTCTTTCTTGGTAGTGCATAGGGAATACCCCTTGTTCTAGGAAATTAGCAATTAATTCAAAATTCTTAGGTATCTTAGAAACTTGAAATAGATGGGCATCAAGAGAATCTTCCTATAGTTCCTTTGGCTTTTCCCCATTCATGATGCAACTAAGATGATCTGGCCCAACATTTTCTCCTCTTTTCTTGATGTTGATGTGAAATTGAAATTCTTGAAAGAGCATTAACCATCTTGAAATTCATCCTTTGAGCATAGGCTTATTGACTAGGTAGTGCAGAGCTTGATGATCTATGAAAAATTCAAATGGTGTTGCAAGAAGATAATGTCTAAAAAAACACTATAGTTAGTGCTTCCCTTTCAGTTGTCATGTAATTATTTTCTATGTCAGACAACTTTTGACTTACAAAATGTATAGGGTGGTCTAGTCTACCATATCTTGGTTGCACAAGCACATCATCAACTATGATACTAGAAGCATAAACATGCACATGAAAGGGATTATTCCAATATAGAAATATGAGAATAGGTACAATGACAAATCTCTACTTTAGTTCTATAAAATTTTCTTGACACTTAGAAGTTTAGACAAACTTCATACCTTTACACAACAAATACTCCAATGGGTAGAAATGGCTGCATATCCCTTGATAAACTTTGATGGTAACCTATGTGGATAAGAAAGGATCACACTTCCATGGAGCTGAATGGTGGTGGCATACTAAGAATAACTATAATTTTTGCCTAGTCCACCAAAATACCTTCACTACACACCACAAGACCTAGCAAAAAACCAAAAAGTGTAAAAAATAAACACTTTTCTAAATCTAGGGTAATACACAGAGCTCAATAGAATTCTAGCATGAAATGTAGCTTAGACAAATGATCTTTAAATAAAGAGAAGACTACCCAATCATCTAGATATACATCCAAGAAGTCATAAATGAAATCCTTAATAAGTCACCACTACTCTAGAAAAAAAATCTAAGTGCATTCTTGAGGCCAAAAGGCATTACCTTATATGTAAAGGATCCCCATTCTATGGAAAAAGCTATTTTAGCTATGTCTTCTTCTATGATGGCTCTTTGATGATATTCACTAAACCCATTTGTGAAGGAGTAAACTTCATGACCTACAATAGATTCCAAAACTTCATTTGTGAAGGGAATCATGAATGGATCATTAATACATGCATCATTCAAAATTTTATAGTCACCACATACTCTTATCTCCCTTATTTTCTTAGGCTACACTACCATGGGACTAACTCAATCTACCTTCTCTATAGGATAGATTATATTTACTTCCTATATTATATCTAGTTTAGCCTTTACTTTCAAATTCATGTTTGGATTCAACTTATATGGCCTTTTATTTATGGGTCATGTGCACTCCTTAAGCTTAATATTCATTTCACCTAGGGAAGGATCTACTCCTCTAGATTTTAAAAAATTTGTGAGAAACACATCTTGATAATCCTAAGGATTTACATAGCTTCTGAAGCTTTGGATTCAATCTAGTAGTCATTTATATATGCCAATTTAGGAATCTCCTTGATTTTGATGTTTTACACATGTTTTTTAATAGTTTGCTAATGAATCATGCACTTTTCCTTAGCAATAGAATCTTGTAGCATTCTTTGCCTTTCCTACTCTAGAATCTATATGTTATGCATATTTTATTTATCAGTGAGTCCTACAATTGGATCCTTTAATGGTTTTACTAGTCATTCAAGTTCAAATAAATCAATTAGATCAATATCATCATCAGTATTTGAATCTTCAGTTTCCTCCTCTTCATCTTGTATTCGATGGTATGACTACATAAGAGATTGTTCTTCCATCTTAGCATCTTTATATATTTGTAATTCTATATTTAGATCATATGATATGTTCTTCTAGGTAGTAGACTCTATCATGCTGCTTAAATCTTCTATGCACCCATGGCATAGGAAATGTTTTATTTTGAATAGTGCATTATGAACCACAAGATTCTCATCTTCAAACACAAAAGTTTGGATGAATTCACTTTGCACCTACACCCAATGCTTTGTCTCACTCCTACATTCTTCATACATAAACCAAGTTGATGGTAAAGGAGCAAGTGCATATTAAAATATATGAACCTAATATTTAGGTGCCACATGTTCTTCAGTCCAAACCTCAACACATTTATGGATATGGATTTCAGGACACTCACCTTCTTGAAAGTAAGGTTAATTATTTTTTATTACCTATAGTACATGAAATATTCTAATAATAATTTTACATGTATCATCCCAATCGAGCTGATCATTTTTATGAATTATCTTAATGTCAATATAACTCCATTTAAAGCATAATTCAAGGCACTGATCCACTAGTTGATCATAGGCACATAATGAATTTATTGATATCCTTGGTTACATAGTACAAAGGAATTTATCTTTCCATGGCAAAGACCATTCTCATATGTCATATTTCATGATCACTATGATCCTAGTTAAGTAGATGCATATCTGAGTCTTCGCTTATAGGCAAATCTATTTCCCAATGCAATGTGCCTTCTCTAGTCAAATCAATATAATCCTACATATGATCATCTATTTGATAGAGAAAATTAATTTTTGAGTGAGTAGGAAATTTAGTAGACATGGATGCACAATATTCTATGGCAAACTAAGGTGCCAATGGCTGAGTAAATATTAGTTTAGGCTTTCATTATTTAAATGTCTTTAACTAATAAGTGAGTAAAGATTGAACCTAAGGTTTAGTATGCTCATATAAGAAATTACACTTGGATACAAACAAAGCTTTCAATTTTTCCTTAGATTTTACCTTCATCTAGCTAGTTTCTTGTGAAACATAAGGAGACTCTTGTTCAACTAGAATGATGTAAGGTTTGTGTGCCTTATGTAAAGGAATAACTATAATCTTATCTCCCTAATGTGCCTCTAACTAATTTTGCATAATATTGATAGTCATCTGAACATCATATGCCCATTTCTTACTAATCAATGTAGGATAATGAGTTATTGTTATCCTTATATCAATGACTTCAAAGTCACCTCATAGGCTCAATTTTGTAACTTTGATCTCAACATCTTCTAGTCGGCCAATGGGTTCAACTCTTCTAAAGTATTTCAAACTCAGAGTCACTAGGTTGTAACTAAAATTGGCCATCCAATCACCTCCCATGTAGACCTAGGGATCATGCTGATTATGCTACCAAAATCAAAGACAACATTTAGAATTTCATATCATATAACTTCAATGTCGATTTACACATCTACTTTTCATGAATTCTTTGTTTTTACATACCAAATAAGTTTTTTTGTCTTTTATTACCCTTGTTACGTATACTCTAGTAAATTATGTAACAAATTTTTAATATTCTAAGAAATATCTTCATTGTACAGTATGCTTAACAACTTCAATAAATATGTCAATGTAGTAATAACTCCATCCTAGTGTATAATGTGCACAATATGACTATATATTTGGACATTTATTGTTGTAACATCTCCTTCATTAGTGTTTTGGTGTTGAATATTCTTTAACATCTACACAAATTCATACATCAGCCCCTTTTCTATAGCTGGGTCTAGGTATTTGTCCTATTTTACTTTCTAAATTCCCTAGTCTTAAGGTATTTTGAGAGGAGGCAATCCTTTCTCTATGTGTTGGTGTATCATAATGGTGTTTAAAAATTCATCCTCCTTAGACTACACAGTCACCATGTTAACATTCTTGATGGCCTTTTATTTTATTTTATTTTCTAAAATAGGATAGTCTTTTGTCTCATGCTACTCATATACCCTAGAATATGCACAATAAGATTATCTTTGGGGATTTAAAGGACAATTGTGTTTCACATGGTTATACTCTCCACATAAGTAATATTATAAAGGAGGTCATTGATAATTATTTCCTCTGCCACCTTGATAACCCCCTCTATATCCACCCCTAGATCATCTTTTGTTTGACTAATAAACTCCTTTATAACCTCCCTGTTGCTACATAGTATTCTAGTTTTTATGTTGTTGGCTATTATCTCTAATTCCAAATTATTATTACACAATTATAATTTTTTTATTGTTTCATCATTATCAAATTTCAAGGTACTGAGTAATGGTACTATGATGATGGTGGTGTCTAACCTAATGAAGTAGGGGTTCATCTAGCCAGACCTTGAAGCTAGTACTGAGGTGAAATGGGAATCCATTATAGACCTGCTTGGTTCATACAACCCTTATCAACTTTTAGGCCTAGAATCATATACTTTATCAAGGGCACTTGCTACATAGTGAGCATGAATACATTCTTTGTAATATCTTATTTGAGCTCCTACAAATCCCTACAATTCTTTTCATCATGATTGTGTCATTTACAAAAATTACAATATAAACTCTATGGGATTTTTACATACTATTTTAAGAGATTGCACTACATTGTTGCATGCCTTACTATTCTACATATTTCATATAACTCTATCTTGATCTTAGGATAATCATTCCTATGATGTCCTTTCCTATACTCTATGCACCATATATTTAGCTTAGGCTTATCTACTATATGATATTGTTCCATCCTCTTCATAAAATCTTGTAATGTATTTCAATCTTAGAATCTATTATGGGAGCTTGCCTATAATCTTCAATTTTATTTACTTGGAGAGCATCAACTTTAGCATCTACCTTAGTGGAATGTTGAGTTTGTGTTATAGCAAACCTAATCTTGGAACATAGTCCTTCGATAAATCATGCAGCTTTATCTTTATCTTCTAAGACAAACTCTATCTCATTCATAACATCTAAGAACTTATGGTCATAATCATAGACTAATTCTCCTGACTTCTACCTAATCTCCTTTAGGTCTTAAATATTTTTGCTTATACATTTCTTTATTTTAAATTTTGCAATAAGCCACTCCTTAACCCATTGTATACTTTCCCAAGTAATATCTCTGTAGTATATAAACTCAAGTGTTCTTCCATTCAGTACCTTAATTAATTCACACTTCTTTATAGCCTCATCATTAATACCCTTAGCTTGTCATTTCATCTCATAGGTTAGTAAGTACTACTTAGGGTATACAAACCCATCATATGTCACCAGGTTGATAAATACTCCTAAAGCACCCATATTATAAACTGGTGTCAAGGTGATTTGTTGTGTAATTATTATAATAAGAGGTTTCATTCTATATGATCTTGTCTATGCACTAATAATATTTCCCTGCACTCTGATTTTTTTTATTTCCTTATTTTCTTTGCTGGTTTCAATGAACCCTGTGACCTTCAAATCCTTATGAATTTAGGAAGTTTCAATTTCAATACCCCATCAATGCACTTTCTCTTAAAATTGACCTTTCTAACTACTATCTACCTATCCTTTTGGTTAAAATTTTTTATTAGAATATAATAAATTAGACCGTATGGATGTGTACTCTTTCAATGAATGATTCTTTCATGTGACTTCTTCTCTTTCCATGTTTAAACCTGTGACTTTATCCTTATTATTTTCTTAATACTTATTTTTATTCTTTTTTTAATACTCATTTTTGTAGCTACACACTACATTTATCATCTAATTAATCTACCTCTACATTATTCTCATCTTCATCTTTGAACATCTCTTCTTCCTCTCTCTCTTCATCACTTCTTTCTTTCTACTAGCATTCATCTTCTTCTTCCATCTTGTATTTCTTTATTCTTCATTCTTCATCTCTTTTTTATCATTCATCACTTCTTCCTAATTTTTATTCATCTATTTTACTTCTACTCTTAACTCTACTTATAACTACCTAGGTATTTTTCTATTTACTCCATCTATCATGTTGTCATAGCTCATGTTCTAAATCTATATTCTTGTTTTGACTCTTCTTCCCTCATGTCTCCATTATATATTTAGGTACAATCCTTATCTACTCATATAATCATCATTCACTATCATGTTTCACATGCCCGCATACACCTAAAGTGACTAATCCATATGGCTAGAGTAGGCACCATGGCTTTATCCACAATCAACATCTTCAAGAGGATAGGTAGTCATTGCAAAAAAATTACTCTAATGAATAGGTGTTTCATAGCTTTGAAATATATATATCCTTATACTAAAAACTTAGTTATATATCTATCTACTATAGTAATAACCCAATGATCTATTGCTCGTATCCAGTCAATTTCTAATCTCTACAACTGATCTATCTTTTCTTCAATCCAAATTATAGTTTATTTCATCCTTGGTTTAGCCATGCTAACTTGTCATCTATAAATTTAGATAACTTGCACCAGAATATTTCATAAATTTCTCCATAAATCTACTCTCGAATGATCTCTTGAACTATAAGACCAGTCCTTCTAGATTCTTGTTCTATGAAATTACATATCCTTTGGTCCAACCATATCTCAATATCTCTCTACCTTGGTAACCATCTTAGAATAATTTCCTCCAAAATAAGTTTCCACACTCACTACACCATTATTAGTAGAGGTGCCTAAATCATCATAACATGATAAAGATGAAGATAGTTGTGAGATACTTCATGTGCAAAGAATAGTTATCATAAAATATAGGAAATTGGATGACAAAAACATAAGATGTATTTGATCCATTTAAGAGCAACTAGGTATTATATAAACTAAAATAATGCATTCAAAATAGTTTAGACAAAAAGTAACCAAGACATTACACATAATAATGCACACAATGAACTTAATAATAAATCATATAGGTAACCATAACTAGATAATCTCTATTGATTTCTTCTAAAAGTGGAACCCTCTTCTTACAAATAAAAGTATATATAAATGTTTCCAATCTATGATTATTCATCTTCTTCTCATACTTCATGCCAAAAGTAAAGTCTCTTCATATTAAATCTTATTACAACTCATGAATATGAGACAAAATAGGATATACAATGATAAAATGAGTGTATAACGCATGAATATCAAGCAAATATTTTATGCAGCTTTACAATCCATGTTCTTCTACCAATAATTTTAAGAGTAGCCTCCTCTAATGTCAGGCATCTCAATAAGGTCTTGTCATAGCCTCATCGATAAAGTATGCTACCAAAGATGGATAAATGGGATGTATGATGAATAAAGGATTAACATTGATGATGATTTAGGTCTGGTGGTAGGATGTTTTTATGGAGGTAAGTGTAAATATCATGATACTAGGGTAGACTGAGATTAGGTATGACACAAATTTGATAATGAGCCATTGATAGATGAATTGGTAATAATAATTTTTTAATGATAAATTTTCCTTCAAAGACATATTATAGAAGATATTTCAAGGACCTAATAGTGTCCATGGAGTTATCAGCTTTATTACAAACCTTGAGAACTTGTTAAAATATTATGGACTAAAATTTTTGCTTCAACTGATCCATTAGTTATTTATAGGGAAACAATTTCTCATCTTTTGTCTAAAACTCCTCATTAACTTATTTTATATTCAATTAAGAATCACTAAATACATGGAGATCTTAGATGTTCCACTGGACAACAAGTTGTAGACCATCAATTAAGGCCTCGTATTCATCAATATTATTTGTCCATGGGAAATTAATTAGGAAGGTTTTAGGGATTAGGTCACCTTGTGAGCTTACCAAAAGGATTATTGATCTTGACTCATGTGTGGTGAAAGATCCATAAAAATATAACTTCCAACTTTTTAATTCTATAATAGTCAATATAGACTCATCTAGAAAGGCCTTGACAAGAGGCTTAGTCTCTGTAAGGGGTGTTGTCACGAGTTGATCCATGATGGCTTGTCCATTTATGGTATTTTGATTTACATATTCTATATCAAATTCACTTAATAACATAATCCATTTGGTCATCCTACTAGTTAAAGCATATTTAGATATCATATAGTTGAGAGGATCAACTTTGGATATGAGCTTGACTTGGTTTAGCATATAATTCCTAAGTTTTTAGGAGGTAAAGACCATGGCCAAATAAGCCTTTTCAATAGGGGTATAGTTAAGCTCATATGAGATAAATGTTCTATAGAGATAATAAGTTTCTTGTTCTTTACCTTCATCATTGTGTTGAGTTAGTAAGGCCCCTATAGCATAAGGTGTTGCATATATATACAAAAGTAAAGGCCTTCCTTAGATTGGTGGTGATAAGATTAAAGGCTTAACCAGATATTACTTGAGATTATCAAAATTGACATTCTAATTTCTAGTTAAAATGAGTTCCATTCATTAATAGGTGAGTGAAGGTATGACACTTATTTGCTAATTTTGAAATAAATTGATGAATGGCTTGTAATTTTCCTTGGAGGATTCTTAACTACTTTAGATTTTTGGGAAGAGGAATTTCATCAATAGCTTTTACTTTTGTCAGGTCTAATTTAATTCCTCTCCTAGATACTATGAACCCCAATAATTTACTTGAGTTACGTAACTCCAAACATACATTTATTAAGGTTCAATCTAACTTTATATTCTCAGAGCCTCTCAAAGATTTGTCTTAAGACCATAGGATGCTCTAATCAGAGTTTTTACTTTCCTAGTATATCATCCACATAATATTATATGATGTCATGTAATATTACTATCATATCCCTTTGTTAAGTGGATGTTATGTTTTTAATACCAAAAGGCATCACATGATAACATAAAGTCTCCCATGGAGTGATAAATGTTATTTTGTGTTGATACTCAGGAGTAATTTTGATTTGATTATATCTAGAAAAATTTTCCATGAGGGATAACATATCATAACCAACAGTAGAATCCATGATCATGTATATATTAGGTAAGGGAAAGTCATCCTTAGGTCATGCTTTATTGATGTCCCATAATTTGGTATAAATTTTGATTCCTCTTTGTGGTTTGGCCATAGGGACAATATTAGATATCGACTCAAAATAATCAATTAGATGGATAAACCCAACTTCCAAGAATTTATATAACTCTTATTTGATAAAGAGAGCTACCTTAGGATGCATTTTTTTCTTAACAAGTTTTGCATTTGGTTGAACCACTAGATGATGCACTACCAAGGTTAGATCTAATCCTAACATGTCAGAATAAATCCATGCAAATACATCTATACATTCTTTGAGAAGATCAATAACGATTTGTTGTTCTTTAGATGTAAGTGTTTCCCCCAATTTGAAAATTTTAGGACATTCATTTGTTCCAAGATTGACTTCAATAACCTCCTCAATGAGGGAAGGTGATTGGTCCTATAGATATGTTAGGGGTGATGGTAATTCTTCTATTTGTAAAGTAAATTCATCTAGAAGTTTTATATCTAATTCTAGATAAGATTTTGAATCTTTAGGATTGGTTTGAATTTATTCTATATTCAGAGAGGGATATTCTTCTTCATATTCTTCTTCATTAATTTGATTTAGAGATATTTGTTGGTTTCCAAAATATGCAGACTCATTGATATTAATAGAAAACCCCTTCTTATGGTATCCTAATGGCATAAAATCTCATGCTCCTATATATTAAAAAATGGCTTCATCACTCTAGTATATGTCAAAGAAAGCCTCATTATTTTTATCCTAGTCTATCAATGTGGGATAATGGAGGGAGGTGTTGATAATGGAGATGGGGGTGTCATGGAAGAGATTGGTGGAAATTATATCCTTGTAAAGACTATAAATGGAACTTGTTTTGATTTCTTTATCAAAGGTAGACTCCTTGAGAACCAAATAAGTGTCCAATATGATAGTGATTAGGTTGATGCCTAGAGGTTTATACCCTAGACCAAGATGTTTTAGGTGTTTATGAACCCCTATAGGTTCAATCTTGCCTTATACATCTGAACCTAGTCCTTTAACTTTACAATTCATATTCTGAAGCATCTTTTAAATCTATGGGTATTTTTGTTCATGGAAATATAAGGCCTCATCATCAAGAATAATCCATGAATAATTTGGTTCATTGAAGTATTCTTCTAATAGCATGCATGCACTAGTAAAGGCCATAGATCTAAACTGATTAATGATGGGATTATCTTTCCTCATGGTCAAGGACCCATAGCTTCATGGGGAGAGTGGTAGGTATCCAACACAAATTTTTTTATATTCATACTCTCCACAACCTTTGTAAATAATCTTAAGATGAGTGATGTATATGGATTCATTTGAAATAGGAGTTTAATCATTAGGGTGGATATACTTCCTAGCTTTTAGATAATGATTGAAACTATAAGTGCAATGGAAATAAAAAGTGGGATGGTATTAGTCCATTTGATAGCTACAAAAATGTTATATTTACCCTAGGATGGTGACCTCAATTATAGAATGAGGGAATTTTAAGTAGTAATGGAGGGTAGAGGGAACTACTCACATTTCATAAATCCATGGGCATCCTGAAGTAAATTATATGGGAGATTAACATCCACTATATTAATTAAATTTTGGTGGACTATGGGTCCCACAGTTATAGGATGATAAATAGTTCTTGTAGAGGGCCTTTCATTATCATCATATACTTTTATCATTATGAGAGTAGTCCCTAATGAAGACTCAGAGTACCCCAACTTTTTTGAGAAAGTCCAAATTGCAAAATTTAAAGTTGACCCTCTGTCTATGAGTACTTATGAGATTTTATGATTGAAAACGGAAATTTTAATGAATAATGGCTAGTTATGGTGTGGTCTTATATGTGGCATGTCTTGGGAACTAAAAGGGATCTTTTGGGAAGGATAAAAATGACCCACCAATGCTTGAAATTGGCTTGTATCAATATCTCTAGGGAATTTAAGTTCATTCAAGAATTAATTAAGAATATCCTAATATACTGATGATGTCTTAAGGAGATCCATAAGAGATATTTGGGTTGGAGTCTTCTCAAGCTATTGGATGATGTTATATGGTTTATTTAAATAATTAGGGACTTTTTTTTAGAGACATTGACTTTTTGAGATGTTGAAGTGGATGGGTCTTTGGGAGGTGCTCTAGGCACTATAATTTTGCCATATTGTGTAGTTACTACATAGTTAGTTGTTTCCTTATTAATTTTAAGAATGGTAGATGGTGGTTATGTGGGATCTTAGGGACCCCAAATTTTAAAGGTATTGATATAATGGTATGGAATAGAATGATAGTCAATTTGGTTGGAAGTGGAGGCTTGACCCTGATCCTTAATTGGTTTATTTTGCCTCTAATCATGCTTAGGTAAGGGGTCCTGATATATTCATAGCTATTAATTCTTAGATTGACTATTTGAACTCTCCCCTTCTACTTAAATATCTCCTTTCTCAATTAAATCTTGGGTGTAGTGCCTTAACTACATGCATTTTTTGGTATCATATCCCTTGACTCTATGATATTGACAAAATTCATCTTCATGATACCAATCTGGTCATGGTTTACTATCATCAAATGGTCAGAATTCATGGAGATTAATCATATTGGCATCTATTAACTATCATAAGACCATTTGTATGGGTACACCAAGACTAGTTAGAGGCCTTTCTTCGATTTAGGGTTTTGTCTTTCCCCTTGGTACCCTTATGGTGGAGATATTCTATTTATTAGTAGAAGAAGCTTTGTATACTTTTTGAACATATTTTTAATCTATTACTCCATCCCCTATGACATTTTTATTTTTATTAAGTACATTAGGCTTGTGAATAATGAATACATAGATGGGAGGTTAGTATTATGTTACTCCAATAAAACAAAATCAAAATAACACACTAAACACTTGACACCTATAGCCTAAACACTAGGGTAGCATAGATTATAAACAGCCAAATGAAAATACAAATAGAACGTAAAATAAATCATTTGTTTGCCTTCCTTGGAGCTCTAAATGGCTTGTTGAAGTGTCTTGATCAGTTTGTGCATCAAGAAATCTTCATAAATTGAACTTCATTTACTTTACCTTTCCTTGGCACCTTAGCTTGGTTATTATCTTATGAATTTGGCATGGTAACATTACTTGAAAGGTTTCTTGCATCTATGTGAGCATAATAAATTTACACCAAAATATCTTTGAATATATTTGGACATAATAACATTACACAAAAAATAGCTTATATATCAATAGGTATGGCCTTATATTTATAGCCTCCAAAATTTAACCCTCACCCAAGGTGAGTTAAGGTTCAGTTTAAACATGGAATGATTTCAAACTAACCCTAAGTGAGTTGAGGTTTACTCCTATTGAGTTAAAATTTATCATGTAATTATGATTTTCAATTACTAGGCATGGCTCACAAATTAGATATTTTGAAAGAGCTTGACAACTCATAAAGGCAATGATGAAAAGGCTTGATATTTTGATTTTTATAATTTCCATTTTTAGATAGTCATTCATTTAAAAATGGATAATTTAACTAATCATTTAGTCTGGTTTAATTAGATGATTCATTTTTATTATCATTTTATCTCTTTTAATATTATATCAAGTGCCTTGCTTAATGGGTCCATAGGCCAAACTCCAAGTTGTTAGGTCACAAGGTGATTGAGGATGAATCCAAGAGAGTTTATTATTGTATATCGGCTAGTACTCCAAATAGGGATGCCTTAATAAGATATTGAGCATTGATGAGTGGTACACAGATGAAATTGGTACATTTAGTGATTCTTAGGCTTAATTTGTAATGTTTAGTAGGAATCAATCTGAAGTCCAGTTGAAAGTCAATTATGGCCAGAATGGGTTGTCATTAGTTTTCCCTATTTTAGAAGGAATTGTAAGCTATAGGCATAGTAAGATATTTTCAAATAATAAAAATGTTATTTATGCTTAATGCCCCAAATGGTGATAGATGAACTCTGGATGCCCCCTTGAGGGAATGATCAATAAAGAAGGTCAGTGATTGATCCCTTGAAAGAAGGAAAATGATGAGACCAAAAGGAAAAATAGGTTGTGAAAAATATTAATTTTCCCAAACTTGGTTATAATCAATGGTATAGTGAGATGCCCCAATTAGGTAGATAAAAAGGATGAATTTCCTAAATGTGGTTATAATCATCAACATAGCGAAGTAAAAAGATAATGATTTGCCCAAAGGAGGTTATAATCATTATCATAATGAAAACATGCCCTAATTGGGTCGATAAAGATAATGATTTTCCAAAAGGAATATATAATCATTAACACAATGAAATCATACCCCAATTGGGTGATAGAATGATAATGATTTGCCCAAAGGTGGTTATAATCATTAAAATCAAAGTAATAAAAACATAATGATTTGTCAAAAGATAATTATAATTATTGGCATGATAGTTTGGATTGAAACACAATGATTTTCCCAAAGGTAGTTATAATCATTGGCACTATGGGTAGGATAATATGGAAATTTGGACAAGGGGCTTACATACTAAATCCATACTCATGGAGGAAGAGTAAGCTAGTACAGAGGAGAAAGATGAATTTGGAAAACCTAAAAGTATGGATATTAACATCCTAAATAGCAAGGATTACAATTATTTCTAATTTAATTACTCTATATTTGGGAAATGATTTGGATAGATCAGGATTTTTTTAGGTGACCAAGGAGAAATACTATAACCTCATTGCTTGTAAGATTTCTTGAGCTGATTTTTATTGTAGCATGTGATAGTATGTATTATGATATATAAACCCATGATAACTTAACCATAAAATTCAAAAGGACTCACATGTGATCTAATAAACAAGTGAAAATTATAAACAAGGAATCCAAGAAGGGAGATTAGTATTGTGTTAGTAAGATAAAATCAAATTCAAATAAACACACTAAAAACTAACACCTCTAGCCTAGACACTAAGGAGAGCATATGTAATAAGCATGCATATGAAACACAACTAAAACATAAAATAAAACCTTTTTCTACCTTCTTTGGATCTCTAAATGGCCTATAAAAATGGCTTGCTCAGCTTGTGCATCAATAAATATTCATCAATGGAGCTTTGTTGGATTCATCTTTCCTTGGCAACTTGGTTTGGCTACTTGGATAATGAATTTAGCATGGTGACATCACACACAAGGATTATTGGTGTCTATTTGTTTATTATAATATTACACCAAGATAGATTAAACATCAATGGGTATGGCCTTGTATTTATAGCCTTAAGAATTAACTCTCACCCAAGGTGAGTTAAGGTTGAGTTGAGACTAACTCTAGTTGAGTTGAAAAATTTCATGCAATTATGATTTTTAGATATTATTCATAGTTCTCAAATTAGATATTTTGGTATATTTTGTCAACTCATAAAGATAATAATGAAAGGCTTGATATTTTATTTTTTTGAAATTTCCATTTTTAGATATTCATTAATTATAAGTAGATAATTCAAATAAGAATTTAATCTTATTTAATTAATTAATTTATTTTTATTATCCTCTTTTCTCTTTTAATATTTGATTAAGTGCCCCACTCAATGGGTCCATAGGCTAAATTTACATTTGTTATGTCATAAGGTGATTACAGGTGAATTCATGAAATGTTATTGTTGCATATGGGTTAGTATCCCAAATAGGGATGCCTCAACATGATTTTGAGTATTGATGAATGATTCATGGTCAAAATTGAGATGTTCAATTATTTCTATGCTTAATTTGTAATGGTTGGTAAAATTAGTCTAAAGCCAATTGTGGTCAGAATTAGGTGTTTACAGTTTGAACTTGTTTGGGAAGGAATTATAAGCTATAGATATAATAATGTATTCTCAAAGAATGAAAAATGTCATTAAGAATGATTGAATAAGAATCTCCAAACAACATTTGAGAATCCTATAATGATTCCCTTTTGAGGGAGTGGCTGACACATACAATTGATGGGCAGTCCCTTGAAAAGAAGTAAGAAGAAGAAGAAATTAACACATGGGTGAGATTAACCCATGGGTGAGATTAATCCAATTGAGATAATGTTGGCATGTATTGATTTAAAAAGTATTTATCTACCCAAATTTGGTTATCATAATCAACAATGGTTGAGACACTAATTTTTCCAAAGGTGATTATAATCAGTAGCATATGCACATGCCCCAGTAAGGTAGATGAGTCAAAATAATGATTTGCCCACATGTGGTTATAATCATTAAAATGACCTAGATGAGTAATGATTTTTTGTTGTGCCCTAGTAGGAAATATTGGCAAGCATAACTCAAGGATATAACATATTATGTAGATTAAAGATGAGCAAGCACAAATGTAGATGTGATGGTCTAATGAATAAAGAATTGATAAATAATTAGGCACACAATGATGCATAAAGTGATGAAAGAGATGATTAGAAGAATAAATGTATCCAAGTTTACCTGAGATACATCATGTATCCAATCACTTCTTACATAATATAAATAGACCTCAGGCTAGTATAGTTCACCTAAAAGTGGGAGAAAATGGAATAAAGAATAGAATAAAAGAATTGATTAATGTGAATGATTTGGTTCTACTTACCAATGTATAGATGTCATTCCTTATTAGCATTGATACAACTAGAACGATTAATGTGGTTGATTTGATCAAGGAGGGTGGGTGGATTTATCAAGGTTACCAAGGAGAAGTTTTTATGGGTCCATTATTTATAATATTTCCTAAGCTGAGTTTTATTGTAGCATGTCATGTTATATATCATGATATAAAACACCATGATAACATAGCTAAAATATACATAATGACTGACTCTTGATCCAATAAATAATTAGAAACAATTAACCAATGATAAAAACCATGATGATAATGTTAATGTATGAATATGGATAAACTCAAGAATAATGTGCAAGGAATCACCCAATGAATTTATATAGACTGGGTCAAGGCACAAAAATGATATAAAATAAACAAAAATATAACTAAGTAAATAGACAAATAAAAATCTTGAAAGTAAAAGTAATATAAATCATCCTATTATCAACAAAGTCAATAGCTATGTATGAAGGCTCAATAGAAGGATAAATAAATGTTGCCCCCAAGCAAAGATACATGAAAATGGAAGGTCACACCCCTAGTGGTAGTATAATGGAATAGAACTAAAAATGGATTTTCCCTAGTAGGGTAGATCGAGGATGACTGACTAGATTTAAACATGATAAATGTTTTTTGATTTTGAAGCTTTATATCTCTCTAGGAGATGGCAAGCCAAGTTTCAAATTTTTAGGATTTTGAAATGTTTTGAATGTTTTTGGAATTTTTGAGGTATCTTAACTCATTATATATTGGCAAGATACCACTCATACAATGGTGACAGTATTGGTTTAACATGCTCATAAAATGTTGAGAGTCTTGGCTTAGGTGGTGACTGAGGTTGACCATAATGTGAATCAAGCACATGGTCCTATTAGAACCTCAAGTTATTGTAGTCCTGCCAACACAAAATGTAGTAAGATATAACTTGGTCACAACAAGCTCTCAAATTTAGTCAAATTATAATATTAATGGCAAGGTGATGTGGTAATGCATGGTAAAAAGTGTTGTTCCTAATTTACCTATAGGTGGTTATAATTAGGACACAATGGCATAGGTCAATGATGTTATTTTACCTATAGGTGGTTATAATTAGTAACGCCAAGTAAAATATTGATTTTCCATAGGTAGTTATAATCAACAACACTAGTGGAGCATAAATAAAAGATTTAATTTCCAAATCCATTATCATACTACTATCATATATGGCTATTTAAACATGGAATTTTGAGACTGCTAAAATTGGATTGGAATCCACTTGCAAAATGTGTCTAAAGAAACAAGGGAACCAAAGTCAAAAAGGGGTAGGTAGGGTGGTTAAAAACAATTTTGATCAATAATGAAGGTATGGTAGGATGGTATACAATGGTATTGTTCAAGATGGTGATGTTATAATGGTAATAGGGTTTCCCCCAAGTGAAAAGGTAGGGTAAATGGTAGGGTATGAAACAATGATAAGTAAAATGGTAAATTCAAAAGGTAAGGTAAATGGAAAGGAAAAGATATGGTTCTATTATTCCTACTGATGTGGAAATGCACATCCTGATCAGCGTATGATATAATCAGAATAATCAATCATGGAAATTACTAGCCCACATATATTTTAAATAACTACTTTGTCAAGAATCTACCATAGATTTAGACTCTAATAATCTTTTCTATCTTCTTTAGTCTTTGGATTTATTTCCTCCAAACTTTGAGACAAGATATCTTTGAAGCCTCTATAATGGTAAGTGTGGCTAGGGATGGTAAACATGGATATATATTGGATGATAGGTATGATTTGGCAATGAAAATTTGGTTGATAATGGAATGTATAATGGTTGGGTAACAAATGAATATCAAGATTTTTAGGCACACACAATGTTTTTTATTATAAATTTGAAATAATTTTGGTTGTGGTGGGGTCAAAGACTTTTGAATATTCTCTCAATAGGACTATTAGATTTTTCTATTATTTGCGCATGAGAGTAGCTACCATCTGATTATGTTATAGATGGAAATTTGTATTGATGTTATATTTAATAATGTCTTCATTTAATAGTGAAGAAAATTTGTGCTCATATATTGGTGCCTAAAAGAGGTTTTCACCAATAAAATTGTCTTGATTATCCCATAACACCTCTGATAAGGTTTCACTATAAGATGTTGAGTTTGGACTTTGATTGTCTCCTGGCACCTCCAAAAATATTTCACTAAGAGATTATTCTTCTTCTATATTAATGTGGTCTTGATTCCCTTGACATTTTACAACTGGTATGTCACCATGGATGCATTTCAAAAAGGTATAATTGTGTCGTTCCTAATCGACACTTGTGAGAGTGGAATTTTAATATAATGGCAATGTTGGGTGGTGTTAATGGCACATGGAATAGTAATAGAATGGGAAGAGGCAACACAATCCTCATAAAAGATACTATGAGAACTTATGTCAAAGTTGTTGGAGGTTTTAGGTTTCACCCTAACTAAAAGTAGAAGTGTTCAAGTCCTCATCTCAAACATAGTCTAGCATGGGAATGACCCTAGGCTATGGGTTACCTAATTTTAGGTCAGACCTCTAGGATTTTCAATAAGACTAGATCCTCATATATGACAATTTGAATCTCTCTTCTTGAAAATTAATCTATTGGGATGAAAATGGGAGATAATGCATGAATGAAAACCTACCTTGAGTGTGGTGATATACCAAATATTCAATGATCCACTTTCAACTTGGACACTTTCATGACTGCTAATAATCCAATGGGGATAAGGATTGATTAGATTCTATGATAGGGTTCCAAACATCAGTATTTTACATGAAGGTTGAAAATAGACCTACAACTTGAAGGATATAAAGAGATAGGTCTATGTAATACACTATGGACTTATGACAATTCAAGAGAAACCTCACTAGCTAATACTTCACACAACTTACAAGAAACTAACATTATTAAAGCAAGGTACATGAAGGACCTAAAAATGATGATTAGACAACATACCTTTTGTAAATCAAAATTTAATAAAGTACACTTATCATTAAACTAGAATCTAAAATTATCTTATATTGCTTCAAAGAGTTTACAAAGTGATTTTAGTAGAGGTTCAGTATACGCAGTTGAGGGATACAAATCAAGAGTTTAAAGCTAGTATTTATAGGAATAAATAAGGTAAGAGAGAGAGAGAGAAATTAGAATTAAAGGGGTCATTAATTAGCCCAATTCCACTCAGAACAACAAACACCACAATCCTTCTCGAGCCTTCACCTACGTTAATGTCATCGTGTCTTTCTCTAGCATGATGGAGAATGTGAAGATCAAGATCGATTTCAAGAAATAATCCCCACTGCTACATGAATCTTTCTCAAGATCCTCTACTTTAATTCCCTTCATTGTCTTCCTCAATCCTGCTTGATGTTCTTCATATTATCAAGTAGTTAATTGATCTTGTTCATGATGTTATTTCAACATTCCTTATGTAGTCACCATTTTATCATTACTTCTAAATCTTGAATATATATCTATTATGGATGAAAACCAATCACCCTATTAGTTTTCATATATTCATGATTGTAAATGAAGATCCATAAGCTAAGGCCTCTTGATTCTAGATGAGACATAAAACCTATGTCTATAATATCTTGAAAAGATTTACAAGACTTTAATGGAATTAGACAGCTTTCTAGGGTTTTCTCCTAGTAACTTATATCACATTTGATCCTATATTTAAGTATTATACCTACTTAAGGTGGAAAAGTCCTTTATCTAATGAGTCTAACTTCATGGAATCCTCTTGAAATATTTACTCTAGTTTGACCTTAGGTCACATTTTCCCTCCATTAAATTCCTTTAGCTTTCAACCTTTAATGTTGATCATTGATCTCGATTTAGGCTTCTCATAATGTGCCAATTTTCATCTCTTCATTTGTTCTCAGGATCTTGTTATCATCCCTTTGACTTCTTGACCTCACATGCACCATCAATCTTTCTTGGTATGAATGAATGAAAGCCATAGATATTCTACCAATCTAACATGGTTGAGACACTTATCACTCATGTATTTGTTCTTAGGATCCATTAACCTTTTGACTCATTACTCATCATTTATCTACTTTGTATGATTACTCATGCTCCACTGATTTATTTGGGTCTACTAGTCTTGTCAAGTTATCATTCACCATTGGATATCTATTTATATACCTAAGATATTGACACATTTATGATGACTTTTTTACTTTTTACTTGATGCTCACCATTGATCTTTGATGTATGATCAAATATGCTATGTTAGATATTTGGGACCCACTAACATTATCGAGTTACCTCTCACTATTAGATTTGATAAGGGCACTCAAGATTTGGACAATTGTTAGATCTGTGTTTATATTTCTTTGAATTCAAATACTATTTCATAAATATTAAACTTGATGTTTGTGTACATGTTTCACTTTGTAAGTTCAACATTGAATCTTTATATCTTGAGGTAGCAAGCTCATCAAGACACCAAATTTATAGAGCATGATCTTGGCATGAATAGCTTCATGTCAATGTAATATTTTGTCCTGAGAGGCTCCCTAGGTGTATTATTAAATATGTAATCAGATTGACATTTTGATGATGGTCTAGCTATTTTATGCTTGTGCCATAACTTTCAAGGCTCAAAATGAGTTTTTGAGACCTCTAAATATTCATTCCATAATCCTAACTACATTGATCACCATGAGAACCTGCTTCCTCAAAATTTGACAAACTACACTTTAAGTTTAATTAAAGTCTTTCAAAAGCTTTAAAAGCTACATGTGATATTTGGACCACTCATTATATATAAAACTTTGTTCAACTCATTCATTCAGGCAAAAGCTTTAGATGTCAGTCAAATTGGCCAATAGAAGCTAAAGTAATCGACCTTAAAAACTATAAAAGGATTACAAATGTATTCATATTGATCTACAAGGCATATATAACCAATGTTGTAATAAACACAAATTTATTTTGATTCTGAAGCTAAGTCTGACTCAATGGGACTATTTCACTAAAATTTTGCTTATTTTCTTGTTTAAGAAAGATTTAAAACTTGAAATAAGGGTGAGGTTAGTATAAATTTGATTTGGTTTGTGCTCTATGATCCAAATTATTTTTGATACTCTTTTTTAGATTGGGAAGATGACTTATAGATAAAAAAGACACTATAAAATGGTTGATTAATTATGTAGGTGGGTGGATTGCCTAGCATGAGCTAGATCCAAGAAGTACATGACTTCCTTGGAGGCTATCAATCCACCTTTTAGACAAGTTAATGTTAAGAAAGTTGCTGATAAAAAAGATTGCATAACATAATGAAATTACTTAATCAAAATGAAATAAATACTTTTCAATAAATAATGTGCTTTAAAAAAATAACATTAAAATAAATGCTAAACTATCAAGGTGTGGTCAGGTTGGTATTTTTCATTCTATGTAGTGTTAAAGGTCAAAAAAATATGGGTTTTGGTTGGGGTTGGTGGTTGATAAATTCTTGTTGTTTTGGTTAAAATGATTTACATAGTGATCATCGATAGTTAATGATAACTATTGGTGTTTAAGGTATGACCATCATCGATCGATAGATGACCATTGGTGATTGAAGGTGATCATTGATGGTCACTATGGTTTTGGTAGTCTGAGCTTTAGGTGAGAAAGGGACTATGGGTAAGTTGTAGAGGGTTTATCTAGGTCATTTAAGGGTTGGTTAAGAGTCATGAAAGAAGAGGTAAGGTATTAGAGGTCTCAAGGTTAGGTATTTGATATTAAAAATGGTTGAGAGTGGTTAAATGGTGATTAGTAGAGAGAATGGTGTTTAGAGTTATAGAACTCCAACATTACAAAGGCTGTGGGGAAAGGTTAAAAGTAGGTGCAGGATCTAATCTATTGAAACCAAATAACTTAACTAAAAACCTATGTAAAATACTTAGTTTTCGTGTTTGATAGCCTGGAGGAATCTTAAAGTTGGTTAAAATCTATTATGGATCCTAGAGAAATGTTAGTAGAGAAAAGGTACCTTGCATCAAGATAGTGAGTTACAAAATCACCCTAAGTCTTTGACCTGGTTCCTATTTTGTTGCAAAATTTTTGGATTTACTTGGGAGTCAGAATCTCTTTCCCCTAAATCCTCCCCTTCAACCTCCTCTCCAAATCTTAATATAGAGTAAAGGAGGGTTGAAATGAAGAGTTTAACAAATGGTTTACCAGACAATCTAACAAATAGTCAATCATGCATTGATCATGAAAATAGTAGACTAAGATTAGATAGTTGGTAATGAAGGAGTGAGTTGTATTCGAATTGTAGTTGACCCCTTTGATCATGCAAGAGCTTAAGTAATCACCAATGGTCTAGTCCATATTGATGATTGAGGGCTAACCATCAGTGGTTATGAGGACATAATCAAAATTAGCTAATCCACCAATGACTAGCAATTTTTTTCCCTAGGGAATGGTCTAAGGTTAATAATGGGATAATTGGTAGATAATCTAACCCAAATGGGGCCAAGGGGTGGTTTTAATGTTAATGTGACATCTAGAGCCATAGTGTATAGTTTTCTAGTGTCTACATTTTGCCCCTTTTGGTTATGAAATTTGTATCAACAAGATGCAAAACAAAAATGGAAAGTTGGTAGAAGGTTGGATGTCCCAAGTATGAGAGGAGGTGTTTCCCCTCAAACTAGGAATTGATGAGGTGAAACAGAGTCGATGGTGGATTTGACAAGCAAATAAGTGGGTGACAAAATGGTGATAGGTAAAAAGTTTAGTTGATTGGTTAGGCATGTAAGCATGAATAAGGGCAAAGAATGCAACTAAGTATGATATCAAAAATTGCACATAGACTAGGTTGTCATAGTTGAGGTAGGTGGTAAAATAGGGTCAACACTAGAAGGACAAGTGATAGGGTAACCAAGTCATAGCATTAGGTATAGGTAATATGGGTTACTCTTATAAACTCAAGTCTTCTAGGCTAGGTGTCTAGATTTATATGGGTCTAAAATTTGGGTGAGCCTATGAAAATGGAATAGGTCATAGGTGTTGGGACCACAAATGGGTCATGCTTTGAGGCACCAAAATAGTTAGTGCATAAAAGGTAGTGAAATTTCATCAAATATGCCAAGGTAGTTGATGTGCTCAAAATGACTAAGGTAAGGTTATTGAAAAAAGTACAAAAGGTGGGACAAAATGACCAGGGTGAGGTTGTGGTTGGCTGGGTGGGTTGGTAGAGAATAAGGTGCTCTCTAATGGGTGGTTGGTTGATTGGTGGAGAATGAAGATAGTCTCAGATTTGGGTAAGAAATGGAATGTGGGTAAGTTGCATAGGGGTTCTATAGGTTATTTTAAGGTTGGTTAAGGGTCATGAGAATAGAGGTAAGGTCTCAAAGGTATCAAGGTTAGGGATTCAATATTCAAAATGGTTGAGATTATTCAAAGGGTTCTTGGTATAGAGAATAGTGGTTGAAGTTACAAAACTCTGGCACCAAAGAGGTTATGGGGAGAGGTTAAAAGTAGGTGTAGGCTCTAAGCTATTGAAACAAAATAAATTAACTAAAAACTAGTGAAGAATAATTAGCTTTGGTGCTTGATGGTGTGGAGGAATATTAAAGTTATCTAAAAGTTGTTATGGATCCTAGAGCAATGTTAATAGAGTAATGGTACCTTGGATCAAGATAGTGAGTTGTAAAAGTACCCTAAGTCTCTAACCTAGTTCTTGGTTCACTGGGTAACTTTTGGATTTGCCTGAGAGTCAAAATATATTTCCCTTGAATCCTCCCCTTCAACCTCCTCTTCATCTATTAATATAGAGCAAAAGAGGGTTGAAAAGAAGATTGTAATAAATGGTTTACCAAAAAATCTAATAAATAGTTTATTCATGCATTGATCATGAAAATAGTAAACTAAAATTAGATAATTGGTAATTAATAAGTGAGTTATAGCTGAACTATAGTTGACTCCTTTGATCATGTAAGACTTCAAGTAATTATCGATAGTTTGGTCAACCATCGATAGTTAAGAACTGACCATTGATGATCATGAGGACATAGTTAAAATTGGCTAATCTATCAATGACTGGTGATTAATTCCCTAGGGAATCATCTAAGGTCAATAATGGAAGAATTGGTAAATAATCTAACCCAAATGGGGCCAAGGGGTGGTTTGAAGGTTAATGTGACATCTAAAGCCATAGTGTATGGTTTTTTAGTGTCTACATTTTATCCCTTTTTGTTATGCAATTTTTATCATCAAGTTGTAAAATAAAAATGGAAAGTTGGTAGAAGGTTAGATGCCCCAAGTATGGGAGGAGGTGTTCCCCCTCAAACTAGGAATTAATTAGGTAAAACAAAGTTGATGGTGGGTTTGATAAGTAAATAAGTGGGTGACAAAATGGGTGGTAGATGATAAGGTTGGTTGATTGGTTGGGCATATAAGCATGAAAAATCACAAAGAATATGACTAAGTAAAATAGAAAAAATCATGTGTAGACTAGGTTTCTATAGTTGAGGTAGGTGGTAAAATAGGGTCAACACTAGAAGGATAAGTGATAGGGTAACCAAGCCATAATGTCAGGCATAGTTGATATGGGTTAATCCTTATAAACTCAAGTCTTCTAGGCTAGGCATTTAGATTCATAGGGGTCTAAAATTTGGGTGAGCCTTTGAAAATAGAATAAGTTACAGGTGTTTGGAATACAAATGGGTCATTCTCTGAGGCACCTAAATGGTCTGTGTGTAAAAGGTAGTGAAATTTTGTCAAATATGGAAAGGTAGTCGATGTGGTCAAAATGACCAAGGCAAGGTTATTACAAAAAGAGTGAAAGGTGGGCCAAAATAACCAAGGCAAGGTTATGTGGTTGGTTCAGTGGTTTGGTGGATAATAAGGTGCTCTCTGATGGGTGGTTGGTTTATTGGTGGATAATGAGGTAATCTCCAATGATAGGCCAAAATGACCAAGGTGAGTTAATATGGTTGGTCAGTTGGTGGAGAATAAGGTGCTCTCTAATGGGTACATGTTTGTGGTAATGTTATTGGGTTAAAAACATTTGGTTGGGTGGTGTTCAAATTGGTGGTTTAATTTGGTGTACCACTTGGTTTGGTAAAAGGGAACCATTATGGTGAAAGGGTGTAAAGTTGGTAGTTGGGGTTCAAAGATGCAAGAATGGAAGATAAATGTCTTTTTAAATAGTCATGAAAGGAGGAGGAGGCAAAATTCTCCTAATTATAAAATATGTAAGGGAAATATGGGAGGGAATATGAACATAAACTCCTATGATACTTTGCATTATTGTTAGTTCATTGGTTAAAAGAAGTGGATTGATCATGTTGTGTCAAGTAAGCTCAAAATCCCTTGATTTGTAGATAGGGTAAAATGGGGATGGATGAAAATAGGTAGACGGGTGGTGTAACCTTCATGTGGGGAGGGCTTGCCCTTTTGTAGGTGACCTACGAACCATTATAGACAAGTCCATGTTTTGTACTAGGTGTAGACTGATCGATATAGGAAGTCTATTATGGATATTTCAAATGCTAATTGCAGCATTCCTTGGGATTGATTTTACATTTTTAGCTTTTGACTTTTGATATTGGGTCTCTTGATTTCTTTTTTTTATAGGTTTAGGGATTTGATCAATATAGGAAGCTTTCAAGTGATTCCTTTGACAAAATTTTGGTTTAGCCATCCTTCAAGGGAGTAGTCTAAGCTTTAGATTTTTATATGTTGATAGTTGTCCTTCAAGAGAGTAGTCTACCTTTTTAAGTAATTTTGATGGTTTTGGGAAGTTGTCCTTCAAGGGATTAATTTGCATGTTTTTTATTTTTCATCCAAGTGATATTTGGTATCCTAAATTGATTTTTAATGGTAGTTGTAGACATGGACAAGTCTATATAGGATTAAGGCTTTCTTTTATGGAGGCAAAACCATAGCACAAGAAGGTTAATGATGGGTAAAATATTTTTAAGCAAAAACAACCATGGGAATCCATCCTATAAGGGATAAAAAGTACCATGAGAATCATGCCATGGGTAGAGCTTCGGTACCCATGCTTAGGATTAGGATAAGGTTGTGATGGATAATCACATGATCTTATTTTTAATCATTTTTCCTTAAAATAAGGAAATTAAGGTGGTTGTAGATAAGATATGAGCTCAAGTTAGACACAAGATGATTAAGAACTTGGTTGAACAAAAGAACATACATGAATGCAAAGTATTAAGAGGTTCAAGTTTTGATATTCCCTAGATCCACACTTGCACATGAATGGTGTAAAATAATTGGGAGCAAAGATGTCCCTAAATTAATTTCCCAACACTTGATTAGATGTATAAAGTTTATGGATTAATAGAGAAAAATAGGCAAGGTTGGTTACGTGATGTTATGAAGGCTTGCTTGGTAGAAATGGTGCTTTGTTGCAGTTGATTATGGTTTAGGTTTTGGTTTAGGTTGGTTAAGGTTGTTCAAGGTTAAGGTTTGTTAAAGTTTAAGTTTGGTTTGGTGTTAGGCTAGGTGTAGGTTGAGGCATAAGTGCTAAGGATTGTTTTGGCCATTGGTTAATCTTGGTAGGCAAAAGGCTAAGGTTTGGTTTGGTCATTAGTTAATGTTTGTGTGATTTCTTAGTCAAAGCTTTTGGAGGGAGAATTCCCATAGATGCTCTTTCCATGAATGGTTGAGTCATAAAAAGGCTCCAAGTGAAGATTCTTGGTTAGTAAATAGGGTTTTATGAGGGATGAAAATGACTTCATCTACCTCCCAAGGGTTGTTAGTTTGTTAGTTATTAGTTGATGCAGAGTTCAAGTTGTGGGTAGTGGTTTAAGTGGGATATCCTCTATGATGATAAGGTGAGGGAAATGTTTTTGGATTATATTTAGATAGGTTTAGGTTCTAGCCATGATGTTAGCAACACCATATTGGAATAAATAATAGTTGGATACGAATGTCTAGTTGTTCCAATGAGGGAGCTTAGATGAGGCATGGGTAGCTTGGATAAAAATATGGATGATATTTAAGGAATCTAAAATTAGGGGTTGATTTTGGTTTGGGTTGATAGATGAGTTGGTTGAAGTTGGATAAAAATTTGGGTTGATCATGGTTGATTGATTTGGTTTAGATGTGGGTTTGAATGGTCAAGGGAGATAGTCTGGATGGTTGATTTGGTTTGTCAATTTGGTTTTTTTGGTTTTATTGGTGAGGTAAGGTAACAAATAGTTAACCCTATTCTAAAGGGAATTAAACCAAAGACAATGTCATTAGGTAGATGAAAATGAGTAGATTATAGAATAATTGAATTGGTTGGGTTTTAGATGAGGTTAGGTTGGATTTAGTTGAGGTATTTTGATTTTGGGTTTGCTCCACTATAAGGGGAAGAGGTTGGGTTGAGTTGTTTTGAGTTTTGCTCAATTAAAATGGGAATAGATAGGTTGGTTTGAGGTTGATCCACTAAAAGGGTAAGTGGAAGAGGTAGGTTGGGTGGAGGTTGATCCACTAAAATAATAAGTGGAAGAGGTAGGTTGGTTGGAGGTTGATCCACTAAAAGGGGAAGTAGAAAAGGTAGGTTGGTTTCCTTAATTGTGGTTTCAAAGGAAAGTTGAGAAGGTTTTACTTGGTCAATAAGTGGTTGGGTTAAGGTTGATTCTTCCTTAGTGATGATGGAAAAAGGAATTTGGGAAGGTTACACTTGGTCAATAGGTAGATTGGTTGGGGTTTTGATTATGGTTTCCTTAGTTATAGGTTCACTAAGGACCAAATATAATGAAGGGATCCCATTGTGTTGAGGGATTTGATTATGGGTTTCCATAATAATGGGTGTAAGAAGAGGTTTAATGATTGATTACTTGAATTCATTCAATTATAGGTTGGGGGAACATGGATAATATCATTTGTAACCTCTTTTTGATCGATAAGGTTTTTGACAAACACATTAAAAGACCCACATATATCTACCACATGTCCATTTGTGTGATGATAAGAAAAAAACTCATTCTCTATAAACCAAATGGGCTTAGGAAGAGAAAGATTTATGGATTTGATTTAAGGAAGTCTAATGATATAAGCCTCTAGGAGTTTGTCAAGGATTGAGGCATATGATTCTCCTAGCGGGGTGTATTGCCTAAAAAGAGCATATACCAATGGATCTTGAGGTTGTGAGATAATTGATTGGTTTGATGAAGTTAGTTGGTTTGACATGGTTGATGAATTTGATAGGTTAGGTAGATTTGATAATATTGGTTAGTTATATAGGTTGGGTAAGGTTGATAAGGTGGGTTGGTTTGATAGGTTAGGTAAGGTTGATAAGGTGGGTTAGTTTGATAGGTTGAGTAAGGTTTATAAGGTGGGTTGGTTTGATAAAATTTATGGGTTGTAAAGGTTTGGTTGGTAGTTATTGGTTTGATTTGATGAGGTTGGTATGGTTCATTAGGTGGGTAAGGTGGCTTGATAGTTGTTGGTTTTATTTGATAAGGTTTGGAAGGTTATTAAGGTAGGTTAGTTTGATATGTTGGGTAAGGTTGACAAGTTGGATTGGTTGGATAAATTTGATTGATAGTTTTTTATTGGATGACAAAGAGAATAGACCAAGTATTGGTGTTGAGATAAAGAGGATTACTACAAAAGGGGTTTAGGTAATTGATATGATGGTTGAGATAGGTAGTCCCAGGATTGATGAGGTTGAGATAGTTGATATGGTGGTTGGAGTTGATAACCCAAAGATTGGTGAAGTTGAGATATGTGTAGTTGGGGTGGGTTATTACAATGGTCAAATAGTTATTAAGAGGTTCTTGGTTGGTTATGATAATGATCAAATGGTCGTTACTTGGTTTTTGGTTGGTTGTGATGATAATCAAATGATTGTTGAGAGGTTGTTGGTTGATTGTAGTTGAGACTATATTGATTATGGGTGAGGTTGGTTTGATTATAGGAAAGGTTTTATTGGTTGTAGGTAAGTTTGGGAGCATAAATGTCTTGTGATGAAAGTTAAATAACTAAGTCAAGATGCTTGTATTATAAGAGTCTAACAAAGGTAGGATCTCCTAGAGAAAATATAGGGGTGCTCCCCATTAAACAAAGCAATGGAAATAAGGTGGATGAAGGCAAGGTGGTGGAAGATTTCCAAAGGGAGTTAGATTCCTCACAACTAAAACAAATAAAAGACAAGAAAAAGTCAAAGAATATAAAACACACACTAAAGCATGTTAAATCCTAAGGTTCTTTTTGTCTTTCTTATGGCTTATGCCTTAAGTTTTTAGAAGTTTGACACAACTTTGGTTTTGAAAAGGGTACTAGATAAGCAATATAAGGATGGTTTTGGGTAGTTTAGGCTCTCAAAGGGTTATATTTGGAAATTAGTGTGTGGATTGATCTGGGGCCTATCCCCCTCATTTCACACACTATAGTGATAAGAGTGTCAAGTGCTTAGCCAAGATATACTAATTACCAAAGATTATACTCAACTAGAGAGATAAGTTTTGGTTTCTCCTCTTGGTAATGATGTCCAAGTAGGATATCCAAGGGTGAAGGTTTACCACGAGGTGGTGAAATATTAGTTGGGCCTTATGTAAAGTGTTTGATGTTTGATTAGGTGTAATTAGTTTGGTCTTATGTGTGTAAAAAAGTGAGGCTACGATTGATTGACTTGATTAATTTAATCTATGTGAGATAAATATGCAAGCAAAAATTGCATCAAGGTTAATTTTATACCCAAAATTTTTTTTGATTTTGTTTAAATGAGAATAAAACAAGAAGAAAGAACCTAAATGAAAACTACAAACCTAAGAGAACTCAAGGGTCCCACTAGGCATGCCAGAATGTTTCACTAAAATTTTGTTTATTGTCTTGTTTAAGAAAGATGTAAAACTTGAAATAAGGGTGAGGTTAATAGAACCTAGATTTGATTTATGCTCTATGATCCAAATGATTGTCGATACTCCTCTTTGCCTTGGGAAGATGACCTGTAGATAAAAAAGACACTAGAAAATGGTTGATTAGCTAGGTAGGTAGGTGGATTGCCTAGTGTGAGCTAGATCCAAGAAGTACATGACTTCCTTGGAGGCTATCAATCCACCTTTTAGACAAGTTAATGTTAAGAAAGTTTCTAATAAGAAAGACTACATAACATAATGAAAGTACTTAATCAAAATGAAATAAATACTTTTCAATAAGTAATGTGCTTTAACAAAATAACATTAAAATAAATGATAAACTATCAAGATGTGGTTCGGTTATTGTTGTTGATTATATGTAGTGATAAAGGTTAAGAAAATATGGGTTTTAGCTGGGTTTGGTGGTTGATAAATGATTTTTATTTTCATTAAAATGATTTAAATAGTGACCATCAGCAATTATTGGTAACCACTAGTGGTTAGGGTATAAACATCATCATTCAATAGATGACCATTGGCAATCAACGATGATCATCAATGATTATTATGGGTTTGATAGTATTAGATTGGGGAAAGAAAGGGATTGTGGTTAAGTTTTAGAAGGGTTTTTTGGGTCATTGGAGGGTTGGTTAAGGGTCTTGAGAGTAGAGGTAAGGTCTCAGAGGTCTCAAGGTTAGGGATTTGATATTAAAAAAGGGTTGAAAATGATCAAAGGGTGCTTGGTGGAGAGAATGGTGTTTAGAGTTGCAAAACTCCAAAACCAAAGAGGTTGTGGGGAGAGGTTTAAAGTAGTTATAGGATTTTAGATATTAAAACCAAATAACTTAACTAAAACCCAATGCAAAATACTTAGCTTTGGTGTTTGATGTCCTTAAGTAATCCTAAATTTGGCTGAAATTATTTGTAGATCTTGGAGCAATGTTAGTAGAGTAACTATACCTTGGCTCAAGATAGTGAGTTGAAAAATCACCCTAAGTTTATAACCTAGTTCTTGGTTCACTAGGAATCTTTTAGATTTATTTGGGAGTAAAAATATCTTGCCCCTAAATCTTCCCCTTCAACCTCCTCTCCATATCTTAATATAGAGTAACAAAGGGTTAAAATGAAGAGTTTAACAAATGGTTTACCAAATAGTATAATAATACATTGATCATGTGAATAGTAGACTAAAATCATATAGTTAGTAATCAATGAGTGAGTTTCAATTAAATTATAGTTGACTCCTTTTATCATGTAAGAGTTCAAGTAAATGTCAATGATTTGATCAACCATCAGTGATTGAGGATCAACCATTGGTAAGCATGGGGACATAGTCAAAATTTACTAATCCACCAATGACTGGTAGCTAATTCCCTATAAAATGGTCTGAGCTTAATAATGGAAGAATTGGTAAATAATCTAACTCAAATGGGTCTAAGGGGTGGTTTCAAGGTTAATGCAACATCTAGAGCTACAGTGTATAGTTTTCTAGTGTCTATAAGGACTTTGAATCTAATGTTGAGACTAATGTTGGTTCTATTTCTAATTATAAATCTAATATCAATTCAAAAATAGAACCTAAATTCAATGTTAACTCTTCATTTGATGTGGATTCTGATATAATGATGTCTCATTGAATGTTTGATATTAGATAAGTAACAACTTGTGATGGCATAATGGGATCCACAGAGACTAGTTCATCAAAGTTAGACTCTTTAATGAGGGGGCAAATGTCAAGAGACAACTCCACAGAGAATATATTTTCAAAGGGAGGCTATTTAAAAATAGGAAAATGATTAAGATAATGATTTTCCCAAAGGTTTTTATAATCATTAAGAAGTGACTCAGTAAATACTGGCTTGTAAAAGTGAGACTCCTCAACAATAGGGATAGTATCAAAAGGTGATTCATCATAGGTTAACTTGTCATAAATAAGTGTTTCAATAAAAACATTATGAATTGGTTGGTTCTCTTGGCCTTGGTTAACAAGTAGTTGTAAAATACTAGTTTTGAAAACATTAGTCTTTGAATGATGGGCTTGATTGGAGACATATTGGTTGGCTATGTTGTGGATCAAAGACTAGAAATAATTTTATAAAGTGGGGGATGGTTAGAAATGGATGAATAATGGTTGATTTTTAGATAATGGCCTATTTTTAAATGGGATCATCTATGTTGAGATTAACAATGGTTGGTTTCTGACCTAGGATGGTAATTATGACTTGTCTAGTCATGATTGCACAACTTTGTTGAGATAACAAGATATAATACTTATAAGGGTCTAGAATGGTAATGGTAGGGCATTTCAAAGCTTGGTTATTATCATTATCCCTAAAAAATGTCTTATATTAGTAATGATAGGTTATTATGAAGCTTGGTTTCTTGCATAAGCCAAAGAATGAGGTCTTGGAATGGTAATGGTAGAGCATTGTGAATCTTAGTTACTCACACAAGCTAAAGGATGAGGTCCTAAAATGGTAATGGTAGGTAATTTCAAAGCTTGGTTAATATCATGATCTAAAATATGAGATCTTGGAATGGTAATGGTTGGGCATTTTGAAGCTTGGTTTTTCACACAAGCCAAAGTATGAGGTTTTAGAATGGTAATGGTAGGGTATTACGAACCTTAGTTGCTCACACAAGCTGAAGGATAAGGTCTTATAATAGTAATGGTATGGAATTTTAAAGCTTGGTTTCTATCATGAGCCAAAGGATGAGGTCTTGGAATGGTAATGGTAGGGCATTATGGATCTTGGTTGATCACATAAGCCAAAGGAGGGCTAATGGTATAGGTAGGGTATTGGGTACTGTTAGTATTGAAAGGGTGAACTTGGTACGTTAATCAAACCAAATAAGGTATCACCTCATATTTTTCTTGAGAATATTTGTTTTGTTATTCTTTAGGTTGAGTAGTGTAAAGAGGATAAGGACCCGTCTCACAAACCATACCATCATCATAAGGGTTTTGAATAAAATCATCTTGTACGACCTTGTTATCATAACCTAGATTATACATGGCTCCACTACAAGTGTAATGAGACATATCTAAATCAATAATGAAACCTTTTGTAAAAATTCATAGAGTTCTAAAAATTATGAAAAATAATGTCTGAAGGACAAATGGTCCAAACTTGGTCTAGCCTGGTCAAAGGAATGGATTTGTATCTCCAAAAAGGTCAATGATAAAAATTGGTATAAAATATTATAATTTTAAATGTCTAATGCCGAATTTCTAAAGTAAATGGTCAAGTGGATGAAATAAAGCCAGAATTCTAAACTTAGGTATAAAGTGTTTCAAACGAGTCTAAACTAGGTCTTAAAAAACAAAATTTGCTAGGTCTTTTGGAAAATAAGGCATAAAATCAAGGATCAAAATAGGCATTGCTAGGTCTTTTGGGAATAAGACGTTTAATCTAAAATTTTTGAAACACTTTGACACCAACTAGGCATTTATATTTAAACTCAAACTTGATCATTTGGCAAAAGACATGGAAACTTAGGCATATGGAAGATAGACTACTTCCCCCAAATTTAGGCACAAAAATAGTTTTTAAATTGAGCAAGGAATTAATCTAAGTTACACAACCCAAAATTGAAAGGTAAATGTCTATGCTAAAATTATGTGAGGCATAATCATAATCCAACAATAAATATTTGGATTTTAACTTGTCAAGGCTAACTTCAAAATTGATTTATGAGACTGGGCTTTTTAAAATAGACAACAAGCTAGACAAGAATGAATGACATGACGGTACTAGGCATAGATCCCAAAAGGCACATGTGCTTGTGATTTTAAAACTAAAAATCTAGACAAAAGGCAATAAGTCTTTAAAATGATTCAAGTAGTGTAATGATTTTATCATGCTATAAATATATGTCAAATTATTTGTTTCAAGACTTACAATGCACAAGATTTGGAATGAAATGGGTAGTGTAATGACACCCTTTTCAAGTAAGTGACATATACAAACAAAGGTTTTGATAAATGACTAAGGAAAAGGTGTGATATCAAATGGATATAATAAAACCTCTTTAAACAAAGGAGTGATGTATAAACAAGACTCATTTTGGATGTGGTATAGTAAAAAAATAGTTTTGACACAAGACCATGCAAGTAAAAAGGACAAAATAACAAAAAAACCTAAGTGTAATGTCCTAAATCCTAAAACTGAAAAGAGTGAATTGTACTATCAAATTACATATATATACTTTCTCTTGAGAGGATTTTAAATTACTAATACAAAAAGTAAAATCACATGAAAATTAGGGTTTTTATACCCCCTCTTCTTTCAAGAGTTTGTATGATGACATGGAACTTCAGGCTACTTTCCCTACATCAAAAGTATGTTCATGGCAAGTGGAATTATCTAAACTTTCAATTTTTGCTCATTTTTATATGGTCCCATATGTGTGGCAAATACTATGGCACAATCACATCATTTATATCTACATCAATTGGCTTTTTATGAAAATCTCTAGACCTTTTCACAACCACTACATCCATCAATTACTCAGTGTAGTGTGATGTTTGAGTTGCCCCTATGTTTTGAGGATAAGTACCACTAACAGAGCTTGTTTAACCTATTAAACAAACATTATATTGGGTCACCCTCAATTTATATACCCTGTCATAGAGTGGGGTTGGTACGATGCTAGGATATGAATCCCCAGGTCAATTCACCCGCTCTCACCCATAAACTAAAATTCATGAAATAAATTAATTTGAAGGACTTTAGGGTCATTTTGGGGTCACCCAAATCACTTATATTTAGGAGAGGGCCTTAGCTAATTTCCTTCCATGATTTTGAATAAAAGTGACAATTGCAAAGAGTGAGTATTTTTGATCACCTAAGTTCCTTAAATGGGATGGAGAAGAGCATACATGTGATACTTGTTTTGTCAAATAAACACTCAATCAACAAACATAAAATTTTAAACTCTTATGAGTATTTAAATAAAGTTAGACTTCATTTTTAGAGTACCAAATTATATATATCATGAATTTTATCCCTTTAGAATTGTGTGAAAATTTAAACAAAATGAAAATAACTCAAGCAAAAAGATTTTTAAATCACCAATTTTCAAATGTGAGTTTTACAACTTGGAGTGTTTAAAAATGTCTTCTCTTGGTCTTTGGGTCTTGTAAAAAGTGTTTTGGGGTTTCCATATATATATATATATATATATATATATATATATATATATATATATATATATATATATATATATATATATATATATATATATATATAGTTTGTTTGTTTATTTTTAGGCAATATTGAAAAATCAAAACCTACAAAATCAAAATATTAGAAATATCCCAAATAAAAAATACTTGCAAGTTAGAATATATATAAAAATAAATAAATTTAAAACTTAATACAAAATTAGAAAATAACTAAAACAAAAATTAACAAATAAAAGGGATAGTAAAATATTGATATCAAAAAAACTATAAATCATATTTTGATGAAATTTATACATAATGTAGATAACATAAATGCATACCATTTGTGAAACATTCAGCATAAAATAGTTTATGGATTAATAAATATGATTGTTTTAATGATCATTTATTCAAAACAAATAGACAGATACTAAAAGAGTCATAAATTATAAACTATAAATTATATATCAATAAAATATTGAGAGAATTAGGATGAAACAAGTAAGAACAACTTGTCAAAAAATCAAAAAAAAATTAAGAATGACAACTATCTTAATAGCCATTTGTTTGTTTATTTTTTTTTAAATTAAAGAAAAGGGAAGAGAATAATTAAGGGAAGAAGATGAAGATGTGGGGTGTGCAATCAATTCCCACCAGGTATGTCATTATGTGAAGAAGGAATCCAAGAGGAGAGATTAGTATTATGTTAGTAAGATAAAATCAATTTCAAATAAACACACTAAACACTAACACCTCTAGGCTAGACACTAGGGAGAGTATAGGTAAAAAGCATGCATATTAAACACAACTAAAACATAAAATAAAACCTTCTTTTGCCTTCTTTGGAGCTCCAAATGGCCTATAGAAATGGATTGATCAATTTGTGCATCAAGAAATCTTCATCAATGGAGCTTTTTTGGCTTCACCTTTCCTTGTCACCTTGGTTTGGTTGCTTAGCTCATGAATTTGGCATGGTGACATTAAATTCAAGGCTTCTTTTCATCTATTTGTATATTATAAAATTACACCAAAATAGCTTAAACATCAATGGTTATGGCCTTGTATTTATAGCCTAAAGAATTAAATCTCACCCAAGGTGAGTTAAGGTTGAGTTGAGACTAACTCCAATTGAATTAAAATTTGGCATGCAATTATAATTTTTAGTTACTAGTCATATTTATCAAATTATATATTTTGGGATATTATAGGATATTTTGATAACTCATAAAGGTAATAATGAAAGTCTTGATATTTTGCTTTTTTAGAATTTCCATTTTTATATATTCATTAATTGTAAATGGATAATTCAACTAAGAATTTAATATTATTTAATTAATTAATTGATTTTGATTAGCCTTTTTTCTCTTTTAATATTTGATTATGTGTCCCACTTAATGGGTCCATAGACTAGATTGATATTTTTTATGTCACAAGGTGATTAGGGGTGAATCCATGAGAGGTTATTATTGCATACAGGATAGTATCCCAAATAGGGATGTTTCAACATGATTATGGGCATTGATGAATCATGCATGGCCGAAATTGGGATGTTTAGTTATTCTTAAGCTTAATTTGTAATGGTTGGTAAGAATTAGTCTGAAGTTTGGTCAGAAGCTAGTTGTGGCCAGAATCAGGTATTTATAGTTTTCCCCTATTTACAAAGGCATTAAAAGATATAGACATAGTAACATCTTTTAGAAAAATGAAAAATTCCATTAATAATGAAATAAGGTAATGATTAAATAAGAATCTCCAAACAATGTTTAGAAATCCTATAATGATACCCCCTTGAGGGAGTGGCTAATACATATGATTCATGGATGGTGCCTTGAAAATAAGTAGGAAGAAGAATGAAATTAACCCATGGGTGAGATTAATCTAATCAAGATAATACTTGCATGTATTGATTTAAAAATTACTAGTTTTACCAAAGTTGGTTATAATCAGTAACAAAAGTTGAGACATTGGTTTTCCCAAAGGCGGTTATAATAAGTGGCACATGCACATGCCCTAGTAGGGTGGATGGGTTGAAATAATGATTTTCTCATAGGTAGTTATAATCATTGAAATGACCTAGATTGAATAATGATTTCTAGTTGTGCCCTAATAGGGTATATTGGCAAGCATAACTCAAGGATATAACCTATTGTATAGATTAAAGATGAGTGGGTGCAAACATATTTATGATGGTATAATGACTAAAGAAGCCACAAAAAAATAGGAACATGAGGATGCATAAAGTGATGAAATAAATGATTGAAAGAATAAATGTTGTCGAATTGACCTAAGATACATCATGTATCCAAGATTTGCCTACATAGTCAAAAGGAACCTCAAGCCAATGTATTTCATCTAGAAGTGGGAGAAAATGGAATGAGGAATAGAATATAAGAATTGATCAATGTGAATGATTTAGTTACACCTACCAATGTGTAGATGTTTATCCTTATTAGCATTGATACAAATAGAATGATTAATGTGTTTTATGTGATCAAAGAGGGTGGGAGGATTTACCAAGGAGAAGTTTATATGGGTCCATTGCTTGTAAGATTTCTTGAGCTGATTTTTATGATAGCACATGATGGTATGCATCATGATATAAAACACCATGATAATGTAGCCAAAATATATATAAGGACTGACTCATGATCTAATAAATAATTAAAAATAATGCACCAATGATAAAAACCATGATAACAATATTGATGTATGAATATGGATAGACTCAATAATAATGTGCAAGAAATCACCCAATGAATGCATATAGACTAAATCAAGGCACAACAATGAAATTAAACAAATAGGTAAATAAATAAATAAGAAACTATGTAAATATGCAAACAAAAATCTTGAAAGTAAAAGTAATATAAATCATCCTATTATCAACCAAGTTAATAGCTACACATGAAGGCTCAATGGAAGGATAAATAAGTGGTGCCCCCAAGCAAGGATACATGCAAAGGGAAGGTCACACCCCTAATGATAGTGGAATTGAATAGACTTAACAATGGATTTGCCCTAGTAGGTAAGATTTAGGATGACTAACTAGGTTTAAATAGGATAAATGTTTTTGGGTTTTGAGGCTTTATATCTCTCTAGGAGATGGTAAGCCAAGTTTCAAATTTTTAAGATTTTGAAATGTTTTGAATGTTTTTGGAATTTTTGAGGTATCTTAACTCATAAGATATTGATAAGATTCCACTCATAAATTGGTGAGAGCATTAGCTTAGGTGGTGATTGAGGCTGACCATAATGTGAATTGAGCACATAGTCCCATTAGGACCTCAAGTTACTATAGTCTTGCCAGGGCAAAAGGTGGTGAGATCTAACCCGATAACAAAAATCTCTCAAATTTAGGTAAATTATAATTGTAATGACAAGGTGATGAAGCAATGCATGTTAAAAGGTGTTGTTCTTAATTTACCCATAGGTGTTTATAATTAAGAAACAATGACATGGGTCAATGATACTAATTTGCCCATAGGTCTTTATAATTAGTAACACCAAGTAAAATGCTAATTTGCCTATAGGCATTTATAATCAATAACATAAATCAATCATAAATAAAAGATGTAATTGCCAAATCTATTTTCATACTACTATCATATATGGATATTTAAACATGAAATTTTGAAACTGATAAAACTAGATTAGAATCCCCTCATGAAAGGTTTCTGAAGAACCAAGGGAACCAAAGTCAAAAAGGGGTAGTTAGGGTGGTTATAAACAAATTTGGTCAATAATTAAGGTATGGTAGGATGGTATATAATATGAAATTATTCAAGGATGGTGGTGTTATAATGGTAATAGGGTTTCCCTCAAGTGATAAGGTAAGGTAAATGGTAGGGTATGAAACAAAGACAAGACAAATGGTAAATGAAAAAGGTAAGGTAAATGGCAAGGCAAAGATATGGTTCTATTTTTCATACTAATGTGGAGATGCACATCTTGATCAACATATGACATAACTAGAATAATCAATCATGGAAATTACAAGCCCAAACCTCTTTTGAATAGTTTTTCTATTAAGAATCTATTACATATTTGGACTCCAATAATGTTTTTATGATCTTCATTGGTCTTTGAATCTATTTCCTCCAAACTTTGAGACATGATATCTTTGTCACCTCTATAAAGGTAAGTACAACCAGGTATGGTAAACATGGATAAAGATTAGATGATAGGTCCAATTTGGCAATGTAAATGTGGATGATAATGGAATGTATAATGGTTGGGTAAAAAATGAAGATCAAGATTTCAGGCACACACAATGTTATTGATTCTAGATTCGACATAATTTTTGGTTAAGATGGGGTTGAAGATTTATGAATATTCTCTCAATAAGACTCATATTTTTATATTATTTTGGTATGAGAGTAGATATCATCTGATTATGTTGTTGATGGGAAGTCATATTGATGTTATCTTTAATAATGTATTCATCAAGTAGTGAAGAATTATTGTGCTCAACTATTAAAACCTCAATGAGGTTTTCACCAATAAATTTATCTTGATTATCCCATATCACCTCCAAGAAGGTTTCACTAAGGAACATTGACTTTTTAATTTCATTATCTTCTAGTGCCTCTAATAAAGTTTCACTATAAGATAGTGAGTTTGGACTTTGATTGTCTCCTAACACCTCTAGAAAGGGTTCACTAGGAGATTGTTCTTCTACATGAATGTGTTCTTGATTTTATTGGCCTTGGTTTATAAGTAGTTCTAAAATAATATTTTTTAACACATCTTATTCTTCAAATTATTGACTTAGTTGGAGAGGTATTGATTGGCTATGTTGTGGCTCAAAGACTAACATCAGTTTTCTAAAGTGGGGGATGGTTGGCAATGGATGAATAATGGCCAATGGTTAGATAATGGCCTATTTTTAAATGGGATCATCTACGTTGGGAATAAAAAAGTTTGGTATCTAGCCTAGGATGGTAACTATGACTCATTTAGTCATGATTGCATAACTTTGTTGAGATAACAAGCTACCATACTTGGAAAGGACTAGAATGGTAATAATAGGGCATTGTGAAGCTTGGTTTCTATTGAAATCCCTAGGATGAGGTCCTATAATAGTAATGGTATGGTGTTACTAAGCTTGGTTTCTTTTAAAAGATAAAATATGAGGTCTTGGAGTGGTAATGGTAGGGCATCGTGAATCTTTGTTGCTCACATAAGCTAAAGGATGAGGTCTTAGAATGATAATGGTAGGGCATTGTGAAGCTTGGTTTCTATCATGAGCTAAATGATGAGGTTATAGAATGGTAATGATAGGGTAATATGAATATTGGTTTCTCACATAAGTTAAAGGATGAGGTCCTAAAATGGTAATGTTAGGGCATTATTAAGCTTGGTTTCTTACACAAACTAAAGGATGAGATCTTGGAGTAGTAATGGTAGGGCATTATGAAGCTTGATTGCTATAAAAATCTAAAGGATGAGGTTCTACAATGGTAATGGTAAGGCATTATGGAGTTTGGTTTCTTTCACAAGCCAAAGGAGAGTTAATGGTATAGGTAGGGGATCAAGTATCATTAACATCTAAAGGGTAAACTTGGTACATTAATCAACCCAAATAAAGTATCACCTCATACTATGTTTGAGGATCTTGGTTTTGTTCTCTAGGTTGAGAAGTGTAAGGAGGATAAGGATCCATCTCACAAACAACATCATCATCATAAGGGTTTTGAACAAACTCATCTTGTGTGACCACATTATCATAATCTATATTTTACATGGCTCCACTACAAATGTAATGAAACATATCCAAATCAATATTGAACATTTCAAAAAAATTCATAGAGTTCTATAAACTCTAAAAAATAATGTTTAAAGGATAAATGGTCCAAACTTCATCTAACCTGGTCAAAGGAATGGAGCCATATCTCCAAAAAGGTCAGTGTTAAAACTTGGTATAAAATAGTCTAACATTAAATGTCTAAAATAAATGGTCAAGTGGATGAAATAAAATTGAAATGCCAAACTTAGGTATAAAGTGTTTCAAACAATTCTAAACTAGGTCTAAAGAAACAAAAGTTTCTAGGTCTTTTGGAAAATAAGGTACAAAATCTAGGCTCAAAATAGGCATTGTTAGGTCTTTTGGGAACAAGGTACAAAAGATAGATTTTTAAACAAAATGAGATCTAAAAGGCAAGTGATTTAATCTAGTAAATTTGAAACACTTTGACACAAACTAGGCATTTGGATTTTAACATAAACTTGATCATTTGGTAAAAGACATGGAACCTTAGGCATATGGAAGATAGACTACTTCCCCCAGATTTAGGCACAAAAATAGTTTTCAAATTAAGTAAGGAATTAACCTAAGTTACACAACCCAAAAGTGAAAGGTAAATATCTAGGCCAAAATTATGTAAGGCATAGGCATAAACCAATCAATATTTAGATATGAACTTATTAAGGATAAATTTGAACTTTTACAAGACTAGTATTCTCAAAATAGACAACAAGCTAGACAATAATGAGTGGGATGATGGTACTAGGCATAGATCCTAAAAGTCACACATGGTTGTGATTTTGAAATCATAATTTTGGACACAAGGAAATAAGTCTTTGAAATTATGTGAGCAGCATAATCATGCTATCAGGCTCTAAAGATATGGTAAATGTTTTGTTTCAAGACTTATAATTCATAATATTTGGAATGAAATGGGTAGCATAATTATACCCTTTTCAATAAAGTGACACACATAAACAAAGGTTTTGATAAATGACTAAGGTAAGTGTGATAATAAATGGAAAGTGTAATGCCTCTTTAAATAAAGGAGTGATGTACAAATAAGACTCATTTTAGATATTGTATAATAAACAAATAGTTTCAACACAAGACCATGCAAATAAAAATGATAAAATGACAAAAACACCTAAGTGTAACATCCTAAATCTTAAAATTAACAAGGTTGCATTGTACTATTAAATTCTATCTATATACTTGCTCTTGAGAGGATTTTAAGTTGTTAATCCAAAAAAGTAAAAGTGCATGAAAATTATAGTTTTTAGACCACCTATTCTCTCAAGATTTTGTATGATGACATGTAACTTTAGGCTACTCACCCTACATCAATAGTATGTCCATGACAATTGGTGTTATCTAAACCATCAATTTTCATTCATTTCTATATGGTCCCATATGTGTGGCAAATACTAGGTCACAATCACGTCATTTGGATCCATGTCAATTAGCTTGTTATGAAAGGTATAGTCCTTTTCATAACCAATACATCCATCAATTTCTTAGTGTAGTGTGATGTTTGAGTTGCCCTTAAATTTTGAGGCTGAGTACCACTAACGAATCTTGTTTAACTACTCAAATAAGCATTCCTGTAGGTTACCCTTAATTTATATATCTCACTATGGAATGGGTTTGATATGATGTTGGGAGATGAATCCCTAGGTCAATGCACCCCTAAATAACTTGTGAGGGAGAAGCGATCTCACACCCACAAGCCAAAATGCATGAAATAAAGAAAGTGGAAGAACTTTAAGGTCATTTTGGGGTTACCCAAATCACTCAAATTTTGGGGAGGGCCTTAGAGAATTCCTTTCACACTTTTGGACAAAACTAATAAATAAAAAGAGTGATAATTTTTTATCATCCAAGTTTCTTAAAGGGTATGGGGGAGAGCATACACACAACACTTATTTTTCCAAACAAACACTCAATCAACAAACATATAAATAAAAGCCCTTGTGAGTATTTAACTAAAGTGAGAGTTCATTTTTATAGCACCAAATGAAATATGTCATAAAGTTTATCCCATTTAAATTGTGTGAAAACTTAAACAAAATGAAAATAACTCAAGCAAAAATATTTTTAAATCACCAATTTTAAAATGTGAGTTTTTCAACTTAGAGTGTTTTAAAATGTCTTCTCTTGGTCTTTGGGTCTTGTAAAAAGTGTTAGGGGGTTTTCTATATTTTGTTTTTTTTTGTTTGTTTGTTTTTTTGAGGCAATATTAGAAAATCAAAAATTGAAAAATCAAAATGTTATAAAACTCCCAAATACAAAATACCTTCAAGTTAGACTATATAAAATATAAATAACTTGTAAAATTAAAACACAATTAGAAAACAACTAAAATAAAAATTAATAAATAAAAGGGATAGTAAAATATTGATATCTAAAAAACTATAAGTCATGTTTTGATGAAATTTATATACAATGTAGATAACACAAATGTGCACCACTTATAAAACATTGCGCATATAATAATTCAAAAATTAAAAAATATGATTATTTCAATGGAAATTTATTCAAATAAAATAGATAGTTACTAAAAGAGTCATAACTTATAAGCTAAAAATCATATTTCAATAAAATTTTGAGAGAATTAGAATGAAACCAGTAAGAATAACTTGTCAAAAAAATAAAAATAATAGTAAACGAATTAAAAATGATAATTATTTTAATAGCAACTTTTTTTAATGAAAGAAAAGGGAAGAGAAGAGAAGAATTGAGGTAAGAAGATGAAGATGTGGGGTGAACAATCAAGTCCCTCCAGGCATTCCATTATTTTAACAAATAATTCAAGAGGGGAGATTAATATTGTGTTAGTAAAATAAAATAAAATCCAAATAAACACACTAAACCCTAACACCTTTAGCCTAGATACCAAGGAGAGCATAGGTAACAAGTATGCATATGAAACACAACTAAAACATAAAATAAAACCTTTTTCTACCTTCCTTTGAGATCCAAATATCCTATATAAATGGCTTGTGCATCAAAAAATCTTCATCAACAGAGCTTTGTTGGCTTCACCTTTCTTTGGCACCTAGGTTTGGCTACTTGGTTGATGAATTTGGCATGGTAACATTATATGAAAGGCTTGTTTTCATCTATTTGTGTAATATAACATTACATCAAGATAGCTTGAACATCAATGGGTATGGCCTTGTATTTATAGCGTTAAGAATTAACTCTCACCGAAAGTGATTTAAGGTTGAGTTGAGACTAATTCTAGTTGAGTTAAAATTTGTCATGTAATTATGATTTTTAGTTACTAGTCATAGTTTTCAAATTAGATATTTTGGGATATTTTGATATATTTTGATAATTAATAAAGGTAATAATGAAAGTCTTGATATTTTATTTCTTTGAAATTTCTATTTTTAGATATTCATTAATTACAAATAGATAATTTAACTAAGTATTTAATCTTGTTTAATTAATTAATTGATTTTGATTAGATTTTTTGCTCTTTTAAGATTTGATTAAGTACCCCACTCAATGGGTTCATAGGCCAAATTAACATTTTTATGTCACAAGGTGATTAGGGGTGAATTCATGAGAGGTTATTATTGCATACAAGTTAGTATCCTAAATAGGGATGCCACAACACTATTCTAAGCATTGATGAATGATGCATGGCCAAAACTAGGATGTTTAGTGATTCTTAGGTTTAATTTTCAATGGTTGATAAGAATCAATTTGAAGTCTGATCAGAAGCTAGTTGTGGCTAGAATTAGGTGTCTACAAAAATAATGCACCAATGATAAAAATCATGATGATAATTTTGGCATATGAATATGGATGGACTTAAGTATAATTTACTGTGAATCACCTAATGAATTTATGTATACTAGGTTAAGATGCAATATTAAAAGTAAACAAATAGAAATACAAAACAACAAAAAGTCAAAAAAATAATCAAAATAACATGAAGGAAACAAAACAATCAAAATAAAATCAAACAAAACATAAACAATGGGCAATCACAATGTTAACATAAAGAGAAGATAAAAACAATATAACAAAGTTGCCTTTAGGATATAGGGAAATGATGACACAAATAAGATGAAAAATATTACCCTTAAGCTATAGGAAACAATTAAATAAACAAAATGGAGGAATATAAGAAAATAAAGGGGTATTTAAGCTGAATCTAGATGCACTAGGCAAGTGGGTGTTTCCTACATAGTTTCATAGATACAAGATCTAATATAAACTTTAGGCCAAATATATTTCTCCTAGGATATGGGATAGAAGAAAATTTAGGATTAAAAAACATCATTGATGATGTAGATAAAATATGAAAATGATCTCACAAGATGGTGAGTGTGTGAGAAAAATATTAACGAGTATTAATGTATCAAAGGTGAATACATAATGTGCACAATAGGAACTCATAAAATGGTGAGAGTATTCAAACTTTAAATTTATCTTAAAATGATGAGTGTGTCAAAGGATGACTAAGATAACCTAAATTTGAATCAAGTGATACCTACATAATCTAATTAGGAATTTAAGTCACTTTAGTTCCACCTTACATTATAAGAATCCAACTAGGTAGCAACAAGTTCTCAAATTAGGCAAATGGCATAGTATGGTAATAGGAATGGCAAGGTGATACCATAATGAATGATAAAGGTATTTTTCCTAATTTGACCATAGGTAGTTATAATTAAGAAATAACAACATAGGTCATGATAGTAATTTTCCCAAAGGTGGTTATAATTAGTAACATGGAGTGGCACACTAATTTTTCCCAAGATGATTATATTAAATAACACTTAAAATGAAATGAAATAATAAATTAAGGATGAAACTACCAAACTACTATCATACTAGTCTAAGATACTACCTCTATCTAGAATACTAAATCAAATGTTAAAACTTGATCTGAATCCCCTTGATGAAGTTGGCTAAAGAACCAATGGAGTGAAACCAAGGTCAAAGGGTTGGTGAGGGAGGGTAAAAAAATTATGGTCAATAGGGAATGCATGGTATAATATTATCGAGTATGGTACAAATAAGGATGATGATGTTATGACAATTAGATATAATGATTTTAAGCTTTCCCCCAAGTTACAAGGTAAGGTAAATAGTAGGGTATGAAACAACAACAAGGAGAATGGTTAATGAAAAATTCAAGGAAAATGGTAAGGCAAAGATATGGTTCTATTGTCTCTATTTATGTGGATATACACATCCTAATCAACATATGATACAATTAGAATATTCAAATGTTTAAATTTCTAGCCCACACCTCTTCTAAATAGTTGCTCTGTCAAGAACTTATCATAGATTTGGACTCCAATAATATTGTTGTGATCTTTGTTGTTCATTGATTTTGTTTCCTCAAAACTTTGAGATGGGGTATATTCATATCCTATATAAAGAAAAGTGTGGCCAAGGATGGTAAATAAGGATAAATAGTGGATAAAAGGTTCGATTTGGTAATTAAGTGATGGATCGTAATAGAATGTATAATGATTAGGCAATAAATGAAGATCAAGATTTTTAGCAACATGCAATGTTATTAATTCTAAAAATGACATAATTTTGGTTATGGTGAGCCCAAAACTTTTGAATATGTTCTCAATAAGACCATTAGATTATGTTGTTATTTGAGCCTAATAGTAGCTACCATCTAATTATGTTGTAGATTAGAAGTTGTATTGATGTTATATTTAATAATATATTCATCAATCAGTGAATAAATGTTGTTCTTAGCTATTATCACCTCAAGTAGGTTTTAACCAATGAATTTTCCTTGATTGTCCCATAGCACCTCTCAGAAGGTTTCACTAAGGAATGTTGACTTTTGACTTTAATTGTCATCTATCACCTTAAACAAGGTTTTGCTAAAAGATTCTGAGTTTAGACTTTGATTATCCCCTAGCACCTCTTAAAATGTTTCACTAGGATATTATTCTTCTTCTACATGAATGTGTTCTTGGTCCTCCTAATATTCTACAACTGATATGTTTCCATGGATGTAGTTTAACAAGGTGTGATTTTGTCAATCCCAATCAACACTTGTGGGAGGTGGAATATCAATATAATGGCTATGTTTGGTGGTGTTAATGGAATTTTTAATGGTAATGGAATGGAAAGAGGCATCACAATCCTTGTAGAAGATACTAGGAGAACTTGTGTTAATGTTGAAGTAATTATCCTCAAAAATTGTGGAAGGATCACAAATGTATTCCAATTAATCAATAAGGCATGTGTAACCAACGTTGTAATAGCCATAAATGTATTATAGTTCTAAAGTTAAGTTTGTTTCAAGGGACTTTTAATATGATGTTGACACTGACGTTAATTCTACTTTTGATGCTAAATCTAATATTGGTTCAAGAACATAACCTGACTTTAGTGTTAATTATTCATCTAGTTTGGATGTTACTTCTATGATGTCTTATTGAATATTTACTATTAGATAATTAATGGCATATTATGGCATAATTTACTCTTCAAAAATAAATTCATCTAAGAAGGGTACAACATAGACTAGCTCATCTAGGTGAAGCCCCTCAAAGAGAGGGCATAGCTCGAGGGGTGACTCCATAGAGACTATATTGTCAAAGGGAAGATATTTAAAAATAAGATAATGGTCAAGATAATGACTTTCATAAAGGTGGTTATAGTCATTAAGACATGACTCAAAAAATATTGGTTCATTAGAGTGAGAATCCTCGATAACTGATAAAGGATCAAAATTTGATTCATCACATGTTGACTTGTCACAAATGGGTGGTTCAACAAAAACATCATGGATTGGTTAGTTCTTTTGGTCTCAATTTATAAGTAGTTGTAAAATATTATTTTTAAACATATCTTGCTCTTTAAATGATGGATCTTGAAGAGGTAATTATTGGAACTATTATGGCTTGATGATCGGCATGGATTTTCTAAAGTGGGGGTTGGTCGACACTAGATAAAAATTGATCGGTGGTTGGATAATGATCTCTTTGTAAATAGTCTCATTTAAGATGGGCTTAACAAATATTGGTTATCAGTATAGGATGATACCTATGACTCATCTAGTCATATTTTCACAACCTTATTGGGATAATGAGATACCATACTTGTAAGCGCATGGAATGGTAATGGTAGGGTGTTGCGAAGTTTGGTTATTGTCATGAGCCAAAGGATGAGGTCTTGGAATGATAATGGTAGGGCATTGTGAATCTTGGTTATTATTATGATCCAAAGGATTAGGGCCTTAAATTCTAATGGTAGGGCATTATGAATCTTGGTTGTTATCATGAGCCAAAGTATGAGGTCTTGGAATGCTAATTCTTAGGCATTATAGATCATGGTTGGTCATGTAGACTGAAGGAGGGTTAAAGTTATAGGTATGGGATCAGGTATTATTATCATTGAAGGGATAAACTTGGTACATTAATCAATCCAAAAAAGGTGTCACCAAAAATTCTGCTAGAGTTTCATGCCTTTATTCAACATATGGAATGTTATAAGATAGATCAAGATTTATCTCATAAGCTACGTCATCATACAACTCTTGAACAAAATGGTCATTGGTCATAAAGTTCTCATAGCTAGGATTATACATGGTCCTACTATGTGTGTGATGAGGCAAGTTTAGATCCATGGATTGGTTACATGACAAACAAAAGGGTCTAAAGATAATGAACCATTGAGATATAAAAAAGGACCTTTAACTTTGTAAAAGAGACACAAAGGGGAAAACAACTAAACTCGGGAAGGAAAGGATAAAACAAAATCAAAACTAGTCTAAAAAAATGATTTTGATTTTCCCAAAGGTGATTATAATCAACACCAAAAGTAACAAAAATATTCAAACTCAATTATGGCTAGAGTACTAATTTTCCCATAGGTGGTTATAATCAGTCATAAGAGTGTTTAAACAAATTAGAATAATTTAAAAACTAAGGTCAAGAGATATAAATTATTTACCTAAAGGTGGTTATAATAATACTAAAACAAGGATAAAATTGGAAACATAAAATTTAAACAAAAACTAAAAATCAAACTAAATTAAGGCAATTGGATCAGACAACACTTGGTAATTGGCTCACTTTAAGACTCAAAGTTTAACTCTTAGAAACTATTAGAACAAAGGGACTATGACACTTAAAATATTAGCACAATAACCTTTAAAAAATCACATGGAAATAATTTGGATCAAAATAATGCACTAATCAAGTCACAAAACAAGTAAAAATCACTAGGTCTAGGCAAGAGATCAAATATGAAACCAACCCGAGTAACACAATCTAAACACAAAAGGTGGACAACCAAAGCCTAAATTAGATGAGACTTTGGTGTGAGCCTAATTAGTTTAATATTTTTACTTCATAAGGTTTATATTCATATTTAATGTAATAAAATACATGAATTTCCTATGACAAAAGGCTAGACCAAAATAGGTAGCATAATTGTGTGCTTGAAAGAAGAGATGTATAACAAAGGTTCAAAACATGGTTTCAAAAGTGATAATAAAATATGATAGTGTATCAATTTGATCTCAAAAAATTGACATGGAAAAATATATTGGGATTAGAATATCCAAGTAAAATGTTTGAGATGAAATGGGTAGTGTGATGACACCCCTTGTAAACAAGAGACACACAAATGATTTTTTAACTACCCTCCAAGGCACAAAGTGTGATATAAATAGACAGAGTAACACCTCTTAGTCAAAAGGGGTGTACAAGATAACATGAATGTTTTGGAATTGATTTGATGTGTTATGATAAATAAATAGTTTTGACTTAATACCATGTGAGTAAAAGGAAAAATAACATAAACACCTAAGTGTAATGTCCTAATCATGAAAACTGATAAGGTGGCTTCATATTGTCAAATTCCATCTATATACTTGATCTTGAGAGGAAATTAAGTTTTTTAATCCAAAAATTAAAATGTGTATGAAAATTAGGGTTTTTATTCCCCCTCTTCTCTCAAGAGTTTATACGACAACATGGAACTTTGGGTTACTCACCCTGTATTGATAGTATATCTATGGCAAGTGGGGTTGTCTAAATTATCCATTTTCATAAATTTTAAATGATCCCACATATATGGTTAAAACTAGGGCATAACACATTATTTATATATGCATTAACTTAATTTTTATGAAAATGACTTATCCTTTTCACAACCACTACATCCATAAATTACTCAGTGTAGTGTGATGTTTGAATTAAACATATGTTATGAGGTAGTATTTTACTAACAAAGCTTGCTTAACAACTCAAATAAGCATCTTAGTAAGTTTACCTCAATTTTTATACCCCTATTATGTATTGGTGTTTAAATTATTTTTGGAGATGAATTATTGGGTCAACACTTCCCTAGAGAACTCATGAGGAGGCAATGAACTCCTGCCTACAAGCCAAAATGGAAGAAAAATAGAAATTGAGTGGAAGGACTTTAGAGTCATTTTGGGGTCACCCAAATCACTCCAATTCTTAAGAGGAACTTAGATACTTTCCTTTCACTCTTTTGGATGAAAGTGACAACTGCAATAAATGAGTGTTTTTATCACCCAATTTCCCTAAAGGGGATGTGGGAGAGCATACATGTGAAACTCAACCTGCTAAACAAAACACACAACAACAAACATAAAAATGGAAACTCTTATGAGTATTTAACTAAAGTGAAATTTCATTTTTATAGCACCAAAATAAATATGTCATAAAGTTTATCCCCTTGGCATTGTGTTAAAAATTTAAACAAAATTAAAAATAACTCAAGTAAAATATTTTTTAAAACACCAAATTCAAATGTGAGTTTTACATCTTAGAGTGTTTAAAAGTGTCTTTTCTTGGTCTTTGAGTCCTATAAAATATGTTAAGGGGTCCTTATACTTAGAATAAAAATTTAAATGTGCAAATGGATTTTGAAAATTATCTCTCAAGTTTTAAAAGTTTTATACACAATGTAAAACCATAGAAACACAAATCAATGTTGTAACTTCTCTTGCAAAACCATAACTAATTAGCACAAAACCACAACTACCTGTAAAACATAGTGTTAAAAAAAAACTATAACTCTTAAATCAGTATTGAATAAATTAAGACAATACCTCCACTCTTAATGAAAAATTGAAACTTACCCTGTAACACAAAATAGTTAGTGCAAAACTATAATGGTTAAGGGAATATCATAACAATTAGTACAATATTGCAATTGTTAAGGCAATATTATGACTAAAAAGTCATGATATTGTGTAATATCACTACTTATCATGCAATGTCACAACTTATAATTCAATATCGTACCTAGAAATACAAAATCACAATTATAAATGCAATATCACAACTGGAAATGTAATATTGTAACTAGAAACACAAAACTGCAATTGGAAATGCAATAATACAACTAGGAATGTAAAATTGTAACTGACTTTGTAATAATACAACTAGGAATGCAAAACCAAAACTAACTTTACAATAATGCAACTAGGGAGTTGCAATATCACAACTAACTTTTCAATAATGCAACTTTTCAATAATGCAGTTGAATTTGTAATAATGCAACTAACTTTGCAATAATGCAACTGAATTTGGAATAATGCAACTATGAGTTGGAATAACGCAACTTGGAGTTTCAATATCATAATTAGGATTTGAAGTAATTCAAATACATATAGAAAAAGCATACTTTCCTATGTAATGTCTATGAGCTTAAATTTTTCACTTTTTTGGTCATTAAGATTGTATTTTGAAATGAAAATTGTTAGGAAAATGATCTAAAATGCCTTAGAAACAAATTTGTGGGGTGTGGATCCCACCAAGCATGTCATCATGTGAAAAAGGAATACATATATGGTAGGTTAGTATTTTGTTAGTCCAATAAAAAAAATCAAAATAACACATTAAACACTTGATGCCTCTAACCTAGATATTAGTGGGAGCATAGGTAACAAGCATTCAAATAAAAATACAACTAGAACACAAAATAAATCATTCTTTTACATTCCTTGGAGTTCCAAATGGATTGTTGAAGTGGCTTATTCATTTTGTGCATCAATAAATATTTATCAATGGATCTTCATTTGCTTCACCTTTCATTGGCACCTTAGCTTAGTTGTTAGCTTATAAATTTTGCATGGTAACATTACTTTAAAGTTTTATATTTGAGAATAATAGCTTTACAACAAAAGAAATTTGAAGATATTTGGGCATAATAACATTACACAAAAAATATCTTAGACATTAATAGGTATTGTCTTGTATTTATAGCCTCCAAAATTTAACCCTCATCTAAGGTGAGTTAAAGTTTATTTTAAATATGTAATGAGTTAAAACTAACCCTAGGTGAGTTTAGGCTAACTCCAGTTGAGTTAAAATTTGTCATTTAATTATAATTTACAATTACTAGGCATGGCTCTCAAATTAAATATTTTGAAAGAGTTTGACAACTCATAAAGGCAATGATGAAAAGGCTTGATATTTTGATTTTTAGAATTTATATTTTTAGATATCCATTAATTTCAAAATGGATAATTTAGCTAAACATTTAATCTAGTTTAATTAGATTATTCACTTTTATTAGCATTTAACTCTTTTAATATTTGATTAAGTGCCCTAATTAATAGGTCCATATGCCAAACTCTCAGTTAAGTTACAAGGTGACTGAGGATGAATTTGTAAAAGGTTATTATTGTATATAAGATAGTATCCCAAATAGGTATGCCTCAATATAATTCTAAGCATTGATGAGTGGTACACAAATAAAATTAGGACATTCAATGATTCTTAGACTTAATTTTTAATGTTTAGTAGGAATCAGTTTAAAGTCTGGTTGGAAGCTAGTTATGACTCTATTCACTTTAGGTATATAATTTAATTATACCTTTATCAATGAGTGCCTTTTAAATTTTAATCCCCTTTCTGATGATTTCATCAAAATACTTGACACATTATAGCTTTAGTTGATATTTCAATTTTTTATTGAGATTGTCAATGAATATTTTGTCCAACTCCTTCTCAAGAACCATGTAATCAAATCGGCTATCAAGGCTTCTCCAACATTATAGGAATGAAGCTAAGATTTATCTATTTCTTTGATTAGTATTATAAATATCTATGATAGATATGTCATGCTCAATATTTAAGGAGAAGTATCACATAAATTTTTCTATCAACTCCCCAAATACAGATATGGATCCTTTAAGAAAATTAATGAATCACTCTAATGCAGGCCCAGTGAGGATTTTGGGGAAAAGTTTGACAAGGTAAGAATCATCATAGGCAACCTCATGACATGATACATATAACTATTACACATGGTCTCATGGATCCCCTTTCCCTCTATATTTATCAAATTTTGGGATCTCAAAGTGTGTTGGGAAAGGTACTTGCAAGATACTCATGCCCAAAGGAGATGTGTAAAAGTATTCATATTTATATCTCATTTCTTATGTGAGAGGATTGATCTATTGAAGATTCTCCTTCATCATCCTCCTATCTTGAGAAAATGATGGGTCTACTAGGGGATTAGAGGCTTGTGCTTGGTTGGTTCTAGGTCTTGAATGATCAAGATTGGTGTTTCTAATATGTTGTCTTGGTGAGGTGGGTCTTTGGTTTTGAGCTTGAAATTGAGAGGTAAGTCAATTGATTTGATCAGTTAAATATTCTAATTGATCCTCTAAGGTGGTTCTTCTTTTGTTAGCCTCAACATGATTGTTTTTTAGGGGTGATTATTCTTCATCAAATTCCTTCTCATGATCTACAAGATTATCTTCTTCTTACTCTTGGTTGACATTATTTTGATGGGGTAGAGTGTTAGGTCTAGTGGATGGGAGGATGAGTTGTTACAATAGGTTTGAATCAAAGGTAGAGGGTAATGTTTCCCCCATTCCATTGATTTGGGCAAGAATTTGATCATGGTTATTAGATATATTTCTCAAATCAAGCCCTAACCTTACCACTATGGAAGAATTCCTTTATAAATCGATCTTCCTCTACAGGGGTATGTATGTCGCTATGCATGTCATCATTATCTTAGTTTCATTCACCTAGATTCCCAAGATGTTATTTTCTTGATTGGATCCTTATCCCATTTTTAGAATATGGGAACAAGTTTGGATAGGCATGATGTATGTTTAGGGTGATTCAAGAAGAGTGATTAGGTGGGACTTTGATATAGGATTACAGGAGAGTAGGTGACTTTAGTTACTAATTTTATCTTAAACCCAAGATTAAAATTGGTCAAGAGATGGGATTATATGTGACTTAGATTTTTATTGGTTTTGAGAATATGAAGACTAGAATTACCAAATATCACCAAATCAAACACCCTATAAGGATTCAATCTAGCAAAGAGACAAAGAGGATAAGACAATTAGATACCCTTCACACTAACAAGGTGATTATTATATGGGTGCTAGGTATGAAGAGGTAGGATGATGAGATGATGGGTGATAGACTAATCTACATAAGGATTCAATTATTGATAATGTTTAGTCAAGGATATAAATGATGACTATGACAGAGAATGATGAATGACCACTAAATTTTGGTTTCAAAACAAATATTTATTATCTAAAAGGTGTAAATAGTGATATGAAATGATTGCTTTTGATTCTAAGATGGGATATGTCTTAAAATTCTCTAGGTATTTTTTATAAAAAGGATAGGCTAACTCAACTCATTAACAATATGGGCCTTAGCACACAACACACCTACTCATGATCCCTAATTTTAGTCAATTAAATGGGTGTATAACCCAATGCCTACACCATCTAATGGCTTCATAGGTGAGGTTGTATTCTAATGACTTTTTACAAGATATACCAAATCCTCTCAACCCCATCTATACTTGACGGTCACTTGGGAGTTGATACTGACTCTAGTAGTAGAATGCATGTTATGGTTGATAGGTCTTATGTAAGGTATACACAAGGGTGTCTAAGGGAGTCCCTAAGATACGCTAAGGTATATGGGCCTTAAATCCATATAGGTTGATGTATAATTTATATTTTAATGAATTAACTCTTCCCCTTCATAGATGACTGATATGAGGTCAATCACTTAGCTTAATAATAGTTATCCCTAATATTTATACTCCATCAGAACATGGAGTTTGGTTGAATGCATAGTAATGAAATCCACGTCACCAATCCCTAGTGATTAAATGCATTAGGATGAATTCCACATCACGTGATATCCTAAAACACAATGGGTTGACACACAAGTAAGATTAATTTATCCATTTAATTATCTATGTGAGTAAATTTAAAATAAACAAATAAGACACACAAAAGATATATACAAGTATAAAATTAAAATGATTAATTTAGGCACTCTTATTACAAGTACATGAGTTAAAAAAATAATATAGTGCCTCCTTATATGGTCCTATATAAAATAGATTATTAGTTTGAAAATAGGAAAAATCATTTCTTTTTTATAAAAATGCAAATGCATAGTCAATATAACACAAAATTGTGTCTAAAGACTATAAATCCATCAATTTTATGTAATATCACAACTGTAGTTTTTTCATATTGTGGATTGCCTTCTGACCATGAAAAAAACTATACAATTTCTCTAAAACCATAAGTTATTTAGGCAAAATCACAACTATTACAGAAAAACCATGATTTACAATATGCAATATTGTAAAAAAAATAAAAACCTTACTTATATAATACTTAGACTAAAACACAACTATGCTAGAGATTATTTATGTGTTTTTTATAGGATACTATTGTGAAAATATAAGATTTGATAGAATCATACTAGATTTTGACCTTGAAAACTAATGTAAAAAATCAAGATTTATACATAAAAGCTCAAAATGTAAGAACAAAATGATATTAACTGCACGAGAGATATTTTAGAATTTTACCAGTAGTTAAAAGAGTTAAAACCTAATAATATAGATACTTAACATTTTTATTCAAAATCACTTATTTTTACACAAAATTTCAATTTTGAAAATGGTAGTTTTACACAAAATAGCCAAAGGGGTATATAGGGTAGTTTTATATCTCTTCAAATAGCCTCGATTTTCCTCTTGTCAATAGGCAATAACCAATGCAAAGATAAAACAACCATAAAATAGTTTAGTGTTATCAAATTATCTTAATAAATTGAATCACTAAGACAAAACCATGATTATCAGGGACAATATTTTGACTATTATGATAAAACTATGACTGTGTATCTACAGTAGTGCATGTCGATTACAAAATTGTTAGGGGATGATGTCTCCACCTTTCCTACACATAGAAAATAGTTTTTATACCCATTAAAGATAAAAATACATTGATATAGACCCATATAAGATCAAAACTTTAAGAAAAAAACTAGTTATGTTTGGTTTAAAATGACATTTTACAAAATTGCAAGTCAAATGTTAAAATTGTATATTTTACACAAAATCACTTTTCATGAATCTGTGATATTGCACAGGCCCAAAAACCTATAAAAAGAAAAATAATTAGTGGTCAAAATGGTAGTTGGGGAAAAACTACTACTTTCATGACAAAACCATGACTAAAATACCATGATTTGTAGACCAAAATCACTTATTACCTATACATGAAAATTTGAATAAATTTAAACCTTGTTCTTTGTCCAGTCAGTCTTACAAGTTGTCAAAACACTTCTAATAGGCAAGAGATTTAGATTGAATGGCTACTCCCACTGTGGTTGCCAATGTATGGTCATATTTTTGAGTTATTTATAAAAACTACTATATATAGTAATTTCAACCCAGCAACACAACAACATCAAAAGGAGGGAATAAAAGAACAATCAGTAAATTAATAGTGAAATATTACCATCACCTTGTCCCTTATGATTTATCTCCAAGATTTTCAAGCAGATTTGAATTCCAAATTGATTGAGTATGGATTTATTTCTTTAATCTTAACAATGACTCCAATGGCTTACTTATATTGTTTAATAGATTGGCAAGAGTATGAGGATGCTTTAGAATGGATTATTATGAGAGTATAGTGAGGGCTTATTTATTTCCAAGTTAGTTTGGCCATGAAACTTCTAGAATCTTATAGGAGCTTCCCTAATTCGAAAGGTTTCTTGATTAGTTTAGGGGATAATGGGGGATTATATGGGGATTAAATTAGGTTTAGGATTCATAGGGATGTAGGAGAGGCTACCATGGTAGGATAGCTAGGGGGTAGTTGAATAAATATGAATTTTAAATTTTTAAGTAGGCTAGTGGGTAGATTAGTGGCTAAGTAGGCTAGTTAGTAGGTTAATGGGGTAATTAATTGGTTATAAGGGTATGGAAAGGTTTATGGGATGTAGGTAATATTGTATATGAAATTAGGATTTTAATTAATTATCTAAGGTTATGATTTTTGGTCAAATTAGTGGGTTTAATACGATTATTAAGATGAGCAGATTTAGGTGCATACAATTACATTTTTATATGGTTGCTTTCCATTATCATGTTTAATATTATATATTTACACATGTCTATATTCATGCGTATACCTTTCACAATATACTTGATATGTTATGTACTTAGCATTACTTACAAACACATGTTTAAAAACTATTATGCTAGTTCACGTTGGTTGCCTATCTTTCCTTGCATGCTATTATCTTGCATTGTATTAAATGTTGAAGAATTTAAATATGGTCTATTGATTATGGCATATGTGCCTATGTTTTCCTATTTCAACATTTGAATATGTCATTATTTATTGTATGTTAACATTTGAATATGTCATTCTTATTTTATGGATATTTGACTAAGCCATGTCTCTTAGATTATGCAACATTTTGATCATATCCCATGTATGAGGTCACATTGGAACATTTACTATTAATATTGTTTTGAGTTCCCTTATGTGTGTGCTCGATTTATTTTTGAGCTTGTATTGTTATTCTATATACATTTACATAATCTACATCATTTATTTTAGGACTTGATGTGATAACATACTATGTGCCTAAATGTTATATCTACCTAGACATGTACCCCTATATGTTACATGATACATAAGCATCTTATACAATCATCTTATCCTTTTGAGGTCAGGTAACTACTAGATTCTACTACCCCTCACATCAAAAGGAGGTCATATCAGTGGGGGCATATCATAGAGGAATGGCTTTCACACTTACACCAATTCATAGATTATCTAGATTATAGTGAGGGCATGTTATGTTAACATGTTCTCCACGTTTACACTAGTTATCCCCCATATCTCATCTAAGAATAAGTCTAGAATCTCTTCAAGATAAGTATTCAGTTCTTGACTAATTATAAATTCATCCTCATCAAGGATAGTATAATTGAGGTTTATGCTATCTAGATGATGAGGCTCAATGTGAAATTGTTCCATGGGCTTAGCCTTGATTGATACCTTAGTCTTATACCTTGTTCTAAATGCCATGTATGACCAATTTTTTATAAAATAGCCTCTTATTTTTTCTATGAATTCTTTAGATAAGCATAGAGCAAAATGAGGAGACACCTCTAGAATCAACACATCTTGAGCCACTAAAACACTAAGAAAAGCATGTAGGGTCAAACTGAGACCCTTGATAATACCAACTAGTTTAGTGGAAGATCCATCAAGCTACAAAACTCCCTTTGATTGAGGTTCATACTTTAAACCAATCTAGTTTGTTATTAATTTTGGCATCACTGAAGTACTTGCTCCATTGTCTACCATGCAGTTGTGTACCAAAGAGTCAGTAATGATTAATGAAATATAGAATAAAAGAGGTTTGACCACCTTACTTGATCATTCCCCCATAAGACTTTGGGTTGCATTGGTGAGGACCTCAATTTATTTATTTGGTTATTTGCCTATAGTTATTATAACATCTATCTTGGATAAACCTTCTTGAAGGATATCCACTTGATCAAGCATGGAATGCATGTCCTACATCAGTACACTCACACTAGATTTCTTCATTTGCTCAATAATGTTGATTGGTGGACCACCAACCTTCACCTGGGCTTTGGGAGCCACTATTATTTTTTGAATTTGTGAGTTTTGTGGATCAAAATGGGTCCCTTGATTTTGATTTTTAAGAGGTGTCAAGACCTTTGGAGAAGTAATAGGTCCACTTGGCTTTGATAGTAATGGAGAAATAGTAGGGGGATCTTTAACCACCTTTTTATTACCATCCATATTCCTTCTTTTGAACCTTATATTAGCTATCGTTGGAATCTATGCTTGGCTAAAACTAGCCTATTGATTAAGTGCATATCACTCTTCTTACTCACTGATGATCATTATAGCATCCAACTGGTTTAGTACTTGATCAGATCGTTAGTCTTATGGAGACTATCTTGGTTTTATCATCATGGGGATATCTATGTTTTGATCCATTAAGACTTGATTATATTCATAAGCAATATCCTTCTACCATTGGCTATTGAAAGCCTGGTTAAAACCATTACTTTAGATAATAGATTTCCCAAAAGATTGATCCCAAGGTATGGTTCTTTTAGCCTCTTGAGCCATATTATTTTTAATATGAACTAAGGAGTTGGAAGAGCCTACGACATTTGGGTTATAGCTACTTTGATTATTGTAGCTAGGTTATCCTTACCCTTGCTCATGGTTCTGGTTTTGGAAATTTCCCTTGAAGGGTGGTCTATTCCTTTAATAAGATTACTATTAAGGCTGATATGGAGCTTGATAAGGTTTATTGAATTGAGCTTGTTACCTTTTAACATTTACCACATCATTTCCCAAGGATTGGAGCATGCTCTTAAGTTCTAAGAAGTTTTTCTGCTCTTGGGAATCACTTGATCCACTAGTGGAGGCCTTTTCCTACTTAGGTAAAGGTATAGCAGTAATTTTTGGAGTTGGAAGATTAAAATCAAGTGGGGGAATAACCATAGGGGGTGGTATAATTTTAGGGAAAATAGGTATTAAATGTCTAGGAGTAAGCTTGCCAGTTTGAACTAGGTAGTTTTCTACTTTAATAGCCACTTCATAAACATCTAGAAATATGTCCCCTCCCATGGATTGGATCATTACAGCTATATCACTATTTAGATCCTTCAAGTAGTATAGGAACATAAATTTAGGGGATGGTCTAATAGAGGCTAGAATTAATCCCAAGCTTTTTGGAATCTTGTGTTGAAGTCTTGCATGACTTCATGGGGGGCTCTCTTGATTGTGGTAAGTTATTATAATAGTGAAAAATGGTCACTCTTATCTACAAATCTATTATACAAGGCCACTCTTAGATGATTCCATGATTGAATAGAATTAGGAGCTAATCCTCTATACCAATTTAAAGATTTTCCCTTAAGGGACATAGCTAATAGTCTAATATCTATATTTTTTACAATGGCATTATAGATATTGCAAAAATTGGCTACGTCATTGATGTGCTTAGTAGGCTTTATGGCTTGGTCTCCTATAAAATATGGGATGCTTTTGAGAGGTATTACTGGAATAAGATCATATTGTGGAAAATTAAAAATACTTTGGCCATTGAATCCCATACAATCTCTTTGGGGAATCATGGTAACAGGGGAACTATCAATAGGTTGATTGCAAGGGTATGCCTTGAGACTAGGTTAGGAAAAGGTTTCCTTATGTATGGTAGAGTATTAGCGAACCTTAACCTTTTGGCTGAATTTAAGGGGAGTTCAACAAAATCAAAAGGAATACCTTTAGAAGCTACTCTTTTAGTCACTTTAGGCATGAAAGATAGTTATTATTCTACCACCAGATTGCTAAGTGTTCTTTAGAGTCACCAGATACTGAAAGATTAAAGCTATAACCATTGTAAATTGATCAAACTAGCATCAAAATTGACCAATATTCCTCAAAATTGATCCCATCAGGCATGCCAAAAACTATTATAGGATAGAATTTCACACTTGTGAGAGATTTTTTTAGGCTCCCTCACTCCTAGCTACAATATTGGAATAACATCAGGCAATGTGTATCTTGTAGTGATGTTGAACCTCTAGGATTTTTAAAGAGGCTAGCTCCTTAGATGCTTCACTTTGGCTTGATTCCCACATTAGAATCTACTACTAACTAAGGAAAAAGGAGATAAAGATGACATGAAAGGGAAATATAAGCTAAAGATGGTGATTCACCAAATATGAAATGATCCACTCCCAACTTGGGAGCCTTAATGACTACTAATGAATTTAAACAAGCCATAACTAATATGATCCTATCTCAAGGCCATAATCATAAGTATTTTCCATGGAGGTCAAAGGGAAGCCTTTCAATTCAAAGGATAAAAATAAATAGGTCTATATGAGACACTATAAACTTATGACACTTCAAGAAGGCACCAATGTCTAACACTTCACACAACTTGTAAGGAACCAAAAGAATTGAATAAAGGTGTGTGGAGGGTTCATAGATGATAAAAAGAGAGATACATTTTATAAGTTAAAACCCTAATAATGCACACTTTACTCCAAACTAGAATCAAAAAGTTGTCTTATTGCTTCAAGAGAGTGTAAAAGGTGATTTTGATAGAGTAACTCTATCATCAATCAAGGATGATTATTTAGACTCCAAAGCCTCTAAATATAGCATAAAGGGATGAGAGAAAAGGGCGAGAGAGAAAATAAGAGGGGATCCTATTCAAGACATGATAGATAAGATTTTACCTTACTATAATGAATGCTCCACCATCTTTTTGACCAATTAGGGCACTATTTCATTTTATATAAATGAAACTTTATTTTTTATAATAACCTTGAGCTTCCTTATTGGTCAATAAACATGATAAAAGATAAAAAAATATCAAATAATGTCTTATATGCTTGAGTTACCTTTTATAATCACCTAATTTTCACCTATCATCCCCATGCCATCTTTCACTTATCTTGCATGTATAAGGATAAAATCCCCATAACTCTGAATCTGTGTTAAGCCATGTTGCCTCTACATTGAGTGGTTATTTATCAAAGATGATGGCCATGTTAAAGGATGAGGACCTCTCCATTAATTTCACCTACCAACTCCTACTTTGAAATTTGGACCAAATATTTCCTATAGATGGAAAACCAATCTAAGGACATTAGTTTTCCTGTATCCATTTATGTCGATGTAAGTCCATAAAAATCCAAACAGCTACTTATAGGGGTTCAAATTTTAACATTTATAGGCCCATCATGGGATATTTAAATCCCAGTAGCTATTTTATGAGCCTAAACTTTAACACTAGTGTGAATGTCATGTTTCCTTCAAACACTTTCTTTCATGCCTTTTATTTCAAGACTTTTGCTTGAACAATTTCTTTAGACTTTTTCCCTGAAGGAATTAAGATTCAAACTTTTTGAGAATGACCCTTCAAATTTTGAAAAGTCCTTTGGAGAAGTGCCCTTTCTAAAAGAAAAGTATCCTTTGGCCACTTTGAAAATTCCCCTGTCCAAAGGGAAAGTACCTTTTATAACTTTTATTAGGTTTACTTCCTCAAAATATACCCTTCAAAATTGCTGCATAAGACACTTTGGCATGGAAATGACTCTTCAAAAAAAGTGTTTTATCCCTTTGCTTTGAAAGTGCCCTTTAGAACTTGAAAATTTTCCCCTTTTTGCCAAGAAAATTTCCCTTCATATTTTTTGTTTTGGAACTTATTCCCAAAGGAATTCCTTCTAAAGGAATTTCTTCAAAAAAATTTCCTTCAATTTTTTTGAAAACATCTTTTACTTTAGGACAAAAGTTTTGAAAGAAATCTACCTCTAGAAAAATTGTCTCAGACAATTTTCCTAAAGGAAATGTGTCCTTTAATTTAAAATTCCTTTGGCCTTTGTGTGGATCACTTTCTCCAAATTAAATTTCTTTTTTTGTCTCTATCTTTGAGTAATTTTCTTAGGATATTCATTTTGGATAAAAATTCTGAAGGAAATTTGCTTTAGGGAAAAATTGTCCCAAATAATTTTCCTGAAGGAATTTTGTCCTTAGAATGGTCCCTCACCTATTTGAAATGATCCTTTGGAAACTCTGCTTAGGTCCACTTCCTGAAAGAAAAGTAGCCTTTGAAAACCTTGAAGTGTTCCATTTTCTTGAGAAAATACCCTTTAGGAATATTTGAAAAGTCCCTTCAAATTTTGCTAAGATGGTCCTTTTCCTCATGAAAAATACCTTCAAGAATTTTGAAAAGACCAATTCCTTCAGAACTTTTTCTTGAAAAACCAATTCCTTTAGAATTTTTAACTGGACCATTCAAAAAAAATTTTAGGGGCACCTTTGCCTCCAAAAGAACCTTTCAGAACTTTCACATAGGACCATTTCTCAAGAAAAGAACCTTTCAGAGAAATTGTTTAGGGTGCTTACTTACAAAAAGACCTTCCCAAAACTTTGTTTTAGAATTTTTGTCTGATTGAGATATCCTTCAAAAAAAATTCTTGGACACTTCCCCCAAAAAAAAATTTCAAGACTTTTCTTTTAGACAAATTGTCCAAAAGAAATCCAACACTTAGTCAGAAACAAAATCTTCAAGAGATAGAAAACTTAGCCAAAATAAATATTCCTTCCAAAAAATTGTACAGATGTTTTTTTCAAAGGAAGCCTAAAAATTAGCTAAATAAAAGGCCTAAGATAAAATAAACACTTAGTCCCCACAAAGTTTGAAAGAATGAACAAGTAAAGACTTAGCTGAATAAAATATTTTGCACTTAGCTTTTGGCATGAAAGATTATCCTTGAACACTTTTGTTAGATCCTCTCTATTTGTAACTATCAGATCCATTTCTATGCCTTTGGTCCACTGCTTCATCAATCCATGCAAGAGCTTTATATGTGGGCCAAAAATGGCCAAAACTAACTAGTCTTATGTTGATGACCCATATCTTCTATCTTACCCAAAATGTTGAAAATGTAGTTATCTTCCATCTCTACAAGTTCTAAACCTATACCTACTTTCCTTCTCCCTAGACACTAACATCTAAGACAAATAGTAGCCTCAACACTATTGTCTTATCCTGACATAAGAGTTCAATGCCCCAAAGTTATCCAATTTGAAAATGAAACATATCCTAATGGTCATCCTAAGTGATTTAATGCAAGTTATTACTCCAAAGATATTGATATAAATATAAAATCAACCCTCATTTATTCCTCACCTAGCATTTTGAAAAAAGAGCATTAAGTTGATCAAAGCTTCCCTATTTATTCCTATTTCTATACCAGTCATAGGGACTACACATCTACAAGTCTAAATTACTAGAGCAACCCAATACCTTGATTTTCCAAGTTACAAGTTAGGTCATTATTGTACTTACTTTGCACATATTATATGATTCACATACAAGCCAACATGTCAGGGAAAACTACATGAGTCTAAGGCCCTCTTATAGAGTATTGTCTATGTAATTAATTCCCTCTAATAATAGGGTCTTTGAGATCATCTTGGCATCATGTGCCCACTAACCCATTTTTTTCTAAGGTCACTATAAATATGGAGAACTAGGGTTTTTCCATTTCATAAGGAGCAATAGTCCATGACCCAGATTTGAATGCACTAGAGTGAAGGTGAATAAAAACCCAAAAGCATCCAAGTTGTCACATCATTTTCCAATAGGTATTCCATATATGACACTAGCATTGAACCTAGATATTAGTGTTGACACAACTATCTAAGGTTAACATTACTATAGAGTGTAGAAGTGTCAGAGCTAGAATCTGATGATTATTCTAGAATTTTATTCTAGCCTACTTTGTACCTATTTTAGATCTAGAACTACATTAGTATCAAAACAAACTAAGTACATCACTTATTTATAATTTATATATCTAGAATAGTTGTACTTTCCATATTTAGACTATCTAAACATAATAAATCTAGTGTATGAATATATCTGAGCTTAACATCTAATTGGCCTCTTATATATCTAATTATCACCCTTATGCCATTTCATTTTTATATACCCCTTTAATGCAAAATCTAAGATTAACGATAATATCACCTTAGATCAATATTTTATGGTTAAACACTTAGCTTATGGGTTTGACATATGCCTTTATTTGGTAGGTTTTTTACATGGGAATTGTGTTCTAAAGTCCTCCTACATTTATATTACATGGGGTTTTGGTAATATGAAAATTAATGTTTTCCAAAGTCCTCCCATAGAAAAGGAGGGAAGGTATTCCAAAGTCCTTATCCTACCACCCCATTAAGTGGAGAGAATTAGTACTCATCCAAAATGAGTGATTAATGAGCCTTGTTTATTATTTTAACCTCTTATGGTTTCCATGTGTTATAAAATGCTTGAGATTTTTATTTTGAAATGGTTAATGTGTTCTTGATTGAGTGTTAATGTGAGCCTTTCTTATAGATAATAATGATATGTCGAGCCTTATATCCATGCTTGCCACTTCTCCCTTACCCACACATCACCTTACTTTACAATTGAATGGTAATTTATATATCAAAGTTGAGAGTCTTTGGCTCAAGGGTGTCTAGGGAAATTGTATAATGATGACAATAGGAGGGAGGTGAGCCCCTCCTTGCCTTTGATTCACAATTACATTTAGAGATTGATTGGATTATACTTTTATATTTTATGGATTATAAATGCAAATGATGAGAAAAGGATTATTGGTTGTTTTTTAAGCCATTTGTTGTAATATTTATTGTTTTACGTGTGAAATAAAAAGAAAGAAAATAAGATGTAATGAGTAGGATATTTTTTGCAATAGTTTATTGTTAAGTGCCAATTGAAAGTAAGATGAGTAAATGTAATGAAACATTATTTTATGTTTTGAGTTAATTTATAAAAATTGTTTGAATATTATAATTATTTATATTTTCATAGCTTATTTCAATGAAGATCTTATTTCAAATTCTCATATTGAACACATTTTGTTAAGCCTAAAAAGGACTAAGATCACTTAGATAATTTTATTATAATTTTAGACATCCCAAATTTTTTCAATTATTATTTTAATGTAAACTATTATTAATCAATATTCTAATGCAATTTATGGTTTAATTTTAGGATATAAAAATTAATTTTTATGAATTTTTAAATTAAAATTATTAAAATTGCCTAGTTCCCTTTATAAATTGCTCAATATTCATACAATTTTACTTCAAGTCAAGGGAGGGAAAAAGTGCCCAAACCAATTTTATATGGAAGTTTTCAATTTTTTAAAATTGATGCTTTTCATTTCATGAATTTAGGGCCTATGATTTTCTAGTTATGAATTTTTGAAATCCATGTACTTGTAGAGTAATTTATTTATTAACAAGCCCTTTGGAAGGGTACAAAAAAAATTATTAGGAAATTCAATAGGTAAGTTATGTGTGGTGAGTTTCTAATCCCCAAGGGTCACCAGTAGAGTGGTGGTGACTGTCATGGTCAATGTTTTTGGCAATGCGTCTTACCATCATCACTTTAAGGAAAGTGGTTAAGAGACCACATGGCTCATAAGCTACACAATAAGTCCCCACCACTAGATAAAAGCCATGGGTAATGTTGACCACCACCCAAATTTTACATAATGGTATTCATTTAATTAAATTAAATTTTTATTTAATATGAATTTCAATATGTTTTTTTATAAAGTTTGGTTACTAAAAATTAAATTAAACCAAAACTATATAATTAGAGTTGAACCATTTTGTGTAGTCAATTACAATAACCCAAAGACCCAAAGGTGGGGAGATGCAAAATATAACCCCCTCAATTTTTATTTCTTATTTATGGATGAAATTTTAAGGCCTAAGACTTCATGGTTTTTAAGATATGACCTATTTGTTCAAGAGAGGTCCTTTTTTTCCTTCCTAAAGTTTGTGGGCTACTGAAAGCCTCAAGATAGGTTGACACAAAATGAAAAAATACTTAATGTCTTCCCCTCTACCACATGAACTAAAAATAAAAGTTTGAAATTGAAATTAAAAAATGATATCTTCTTTAGCCTTATTGGTGGTCATTAATAGATGTGGTGGAGCTTGAAGCTCCCAAATACCTTTTTAAAGACTATTAGAGTTTGATACCTCATGGATACTTACCAAGAATATGGGTACCTATAAAAGCAACCTAAACATGATTTTTTTAGATAGATCAATAAAATAATAGAAAAAAGAAAAAAGAAAAACAAACTTAGAGATTCCATTAAGGATAATCATCCAAGGTTGAGGAAGGAGAAGAGGGATAAATCTAGACAAGTCATCCTTTAAAACCTCCATTATATTTTCCAAAATTTAATATTTAATCATAAAAAATTATTGGAAACCTTTATTATCATACTTAACGACTTATAGGGTTTCCTCATCATTGACTGAATTCAATGATCAAGATTGAAATGATCCAACGACTGAGATAAAGCTCTCCATACTTAAGGATCCAAACAAGTACATTTCACACCCATTTTGAGTTCATAAGAGGATCATGAGTCTCTTGATACATATATATCTTACAAGATAAGTCAACTTTAAAATAGATCCAAGTTGTGACTTCAAGTGTGAACTGAACCCTATGATTGGCTGAAATTGTTTGGTATCCTCCTTGAACCTCATTGAGAGTTTGGATGAATCATTTGAGTAAATGGTAGATAAAACTCACCTCATTTTATTCAATTTTCCATTGTAAACCTTGGTTCCATAGGGCCCTTTAGGTTAGCTTTGAGATTTATAGGCTTTTTTGAGAACCTATAGACTAATTAAAGAAATTAGGGTTGATAAGGTTATATAATAACTGTGTGGCCACTTTTTCATTACCATCCACATCATTTAGACATGTGAGTTTGTTTATATTCATTTTATGTCTTTTTTTATGAATAAAGTTATAAAATGGGAAATTTAGTCATCTAAAGTGTGCATTTACATTCTCAAAAAAAATTGGCATGTTTTTGTATGGTTTCAGTCATGTAGAATTTTGGGCATGACAAGATTTTTATTACTCTATGTTTTTATTATTTTGGGCCTCACTTGTCTCCCCTGATGTTTATTTTATCTCTCCTCATTATTTACTTTGTTTCCATATGTTATTTTATGCTTACAAGGCTATAAATGATATTTTGATTATATATCACCTTAGTATTGTATACTTGGAAAACTCAAACCTTGGTTATTCCTCTCAGTTCTCTAGCTTTCCTAATTCCACAAGTATCACATCTTCTCTATCCTTGTGCCTCTTGGCCTATATATCTTATTCTTACCAATATTATATTGATGACATGGGTATTATATCTTGACTAAAATGCTTAAAATGTACTTATCTTCCATTTCTACAAGTTTTAAACATGTACCTATTATCCTACTCCTTGGATAATAATATTTGGGTTAGATAGTAACAGTGATGTTACCACCATATCCTAACACAAGTGTCTAGTGACATAAATTCATCCATTTTTCAAATTAAATGTATCATAATGGTTGGCCTAAGTACTTAAATGTGAGTTATTACTTCAAAGGAATTGATATAAATATATAACCATCCTCATTCATTCCTCACCTAGCTAAAACCTATGAATACCTAAGAATCAAATAGAATAGCATTTAATTGAATAAATATTCCCTATTTATTATTATTTACATACCAATCATAGGGACTACACATCTATAATTTTGAATTACTAAAAGAGCAGCCCAAGATCCTGATTTGCCAAGTTACTAGCTAGGTCACTATTGTACTTGCTTTGTGCACATTATATGATTTACACAAAAACTAACAAATAAGGGAGAACTACATAATTTTGAGGCCCTATTTGGAGTATTATCTATGTAGGTAGCATCCTTTGATAATGGGTTCATTAAGGTCAGATCAACACTATGTGCCCATTAACCCATTTTTCTCCAAGCTCACATTGAAGATAGAAATTTAGGGTTTTACCATTTCACAAGCAATGACTATCCATGACCCAGATCTAAATGCACTAGAATTAAGGTGAAGTATAATCTAGAAGCATCTTGGTGGTCACATCCTATTTTAATAGGTATTTCATATAAGACACTAATGTTGAGCCCAAACAGTAACATTGATGTAACTATCCCATACTAACATTACTATCCAAAGAGCTAGAAGCATCAAATCTAGAATCTAATGATTGTTCTAAACTCCACTTCACACCTACTTTCAACCTATTATAGATATAAAACTACATTAACATCAAAATAAGCTAAGTACTTTACTTATTTATCATTTATATATCTATCATAGTTGTAATTTCCATATTTAGACTATCTCAGCATAATAAATTTAATGTATGCTTATATTTAAGTTTAATAATTAATTGGCATGTTATAAATTTGAGTATTACCTTGTGTCATTTCATTTCTATATACCCATTTAATGTAATCTAGGTAACACCAATTTAGATTTCCCATTTTAAGGTTAAACATTTGGTGAACCTGACGTGGACATCAATACCCTAAACATACCCTTTGGGATGCTTATTACATACTTTGTGCTAATCTTTATATACTTCATATCTCTTATCATGGATTATATTGATTTCTTTTATCACTATAATTATGAAACCATCTAATTCTCCTTTAAGGAAGAATTAAAATTTACTACTCTTGTATTCTTCCAAGCACCAAAGCATGTAATATGAAATCCTTGAATGGTGGTAGTTCTTATCCCTCTAATTAGGTCCATGTTCCCACCACTTAAAGATATGAGTTCATCCATATTAAGGAATATTCAAAGCCTTTACCCATACTTCCTATACCACCATTATATGACTTTGGCATTCAATACTTGAAAAATTATGGATACCAAAGCCAAAGATTAGGCAAACATGAGGAAGTTATAATGCACCCTATATCCCTTACACATATCAAAACAAATAGGCAAGGGCTAGGATTTTCCAAAACATCTTTGACTCAACCACCATTCAGGCAACTAAACATGTACATTTTACCAAAACAATGGGTACATATGACCATGAAATTCCTTCATTTGATCATAAAAAAATTTGACAACTACATAAAGAGATTATGGTTGATGTACAAGCATCTAATAAGGGGTCAATGGCTTTAATAAAATTCATTAAACCCCCCAAAATTCCTAAATTTCTAAATAATATCCCTTTATTCAAGGGTGACGGCTTTTTCCTACCTTCATTTAAAACAAATTCCATATCAAAAAATGTGTCCTTATCAACATTTTCCAAAGATAAAATTGTTATACCCTTACTAAAGGAAAATGAAACAAAACATTTAAATAGTAAAAGTTATTCAAATGATATACCAAATGTACCAAAATTCAAAGATTTCATACCATCACCAAAATGTCCTAAATTTAGTGACCATGAACTTACACTGGTTATACATAAAGATGATGATACTCATATGCCTATATTCAAAAGAGGTGGTGGATTAAAACCAATGAAAACACCTATGACAAACACCTCTATCCCCAAAGAATATCTAATGTCTATGATGACCACTATCAGGTACCTTTAAAATCAAGTTTTCATACTCCAAATGAAAATGACTTTCCATAATGTTAGTGCACATGTTACCCCACTCAATAATCAACCTCTTCCATAATGTATACTTGAATATCCTTATCCCCAAGATTTTGAATGACAAGATTTTCCTCTCTTTTTGAGACACAAGGACCCATTCGACCACATGATTATCTATGTACATTCTTTTGGTCAATGGGCACAAGATGACAAACTATTGCTAAAATTTTTCCATGTGAGTATTTTAGATGAGGCTCAAAATTGGTTATATAGTTTACCAAAGGGTTCCTTACATATTTTATTACAATTAAAAGATGCATTTTTTATGGCCTTCAATATCCACAAGGTGCCAAAACTTACATTAGAACATTTTCATGATTTCAAACAATTTGATGATGAGTCCCTTCAAGATTATACTATTTGATTCAAAATTACATCATATAAGCTAGCATTTAGACCCTCAAATTTGGTATTACAATGTATCTTAAGTATAGGCCTTCTTTCCTCAAGGAAAGGACATTACATAAACAATATGAATCATTTACCCATTTACATAATTATGTGCATCAATATGCTTCCTTCATAATTACTCATTCAAAAAAACTTAACATTTCTCATTCCAAATACAAAATATTTATCCCTCACATAAAAGATGTAAATAGTTTACCTAAGGAACATTATAAAAAAATTGTGGTATCCCTAATTTTTATATGACCAGTTCACAAATGTTATTTAACATGGGACCACTTCAAGTTACACATCTTATGCAATAATCTCAAAGTCAACAATAAAAAAAACATCCACACAACAAGATTTAAAAATTACCTTTTACATGGGTGGTGATTATTTTTGGCACAATCAAAAATTATTTATAATATAATATGCTTAAAACAAATGGGATTCAATCTAACAAAATTATAAAACAAATGAGGTTGGAAAGACTCCTTAGGCAACATAATAATACCAATTATTTGTGGTGATAAAGTAATTCAAGCATGGGTTTGGGTTATGCCTACCATATCTCCATATGCATTTACACTAGGAAAGATTTGGCTATATCAAATGGAAACAAAAATTCATCTAAATCATGTTAGGGTGTGGAGCTAAAAGCTTCACCAGGATGCAAATTGGAGGAGGGTGTTGAGTGCAGAGCAACTGATGTCAGTCTGATCAACCGACATCAGTCATATCTAGTGAGCAAAGCAACTGACATCGGTCAGGATTGGCTGATGTTGATCATCTCCAGGCAGATAGGGACTGACATTGATTGCCTGTGCATTCCAAAACTATTAGTTACATGAATAGTTAGTTTGTTGAACAGCCAATTTTCATGTTAAAGGCTAATTTTAGTCTTGAGTTGCGTGTCTAATTATTGTAATTAGAAAGTCTAATTATTGTTTGCATGAGGTTTATTTAAGAGACCCATGGGGTTGTATTGTTATTAAGGACAAGGAAGAGATCCTTCCAATTGTAAGATCAAGTTGATCTGCAGGTTGTGCAAGATCACAGAGAAGATCTACATAGTAAGTAAGGTCATTGATTTATAGTTTGTTGCAAGATCAGGGAGATCTACTTGGAGTACATGGAGTACTTGGTACTGGCAGTATTGTTACTGACTAGTTGGAGGTGAACAACATCTCTGTGTTTGAGTTAATTGTTGTGACTGTAATTGAGAGAAAAAACTCTTGATTGAGAATTACTGGAAGTCCTAGAGGTGTGGGAAGCCTTAGAGGTGTGAGAAGAGTGTGGCATCTTCTCTATTGTATTTTCTTTCTGATGAGTTGAATACAAGATTGTATTGTCTCTCAAATTTTGTGTTATTTCTGATTTCTAGCTACTTGTTGATTTTGGTTAAATTCTATGTTTAGTTGCTTATACAAAGTACTCAATTGTGCTTCCTAATCCTGACAAAGTGGTATCAGAGCTATTTTATGTTCTAGATTCCTGAAAAAGTGGTATCAAATCCAGGGTGTTGGTTTAGTGGACAGGTTTATCAGAGCCAAGGTTGTTGGTTTAGTGCAGCTTCACAGAGCCAAGTTGCAGGGAGCAGGTGTTTGTGTTTTGATTATAGGTCACTCACAGGGGTTTCTATTTGAGTGAGAGTATAGCAATGGTAGAATAAAGTAAGCTAAGAATGGATAAATTCAATGGCACAACTTATAAATTATGGAGGATGCAGATAGAAGATTATTTGTATTAGAAAGATTTGTACTTACCATTGGGTGGGGTTGCATGCAAGCCCATGGATATGAAAGATGAAGAATGGAAGGTTCTTGATCGAAAGGCTCTGGGAACTATAAGGTTGAGCCTGGCATCATCTGTGATTTCTAACTTATCACAGGCTAAGACAATGGTAGAGTTAATGGAATCTTTGGCAAATTTATATGAAAAACCCTCGGCTTCGAATAAGGTATTTCTTATGAAGCAATTATTTAATTTTCAAATGAAAGAAGGTGGATCGGTACATAGTCATCTTAGTGATTTCCATGGATTAGTAAATCAGTTAGTTTCAATCAATATAGTTTTTTATGATGAAATGAAGGCTCTCTTAATCTTTTGCTCCTTACCTGAAAGTTGGGATAGTTTGGTAATGGCAGTTAGTAATACTGTGTCTACTTCAAATATCTTAAAAGTGGATGATGTTGTTAGTGTAATCTTGAATGAAGAAATTCATAGGAAAAGCACAAGTGAATCATCAGGTAATTCTTTGAGTGTTGAAAGCAGAGGAAAGCAAAGAGAGAAGATCGAGCAAGGGAAGTCAAAGAAAGGTAGGAGACCTAGATCCAGGCCTGGCAGGAAAATCTACTAGAAATGTGGAAAGAAAGGGCATGTAAAGAGAAATTGTTGGTTGGTTGAAGATCAGCATGAAGGAAATGAAGAAGCAGATGTTGGAGATATTGTTACACAGGATGCTCTTGTATGTTCTTTGGATAAAGTGGAATCTTGGGTTTTAGATTATGGTGCCTCTTTTCATGCAACCCCAAATAGAGCATTTTTCCATGATTATGTCCAAGGGGACTTTGGAGAGATTTATTTAGGGGATGGTAAGCCTTGTCAAATGGTTGGCAAAGGGGAAGTGTGGCTGAAATTATAGATGGGAAACACATGGGTGTTGAAGGATGTCATGCATGTCCCAGTTTTGAAGCAAAATTTGATTTCTATTGGAAAGTTGGGTGATGAGAGATGCACAGTAACTCTCATAGTAGACTCTTGAAAAGTTACCAAGTGTGCACTTGTTTTAGTGAGAGGTAAGAAAGTAGGTACTCTTTATCTATCTACTTGTATTACTAATTCTCCTTCTAGTTTATCTACTTTAGCTGTAGATTCGAAGATGTGGCTTCATAGGCTTGGTCACATGAATAAGAAGGGGATGCATGTTCTTGAGTCAAAAAGTAAGAGTTCAGATATGGGAGGCATAAATCAAGATTTCTATAAGCAATAGAAAAAAGTAAGGTTTCTTAAAACTACTGCTACAAGAAAGGATCGAGTTTTTTGCATAAAGAGGAAATTTGATGTTTTTGGCAAGAATAAGAAAGCCTTGGTGTTTATGGAGAATATGACAGATAGAGATCAGTCACAGGGGTTGAATAATTATGAGCAGGGTAGTTTGAACAAGGTTATGATTCAAAGTAAGCTCGTGGGTAAAAATTCATCACTCATAGGAAAACACAGGTACTAGCATCGGTCAGATAGAATTGATGTCAGTAGACAAGTGGACACTGGCATCAATCAGAGAACTAACGTCGATAGACAAGATATTGGCATCAGTCAAGGGACCAGCATCGGTGAATAGGAGGATTCGACATCGATCATGTGCAGACTAGGGTCGGCTAAAAAATAGATTTTGGGCAGACAGTGAGCTATCAAGGGGTCTCAAATGCCCATATGGAGGACTAAAAGGGTAAGTAAGCCTCAAATTCATTATTCCCCTTATTTACACTACTTGTTACTCACTGATGGTCAAGAATGAGGAAGTTTTAAAGAAGTAGAGTAGGTAGAATCTAGAAAATAGTGGGAGCATGGCATGGATGAGGAAGTTGATTCCTTGGGAGATAACCAAATGGGAGGTTTGGTAGAGTTACCAATAGAGTTAAAGAAGAGAGAGAATGGACACGTGAGACAGAAGGCCAGGGTATATGTTCTTGAGAAAGCTACAGGATAATGGAGGTTTGACAGGTGTATGACAAAGTAGGGCTTTAGTCAATGTCAGTGTGACCATTGTGGTTTCTTTACCAGTTTGGATAATATTAGCTACATTATCTTGTTACTGTATGTAGTGTGTATGCTTGTTGCAGGGTCACACATGCAGGGAGTTGTTGAGCTAAAGGTAAAGTTAGTTCAGAGGTGTGTCATGAAGAATTTAGGAGCAGCGAAATTCTTTGGCATGAGTATTCTTAGAGACAGGGAAGATCATAGGTTGATGTTGTCTCAGGATGATTATGTGAATAAGGTAGTGCAGGATCCAAAACATGCAAGCTCACCTATGGATGGATAGTTCATAGAATAGTGTCCCCAAGCACATGATGAGGTTAAGTACATGTGTACTAAACCTAAGTTTACCCAAGCAATGGGTGCTATTAGAAAGTTTATGGTCAATCTGGGAAAGAAGCACTAGAGAGCAGTTTAGTGGATTCTCAGGTATCTGAGAGGGACTAGCAGCAGGTTAACATGCGATGCAGGGTCAGACACTTCTCTACATGGGTATGTAGAATCAAATATGGTAGGTTACTTGGATGATAGGTGGAGCACCAAAGGTTATGTGGTGGTTGGTCTTCAAGATTGAGCTTGAAGAGGGATATAAGCTAGGAAACAAAATTAGATGATGTACAGGTACAGGTACAGGTGTAGCTATTTATCTCCAAGTGGGAGATTGTTAGGGTGTGGAGCTAAAAGCTTCACCAAGATGTAAATTAGAGGAGGGTGCTGAGTGCAAAGCAACTGATGTTGGTCTGATCAACTGATAGTGATCATATCCAGTGAGCAAAGCAACTAACATCGGTCAGGATCGGTTGACGTCAGTCATCTCTAGGCAGACAGGGACCGACGTTAATCACCTATGCGTTCTAGAATTGTTAGTTACATGAATAGTTAGTTTTTTGAACGACTAATTTACATGTTAAAGGATAATTTTAGTCTTGAGTTGTGTGTCTAATTATTGTAATTAGAAAGTCTAATTATTTTTTGCATGAGGTCTATTTAAGAGACCCATGGGGCTATATTTTAATTAAGGACAAGGAAGAGATCCTTTCAATTGTAAGATCAGGTTGATATGTAGGTTGTGCAAGATCAGGGAGAAGATCTACATGGTAAGTAAGGTCATTGATTTGTAGGTTATTGCAAGATCAAGGAGATATACTTGGAATACGTGGAGTACTTGGTACTGGCAGTATTGTTACTGACTGGTTGGAGGTGAACAACAACTCTGTGTTTGAGTTGATTGTTGTGACCATAATTGAGAGAGAAAACTCTTGATTGAGAATTACTGGAAGTCCTAGAGGTGTGGGAAGCCTTAGAGGTGTGAGAAGAGTGTGGCATCTTCTCTATTATATTTTCTTTTTGGATGAGTTGAATACAAGATTGTATTGTCTCTCAAATTTTGTGTTGTTTTTTATTTCTAGTTACTTGTTGATTCTGGTTAAATTACGTGTTTAGTTGCTTATACAAAGTAATCAATTATGCTTCCTAATCTTGAAAAAGTGGTATCAGAGCTATTTTATGTTTTAGATTCCTGACAAATCAGAAAAGTATTTCCTTTCCTCATGAAGATACATTAATACATATATTAAATTATAGCATTACATCTTTTACTACACATGCAAAACATGAGGAGGAACATGCTATGTACCTTTTAAATCTATCCAATCATGATGAAAATAATGTAAAATATATAACTTAAGGTTGTAATGTTCACAATGGGGAGATATTTATGGTCATCCACTATATGCCATCATAGGATGATATTTCCTATTCAAAAAAATTAAAAAATACCAAAAAAAATAAAAAACATTCAAAACTCCAAAAACACTTTTGGCACTTACATGTTTTATTTTCTCCTTGGCATACATGTGTTACTTCCATATTAATGGATGGAATACCTAGTTACTCCTACATACACATATGTGTCACTCTTCTACTTGAGTGTGATACATGCATACACAGATACATAATACATTCATATTTTGGATGTTGGTCCTTCCTTCTACTCATGTCATATGGACATTGGGGGAATCTGCATCTTTGATCTTGATATACATAATTATATGATTCGATGATCACTCTACATTATCATGTTCAAGCTTACATATTTACTTACACATGCCTATTATCTATAATTATATCTTACATAAGGTACTTGATATGTTATACACGTGACATAATTTTCATAACACATTGGATCCATGGGCTACTATGACATGTTTATACTATTTGCTTATGCTTTACTTCATGCACTTATTTGAGTATATTGTATTCCTTTTTTTATCATTTTAAAATGATCCTTTTCTTATGGACCTAATGTAACAACCCCACTAAGCTTAACTAGAATTAAGTAAAAAAAATTAAAAAACACTATCTCAGTAACAATTTCCATTTTATTAAAATTAGAGAATTAGTGATCTTTAAATAAATACATAAAAATAAATCTAACCATTTACCAATGGTTTATTACTAATTAATTTATTAAATGATCACTTAATAAATTACATATCTAATTTTGTAATTAAATCTCATAATATTAACATAACTACTAATTTACAATTTAGCCATTGTTAATACAAACATCAAAACTGCGACTGAAATATAGCCAATTATTGCAACTATAAAATTTCACCAAAAGGTATAATTTTTACATTATTACACAACTTAATAATAATTTGCAAATTATACAATGTTTCATGAAACATATGAGTCTCAACAAACTCGATTACATCCATAAATAATCATGATTGTAGTCTCTATCAGTTGACTATTGGAGGGGAGGGAGAGCATCACCTGAGTGTTTTTCCACACCAACCATAGAGCATAGATCCCCTACATAATCTCCCAACTAAGGAATGACCCTCCCTTCATGGATGGGTTGATGATGATGGTGTGAGAATCAATAATTGTCAATCAGAACTTATGTGTTGTAAGATAACTATTACATGCAGCATATCATAAAGAAAACCATTCTAACAGATATTTAGAAAAACATGTAAACTAAATCAAATAGGTGAATTGACAATGGTTTAACCATAAACATTAATTTAGCCAAAGTTTTAATATAGTTTCTTGATCTCTAAAATCAGTCAAATTCACACACATAACTCAATTTGATTTATTTAAATCTATCTATTAATGACACTAACTAAATATGTTAAGTTTGTCTCACCTATTTATTTAGTGTCATTAATATCAAATTAATATACATATAAATATATTAAATGATAAGATCAGTAATTTAAAACATATAGTTTTCAAACTCATAATTCCACAATAATGTAATGACATGTAGCTTTAAATATCCACATAAAGTCCATCTTATACATCATAACATACTGAAACTATCACCTTATTGAATTCATATTTATAGCCAATAATTTAAACAATTGATTGTTCACATCTACATAGACAATTGGAATAGTGTAACAATTCTTCATTATGAGAATAGTCCTACTCATTAAAATAAAACCTATAATAATGCTTAATTTAACCTTGAAATGCCATTCATGCATATTAAGAGTTTCATTTTATGCAATTTACCAGATATCAGACCAAAATAATATATTATAATTTCATCATATTTTCCCAGGTTTCAAATAGGTTATATCAAGATATTAGTGTTATAGATGAATGTTATTTTATACATTTCATATAGTCTCCATTATGTGTGTAATGCATGTAATATACATATATATATATATATATATATATATATATATATATATATATATATATATATATATATATATATATATATATATATATATATATATATATGTTCATTCATATGTAAACAATTGTATGTTTACATTAAGTTTTTTATGGCATCCATGTATACTTCTAAATAGTATACTTACATAAAAATGAACATATGCATGTGTGTGTGTGTGTGTGTGTGTGTGTGTGTGTGTGTGTGTGTGTGTGTGTGTGTGTGTGTGTGTGTGTGTGTGTGTGTGTGTGTGTATAGCAACTAAAGATTTTTATACCACAACACCAGTACTAAGTTTATCCATGAAGACTGATAAGTCAATATACATGTGTAGGTAGTATAAATACTTACAACATCAATTATATAAACATGACTACCACTTATCTTATATACAACTATCCAAACACCCTAATACTCATACACTATTTTATTTCTCATATATAATTATCAATATGATTGTTGTACACTAAGAGTGTCCCAACCATAAATACATGGTTACTCTTAATACACTAATAAATGTACATTAGTATGTAATACACTATAACCATCCTCAAGCAAGAAAAGTAAAAGATATAATTTGTAGCCATAAATAAAACTAAGTATTCCTTTATTGTCAGAGGTAAGCATTAACCATAAAATTATAAGGGATTCCATTTCGAGTAAGAATTGACCCATAAATGCTATACACATCAGGGTATAAAAAAATTGATAACCCTATGGAGTATACACCATTAATATGTATTCAAAAAAATACCTATAGCTGACTATACACCAAAAGACCCAAATAACTAATATATGTATACAACTAGATCTTCAATGGAAATAACCCTTAAATAATGCATTTTAGTAATATTTATTTATTTAAAATATAACATGTAATTACTTAGGTGTAAAAGAATAAGGAAAAATCATACAATATAACAAATTTTTATAGCTAAACTTATTACGCTTTACCCAAATCAACTACATAGAAACAACTATGACTCACTTATTTGAACCACAAAATTTTATGCACTTAACAATAGCGAGTCATCATAATACACAACATGGTATACTAGTTCCATGGCATTTGGATTATAAACTATGGTTGCCATTAAAAAAATGTATAACTAAGGTTAGATTACAATCTACAATAGGGTTATTAGTTTTATTACCAAAAATAATTATGAGATGGGATTCTAGAACACCCTATGCATTAGTTCAATCATGTGGATGGATTAATTCCATCCATATGGTCAAATCTATGAACCCATAAAATAAACCTAACTCCTTGATAAATTTATCAACGCCCATCAACATAAACTCATATATAGTTATGGTAATAATAGGAGAAAACACAAAGTGCAAACCCTACCTTGATTTGAATAATAACATTGACTTCACAATGCCATCAAATATCATTAAAAAAGTCATGATTCAAAAGTCTTTTGACTTTGTAAAATAATCATGTATAAATCAAACTTTAATCTATGCTTCAAATATTCCTCAACAATATGATTTAATTAATATACATAAACTAACATAGTCTAAGTATAATCATCACTATACAAATCAATTAATTCCCTAATGACTTTACTTTAAATCATATACATTCCAAGGTTTATTTGTAAATCCTCTACTGAAATAATTTAATTTATTGATAATACATTCATTACCCTCCATAACATATTATAACGATGTTTAAAACTCATATGGAACATAGTTGCAGGTAAATTAAGACAGCCATATATGAATTTTGATCTCATAATTACAACCACATGAACAGGGTTAGGTATTGTATAAACACAAAAATAAATCAAATCCAAATGTAGAAAACATATTAACAACTAAATACAAGTTTCAATAAATACCAAATCAACTAACAATTAACAAACAACTTATACTTTATGTGGTGTGTGTAGGGTTCCCATTTAACTCTCTCATCCCACACTCATCTCCATTTCCTCCATCCTCTCCAGTGATACTTTCCATCCATCATCATCTGAGGGGTGGACTCTATCATGCATCTACCTTCGAATAATAAAGGTAATTAATTTTTATCATGATAAAATACATAACATAATGGTGTATAAAATGAAGTAATCATCATCATAATTTATAATAACACATAAGTATAGCTAACTTCACAAGTTAATGATCATGAAAGTAAGCAATATACAACTATCCATAATCAATATATAATAATCTAACTTACTAAAATAGTAATCAACCAATCATTAACCATAGAATCCATAAATCAATAGGTTAACAAGTTTAGATAAGGATTTAGGATGTAACATCCTCCCCCTAAAGTTTTTCATCATCTTGATGACTTTTATTCCCTATAATAGTTCTAAAATTAAACATTATTTAGTAGAAAATGAAATAGTATCTATTAAAATGCTAAGTAAAAAAATGAAGAAACAGTCTGTAGAACTCATCAAAATCTTCCTAAGTGACACTATCTTTAGAATATTAGTCCCACTAGACCTTGCACTGAGACACTTCTCTATTATGTAAACTAAGTTTGTGAGTATCAATTATTTTGATTGGTTCTACTATGAACACCCAAGGATCTAGAACCTACAAAGTATTCCAATCCAATACATGATAAGGATCAACTACATACTTTTTAAGAGATGACACATAGAATAAATTATGAAAGAGAGCTATATTTGATGGTAAATCAATCATATACACTACAAGATTGATCACGTACAAGACCTCAAAGGGTCCCACATATCTTGGTGATTTTTTTTTTATTTACCAAACTTAATAGAGCTATTTTGAGGCTTAACCCATAGAAATATTTTATCACCAACAAAAAACTATCTTGTTGTCCTTTTCAAATTAGCATAACATTTATGTATAGCAGTTGCCTTAGCCAACCTTTGTATGAATTTTTTGACTTATTCTTCCATCTCTACAAGCATTTTAGGACCAAAGACTACCATGTCTTCTAGCTTGTCCCAACCAATTGGTGTTCAACACCTCCTTCCATATAATGCTTCAAATGGAGCCATCTTTAAAGTTGATTGGTAAGAGTTATTATAATCAAACTCTATTAGTGGAAGATATTCCTCCCACTTGTATTGTTGATCTATGTAATACATTTGAATAAGATCTTCTAAAAATTGGTTTATCCTCTCTATTTATCCATATGTTTTTGGATAATATGTCGTAATAAAGTTCAATTGTGTGCCCAAATCTAAATTTAGAGTCAACCAAAACCTAGATGTCATTCTCAAAACTCAATCAGAGATGATATTCTCTAGAAACCCATGTAATAGGTACTCATTTTTCACAAATATTTTTGTAATCATATGTGCATTATCCGTTAAATTACTTGGTATGAAGTGAGATACCTTGGTTAGTTTTTTAATTACTACCAAGATCATGTCATGATGATTCCATGATAATGGTATGCCTTGGACAAAGTCCATACTAATTACCTAGCACTTCCATTTTGGTATATCATGAGAATATAACAATCCTGTTAGATGCATATGTTTAGCCTTCACACGTTGACACTCTAAACAATGAGACACAAAATCTATTGCATCATTTTTAATTTCTTATAGAAATAGAGAGGTCATATCTTAAATATGAGCTTAGTCACTCTAATATTACCTAAATAAGGGGCATTGTGCAATTCTTTTAGCACTGTACTCCTAATATTCTCTCTATTAGGTATATACATTTTATCATTGCACCTTAAAAGACCATCATTCTGCAACTTGAATACTTTAAACTTAGGGTTTTGATAATATTTTGACAAAGCCTTCTTAATATGTTCATAACATTCATCTTTAAAGGAGAATTCAATTTCTTGATTATGGAAATTATTCTTAATAGTATCTAAAGTTGTTATGTACCTTCTATAACTTAGGACATCTATAACTCTATTTACCTTGCCCTTGATGTAACTTCTATCAAAATGAAAATTAGATAAGAAATTTAACCAACATCTTTGATGTGAAATCAAGTTTTATTGGGTAAAGATATACCTGAGCCCTAAGTTATCATTCTTGAGCTCAAATGGATTCCCTAACAGATAATGCCTCCAAAATTTCAAGGCATTCAATATTGTAGTAAGTTCCAAATCATGTGGGGTATAATTTATCACATATGGATTAAGCTTCCTAGAATCATATGCTATAACTGAACCATCTTGCATAAGAACTCTTTCAATATCATCCCCAGATGCATCTTTAATCAATGAGCACTGACCATTAGGATTGGGAACTCTTAGCATAGGTGTAAAAGTGAACCTCATTTTTAGCTCTTGAAAGGCTTTTTTACACTTGTCTGACTAGACAAAACTCTAATTTTTTCACTGAAGAGAGGTAATTAGGTTATCTATTTTTTAAAAATTTAGAACAAATTTCTTATAATAACCTACTAATCCCATAAAACTTCTTACTTCATGCATATTTTTAGGTTTTGGCCACTCCATTATGGCTCTTATCTTCACCAAATCAATTGAAATTCTATCTAAGGAGATAATTTGGCCCAAATATTTCACTTTCTTCTTAAATAATGCACACTTGGAAAACTTACCATATAATTTGTGCTTTTATAAATATTGTAAAACTAACTCTAGATGTTTCAGTTGTTCTTCTTCATTTTAAGAATAAATGAGAATATCATCTAGAAAAACTAACACAAAATAGTCTAGATAATACATAAAAACACTATTTATAACAATCATGAATGTTGTTAGAGTATTTTTTAACCTAAAATGAATCATTGTAAATTCATATTATCCGCACCAAGTTCTAAACATTGTTTTGGGAATATCTTCTTCTTAGACTTAGCTGGAGATACCCTACTCAGAGATCTTTCTTATAGAAAATCATTGCCCCACACATTTAATCAAAGAGATCATCAATACAAGGTAACAAATACCTATTATTTATTTTTTCCTTGTTCAACATCCTATAATAACAAAAGTGAAGATTACCATATTTCTTAACCAACACCACTGGTGCACCCTATGGTGACACACTTAGTTGAATCAACCCCTTAGATAATGTAGATGATTTTTGAGATCTATGCATTAAATCATGAATTTCAATCAATCCAAATAACCAACTACCTATTTAAAGTGATATATCCATTAAAACCAAGTGTAATGGATGAATAAAACCAATTCAAAATAGTATTAGAATCCTAAAGCTAAGTTCTCTACACCATGATCAAACAAAATGCAAAATAAAAAGAGATTAATATTGGATTGATATACCTTGACTCAGATTTGTGACATTATGATGGTATGATAAGGATGTTTCATGAAGGATTCAATGACTAAATTGGCATGGAGAAGTTAGACAACTACTCATTTTCTAATTGGACATGGATTCCTTACAAGGTTTCTAGATGGCCTTCCATGGAGGAGAGGAGTGGTTTAAATAGAAAGAAGAGGAAAATATAAATGGTGAAGATTTGAAGTTGGTTAAAGAAGATCAAGGGATGGTAATTATCCAATGAATTTAAAATTTTTTAGGAGGGGTGAGAATAGAGAAGGTTCTAGATTTGGAGGGTTTTAGAATCCTTTTTAGTACTAATGATGATTATATGGGGGATTAGATGGGGATTAGGTGAGGATTAGGTACTAGGGGTGTAGGAGAGCCTAGGCATAGGCTAGCAGGTGGGTAGGTGGGTTATGTGAATCTAAAATTCCCAAATAATAGGTAAATGGGATTAGATTAAGATAATGGAGATTTAGGATGAATTAATGATGAAGTGAGATATAATAAGGTTAGTAAATGATAAAATATTAAAGAAGGGTATATTAGATAAGTGACTAAGAAGGGGATAAATTAGTAGGATAAAATAGAATAAATGGAATGAATAGAATTAATGTCGACTAATAGGAATATTAGTGATGATAATGTAAGTGCATACATTTTGCCCCTCTTTAAAAGGGAATTATGAGTGGATGAAGTAGGTGTAATAGTTTTCAAAGAAAGACCATGTCATGGATGTGTTTCTCTATATTTTTTTGCTAATTACATTCAGAAGAAAGAAGAAACTAAAGGTTAAGGTCAGGGGTTTGTACGTTACCCGGATTAAGTTGTGCATTGTATCCAAGTGTTGTAGGAGCTCCTCTTTGGTTGTGGAGGAAGACACCTATAGAAAGAATAAGACTTAAACAAAGAGAGTGTTAGATAAAGATATGGTGGACTGCCAAGCACATGCTTAGTCTCGAAAGTGTAAAAACTTCCTTAAGGGATGATAGTCCACTATTTGACAAAAAGAGTGTTTGTATGAAAAGAAATGGTGAAAGACTAAGAAAGAGAAAGTAGACAACGCATACCTATTCTCTGTAATCAGTCTAACACAATCACCAACATTGGTAGTCCTATCGACATCAGTTGGTGAATATGTCGACGTTAGTTATGTTACCGATGTCGGTAGGGGCAATGGGCCTTAAACGGGTTTCAAGGTTATGTCTGTGGTCAATAGAAGGGTCTGGAAGGAGTTTGGGAACTTTAAGGTTTGTGCAGGGTTGCAAAAAAGTGAATAGGGTCTGAGGCAGGGCAAAGATAGGGGATAGGTATAAAAAGAGAGTAAGGATAAGGGGAAGGCTTTTCAGCCTCTCCAAGAAGAACTCAAGTCAGGTTCATAGTATTTAGAAATAGTAAATAGAATCTAATTACTAATGTATTCTAAATTACTGAAATGAGATAGAAGAATACTTAGCTCTGTTGGGTGAAGAACTAGTGGTGTAGAATGCTTATCCCTATTGTCACTGATGTCACAGATCTCATGTAATGTTTTCAACCCAATGTTTGGAGTGATTTTTGTAGAGTTTCTATAGCCTGGAGAGTGATAGTCAAATTTTGATGCTTAGTCTCAAGGCATGCGCGTTGATATCCTAGAGTTTGAGAGCCAGCGAGAGAGGAGAGAAGAGAGAGAGTGTTTGGGGGGGTAGAGAGAGAGAAAGAGCAAGCCAGAGAGACCCAGAGAGACCTAGAGAGAGAAGAGCTTGGGTTATCTAATTGACGTCAATGGTACCACTGACATCAGCCGATAGTTAACCGATGTCAGTGGCTAAAGAATGGGTAAAAGGGAGCTCTTGGCATGTTTCTCCATCTGCCAAGTGCATTTGCTGTTGGAGAATGGTCAAAAGATAGGTTTATTAGGAACAAGCATTAGTTAGGCAGTTAGGATGGAGTAAGAAGAGGTCTTAGGTAGTTAGGATGATTCATAGGTTAAGAAAAGGTCTTAGGGCGAGGTGTCTAGGTGAGGTGTCCAAGGTGAGGTGTCTAGGTGAGGTCATTAATTTAAAATAAGTAATTTATTTTAAATCAATAAAGTGTGTAAGTGGTTAGAAGAGGACCAAGGGGGGGTCGACACAATATTAGTGTCTACATTTGCCCCTTTTTGTCTTGTGGTTTGTTTTGATGAACTACAAGACAAAAATAGGAGTAAGTTGCCCTAAGTATGGGATAAGGTGTAGGTTTCCCCAGGTATGGTGAGGAGGCATTCCCCCTCAAAGCAGGAATCGAGAGAAGGCAATCTGAAATCAATTATTGATTTGATAAGCAGTGGATGGTTAAGGTGAAGTTTGAGTGTGAACACTACAAGAGTTAAGATTGCACGTATACCACTTCACATGATAGGCAGGTTAAATTGTCACAGGCAAGGTCAAGGAGTGCTAAAATTAAAATAACCGGTCCCCAACTTTTTAGTTGTAGCTGATTGGGTTAAATGATCAAAGTTGTAGCTCCAATGGTCATCGTGTTCTAAGTATCCGAGCTAGGAAGTGCTCCTAGAAAACATGAAAATGTCACAAATATTGGGGATCAATTTGGTCACGATCCAAAAATACGTGTGAGGGTCATAATGTGGGTTGTGTATAATTTTCTAACTATTTATGAGGTAGCATATATGCAATCAAAACAACCAATGCAAAGTTGTCTCAAAAGTGGTTGTGGTCTGAGGAGATAGTTGCGATCTCCAAGGTCGTTAGTCAGGTCGATCAGAGATATAAGTGATCTCAAATGTAGTTTGTTGTGGTCAGGGAGATGTATGTGATCTCCAATGTGCCCCATGAGAAGTTTAAAGTGACTTCTATAGTGTCAGGGTTGGTTGTTTGGTCATGATTTTGGGCTAGTATAGATAGTTGGTCCATTAGGTAAATGAACCAATGAATGGCCGAGCTAACCTCAGAAGACCCCATGTCAACTGAGTGCTACCTACATAGCCCCTATTTTAAGGGCCTCAAGCCAATGTAGTCTCCCCAAAAGGGAAGAAGAGGGTAGGTTATGGATTGGTTTTGACTAGGTCAAGTCATGGTTAAAGGTTATATGGTTGGTCCATTAGGTAGATGAATGAACGAATGGTTGAGCTAACCTTAGAAGACCCCATGTCAACTGAGTGCTACCTACATAGCCCCTAGTTTAAGGGCCTTAGGCCAATGTAGTTCTCCCCAAAAGGGAAGAAGAGGGTAGGTTATGGATTGGTTTTGACTAGGTTAAGTCATGGTTAAAGGTTATATGGTTTGTCCATCAGGTAAACGAACAAATGAATGGCCGACATCCTTAGGGAGACGAACGAGTGAATGGCTGAGCTAACCCTAGAAGACTCCGTATCAACTAAGTGCTACCTACATAGCCCCTATTTGAAGGGCCTCAGGCCAATGTAGTTCTCCCCAAAATGGAAAATGGAGTCAAAGAGGTTGTTGGTTAGTTTGGTTATGTTTTGAAATGATGATGTTATAGCCTTTTCCATATTGTGTGATGGTGTATGCTGCAACATAGGTTATGTGGTTTTTCATCCTTAACAATTTTCCATATTCGTGATGGTGTATGCTAAAAATGAAATGAGTTTATGTATGCTTCAGCAAGTTTCCATATTGGTGATGGTATATGCTTGACATAAATTGTGTTTGGTTGATAGTTTCCATGTGTATTGTTTTCCATAGAAACTAGTGTGAATGGGCTATGATAATTTATGTAACACAAATTGGTATTTGTATTAAATAAATCATTATGTTATGTTAATGGTGAGAACATGTTTTGGTTTGGTATGGTTGGGTTTGGTTGTATGTGATGAAGGTGTATAAGAAGTGAAAGGCATTTTTCTCTTTCATTGACAAGGACCATAGTGATAGCATAGATAGGATTTTTGTAAACAAAAAACCCCATTCATGCATTACATCATTGACCGTTGGTTTTTGTTAGAAAATTACTCTAATCATTTGACGTTAAGTGAGCTCAAAGTCCCTTGAGTATGTTGGGGTAATAGGTGTGATTATGTGATATGTGAGGATAGCTTAACCCTTTTTAGCAGGTATAACTTTACCCCTTTTATAGGTGACCCTGAGAACGGCTATAGGCAAGTCCATGACTTAATAGTTTGTCAGTCTTTTTTTTTTTGGTAGACTGATCAATGCAGGAAGTCTACTTGGGGATGTTGTTTTGTTTTGTGGTCATATGAAGCTGATCGATGTGGGCATATTTTGAGAGGGTGTTGTTTATGGTAAAAATCTAGGTATAGCCATCCTTCAAGAGAGTGGTCTATGTTTTGCTTTATAAGTTTTGATGTCTTTGAATAGTTGTCCTTCAAGGGAGCAGTCTACTAATTATAGCAAGTATGCAGCTGTCCTTTAAGGGAGCAGTCTACATTTATAGTTAATGACCTTTGGTTAGGCATCCCAATTTTATGTTTTTGTTTGTTGACTAAAATTTTATTCATGGACTAGACTATAGAGGTTTAGAGGTTTCCCTTTTATCAGGACAAAGCATTAATGCTTAAAAAAGGGTTAACTAATATTTTTAGGGAAAAAGGGTTGAAAGGAATAGGAATGAGGATGACAAAAGGTTGCTCAAGGGATGAGCTTAAGTTAAACATCAAGTGAATGATTACTTGATTAACAGTAGAATGGTCATAGATGTAAGGCACTAAGGGGCTCAAGTTCTGGTCGGCCTTCAAGAGAAGACAGACGATAAGTGCATGATCCATACCTGTGTGTTATGATATAAGGTCCGAGCCAATTAGGAGCCAACTTGCCTCGTTTGCTTCTTTCTATATTGGTCACATGTTGGTTTTCTTTAAGGATGAGATCTCTGATTTTGAAATCTTGCTCTTCTATATTTTTGTTATAGGCATGGTTGGTTGATGCTTGGCAAAGGAAAGTCATCCTTTGGGAAAGCTAGGTTGAGATTGGGTAGTCAGTAGAAATTCAAATTCCCCCAGTTGCTTTTGTGATAGGGACAATGTTTGACACCCATTGCGGATAATCAATGGGTTGGATAAATGAGATGGAGAGAAAATGTTGAAGCTCCTCTTTGACAAGAAGTGTGACACTAGGATGCATCCTGAAAAGCATTCATGATAGGCTTAGTTTGAGAGGGTGAGATCCTGATCTTCCAGGTTGTAGTTTAGAATTTCAGAATCACTGAAGGTGATGGAGGCAATGGTTGGTAATGATTTGACTAGAGCAGCCAGTGGTCAGGGGTCTTCAGGTTAGACCTCCATCGCCTGTAAAGCTTTGATTAAAGCTTAGTCATGTTGTGGAGAGATTTGAATTAGGTCATATAAAGACATCTTCATAGGTGTTTGGTGAAGTTGTTTCACCATGGAGTCATGAATTGCCCCAGAAGATGTTGGTTGGGATGTGCCCAAGATTGAAATCTTGGGTTTTGGTGGTTGAGAAGTCTTGACAAATGGATATGTCCAAGGGATAAAAACCTTCTCTTTTCCTTTATCCTTCATGGTTTGGGACTTGGTGGCCACATTGATGGTGTTGATTTCAAATAAAGGGGGAGAAGGTGGTAGAGAGACCATAGTTTGATGATGGGATCCCGATGACGGTGAGGATGTTTGGGAGGCATGGGATGGTGTCAGAGATTTTTCAAAAGGGTCCTTAATGAGAAGGGTACCATTTTTCAGGTGTTGGTAGATGACAACTTTAAGAGCACAACAATGCTCAGTATCATGCTTAGGTGTGCGATGATATGCACAAATTTGAGTGTCATTGAACCAAGCTGGTTTTGATATGAGAGGTTGGAATGGTTTAATGGGCGAGAGAACAATGCTAGAAGACTGTAAAAATTAGTGTAATAGCAAAGCATAGGAACCCACTAATGGGTATGTGCTCTTTGTTGTAGTAAAGGTTGACAACTTCTATTTAGGAGTTATAGGAGGAGTTTTTCATACCATCTTTTTGTTTGGTGGTGTGGCCACTCATGTAGATGGCATTTTCATGGTGAGAGGTGTAGAAATTTTTGGAGGAAGTATGTTTTTGATGGGTAGAGGGAGTAATGGAGGCATTTTGCCTTTGTTAGGTGTTGGTATGGGGAGCACTCCTATTAAGGTAGAAGGGTGTGGACCCACAAGTGAAGGTGGGGGAGGAGTTCTCCGATGTGGTTTAGTAGCCTTCTTTAGTTTGGTACGAGGACCACTATTGTGTGGGGTGAGGTTTAAGTCTACCTTCACTTGTGGGTGAGTGAAGTGTGATGCAAGGTGAACACCAAGAGATTTAACTTGTCTCGGTATGGTGGATGCCTATGAGGGTTTGGGTTCAGGTGTGGATGGTTGAGCTTCTAAAGATTTGGAAGTGGAAGCCCGACTCTTGTTAGAGATTTTGGGGTGATTTTTCATGAAAGGGTTGGCATTCGAAGCAGGATGTGTAAGATAAGGAGCTTTAAGTCACTCCCATAGTGCCTCATGTTTTAGATTCCTAGAATGGAGAAATCCTAAGATTTTTGCCAATCAAGAGAAGGGTTTAGGTGATGTCATGTGAGATCTTGTAGTCAATTTTTTAGAGGATTTGGGTGATCGTGAGAGTGGAAACATGTTAGACAGTGATCTCGGGCCAAAGGTGAGAGAAAACCATTACCGGATCTTCCTTGGCTGAAGTAGGTAAAGGGACAAGTTCTCTCTGTGGAGAAGGGATTGGATAATGTGGCTCTTCGAGAGGATAGAGCGTAGGGCTGATCATGGCTTCTACGTGTGGTCTAGGGGCATGGAAAGTATGATCCTCCATTGGTAATAGGAAGGATGAGGGTAGGGTTTCCAGTGTTGGTGTCGTCAAAGCATCCTCCAATATGGGAGAGGTCAAAGTAGCCTCTCCTATGTGTGAAAGGGGGGTTGATGGAGGACTGTCCTCCATTAGTGGAGGATAAATAGGAGAGGAAGGCTCCTCTAAAGGGTGAAGTAGAGGGATTATGGCCCCTCCTGCATGAGGGTGTGGGGTATGAATGGTAACTTCTTCCAATGGTAGAAGAAGAGGGAAGGTAGGGGTAATAGGAATAGGGAATATGGGTTCCTCATGAGGTATAAGTATGTGTAGAGGAGGTGTTTGATGTTGTAGGGGTGATGTGGGTAAAATAGGCTCTTCTACCCATGGTGGAGAAATGGGTTGACTAACCTCTTCAGATTGTGGGAGAGGTTGGATAGGAATGACAGGAAAGACTGTATTGACTGTGCATATGTTGTGCTCTTGGGGGTCATCAGTCATGGTCTGAACATTGTTCTGACTTGGAGGATGGTTAGGGAATGGTTGCCTAAAGATGTCTATGTCTTGGTTAGCTGGTGCACTTGGGTTATCCAAAACAAGATGCCCTTGTCTAACATGTCTTGAATAACATTTTTGAAGGTTTTGCAATTGTTCGTGTCATGACCTTTGATGCGGTGATAGTTACAAAAGTCATTTTCCCTATACCATGCAGGGATGGCTTTTGAGGGGTCAAATTGGGGTGGTTGGATTTGAGGGAGGTTGAGGACTCCTTGCTTTACTAGTTTATCCAACACGAAAGCATATGATTCTCCTATTGGAGTGTATTGATGCTGTATATACCATTGTTGGAATTGTTTTGTGATGCTTTATGATGTGGAGGACTCATATTGGTTAGTTGTGGTAGAAGATGATAATCTAAGTACCACAGGGTTTGCTGATCCCTTGGGCTTGTTATGGGAAGATGAAGATTTGGAAGAAGGTTCATTGGATTTTGCATTGGCATTTGTGCTATGCAATTTGACCTTATCTTCTTTAACAACATGGAGTTCAAGCTTTTGGGCCATGGTGAAAGCTTCATCAAATGTGCAGAATGTTTGAACCTGTAAAGTGGATGAGATGTGCTTCACACATGCTCTTGAAAAGAGCTCAATGAGCTCAGGTTGAGGTAAATAAAAGGAGAGTTGGTTGATCAAACCTCTCCAACGAGCAATGAAGTCAACTATTGACTCATCGTCGAATTGTCTAATAGAATATAGGTCTGTGATGTAGACCTTCTTAGTGATGTTGATTGAAAAGTGGTCGAGGAATAGTTGAGCTAGTTGAGTGAAGGTAAAGAGAGAATGACTAGTCATAGAACTATACCAATCAAGGGCGGCACCAAAAAGTGACATGGGAAATGTGCGAAGTAATAACGCATCATCGTGTGCTATAAGGTAGCAAGCGTGTCTAAATGCTCGTAAATGTTGTTGTGGGTCCTCTTTACTCTGAAAATGAGTAAATTTTGGGAGTTCCCACTATCTAGGATATGGTTGAATAGGGATCGAAGGATGGATAGGTTCATTATAGATTTGTTCATATGAAAGAACACTCTTTGAACCTGAAATGGATGTCTCAAGGTTGGACATCTTATCCATCAGCATCTTGATTAGATTGGCTGATGGATTGGTAGGAGGGGCACCCCCTAAGTTATAAGGTACTTGGAAGGCATTGGGAGGCGTGTATGATGTACTTGGTTATGTTTGTATAGGTGCAACATATTGGTAGTTCATCATAGGGATTGATGTTGAGGCCAAGGGGGCTTGTGTCGTAAAGCTAGAGGGCACAACTTGACTAGATTCCGCAAAGGGTGATTGGATGGCAGTGACACTGGTTAAAGGGTAAGTAGTCACTCTTATGTTTATGGGTGCAAGAGTGGGTGGGATAGAGACAATCAAGTTTTTGAATGGTGTAGAACTTGGTTGAATTGTTTATGGTTGAGGGGGTACGGAAACCCCAATGGAGGTAAGTCCAAAAATAGGAGAAGCCAAATCTTGAACATTGGCCATGGTTGGGTTATTAGTTGAGGTAATGGCCTGAGTGACCATGGGTTGGGTAATGGAGGCTGTTGATATTATTTTTATTTCAACTAAGGAAGTTGGCATCCCATAAACAGGGTTACCTGAAGGGTCTCGCATTTGGCTTCTTGCGAGATAGTGTTGGAGAGCCTTGACATTGAGGTCAAGTAATCTCTCAAAGTCTTGATCTCCTTCGAGAATAATTGGAGGTTGATTTGGGGTTGGTTGGATAAGAGTACTCTCAGTGTCTGAAGTATACTCCATTTGGTAACTTGATATGAAAGGCGAAGGTGGGAGTGGTTGTTGCCTTGTGTTGTCAACCAAGATTTTAAGCTTGACTATGTGTCAAAACCATCCAAGGAAAAAGGAGTTCAGGTTCTAAAAACTATGTATTTCAGCTTTAGAAAACCAAAATGGGTGTTTAACAACAAAAAAGTTAGGTTTTAAGCTTGTTGTTTTGGAAAGATTATTTGTTGACAGTGATCGACATCGATTTACTAACCGATGTCAGTTATGGAATGTTGTCAAGGTCGATGGGATAACCGATGTTGGTGAAGCTGAGTTGCCGACGTCAGTGGAAAAACTGATGTCGGTTTCTGTGTATTTCTAAAAACTCAAAAAACTAAAAGTTTTTGGAAGAAAAAGAAATCTTGAGTTATTTTTAGAGCTCAAAATAATGTGACCTTACTAGCTCAAAAAATTAGATAAAAAGAGCAAAATAGATGATGGCAAGCAACCTCTAAACGTTAAATTCCTAAGAATAAATTTTAGAGTCGTGGTGGCTTATGCCTTAGAAGAATATGTTTCGGAATTGGGATTTTAGAACGGGTCCTAAAGAGGAAGTATATGGTTCGTTTCGAGTTATGTTTTGGTGCTCAAAAATTTGTGTTAGGTTATGTACGTGGCCTAGTGCTAGGGGCTTGCTCCCTTCACTTCATGAACCCAGAGCTGAGCTGGGCTGCTTAGCCAATATATACTTTGCCTATAGTTTATACTTTGGCAGAGAACAGAGTGGGTCCTCCCCTTGGTAGTGAAATCTAAGTAAGATTGCCAGGTAGGGTAAGGTATCTGCTAGGTGATGAAATCCTAGACGGGCCTTGTCTCAAGTATGTTTAAATGTTTAATTTGATGTGCTTGTGGTCTAGTTGTGTAACATTTGTGCACTATGATTTATTCATAATGCATTTTTAATTACTAAGTGAGCTAAATATGCATTCAAGCAAGAATGAAATGCAAATGTTTTAACCCAAATTGAAATGTTTTGTTCAGATGCAAACAAGTGGAGAAAAGGTTAAGAGTATGAATTTTCACTACTCTAAGATGCAGGAAAGAGGTGACAAGAAGAAAAAGAAAGAGGTTCTTTTTAACTTGTGATAATGGTGTCTTTTCGAAATAAAAAGATAGAAGGAAGGATGCAAGTAGAGAATTTTTTCCTCATGCACCTATATGAAAGTTTGATTTTTAGAAGAAATGAACCCAAGGAAAACTCCAGGGTCCCATCGCACGTGCCAGAATGTTTCTCTACATTTTTTTGCTAATTACATTCAAAAGAAAGAAGAAACTAAAGGTTAAGGTCAGGGGTTTGTACATTACCCAGATTAAGTTGTGCACCGTATCCAAGTGTTGTAAGAGCTCCTCTTTGGCTGTGGAGGAAGACACCTGTAGAAATAATAAGACTTAAATAAAGAGAGTGTTAGATAAGGATATGGTGGACTACCAAGCACACGCTCAGTCCCAAAAGTGTAAAAACTTCGTTAAGGGATGACAGTCCACTATTCGATAAAAAGAGTGTTTGTATGAAAAGAAATGGTGAAAGACTAAGAGAAAGTAGACAATGCGTACCTATTCTCTACAATCAGTCTGCCATAGTCACCAATGTTGGTAGTCCTATCAGTGTTGGTTGGTGAATATGCTGATGTCAGTTATGTTACTGATGTCGGTAGGGGCAATGGGCCTTAGACGGGTTTCAGGGTTATGTCTATGGTCGACAGAAGGGTCTGGAAGGAGTCTGGGAGCTTTAAGGTTTGTGCAGGGTTGTAGAAAAGTGAATAGGGTCTGAGACAGGGCAAAGATAGGGGATAGGTATAAAAAGAGAGTAAGGATAAGGGGAAGGCTTTTTAGCCTCTCCAAGAAGAAAGTCGGGTTGGGTTGATAGTATTTAGAAATAGTAAATAGAATCTAATTACTAATGTATTCTAAATTATTGAAATGAGATAGAAGAATACTTAGCTCTGTTGGGTGAAGAACCAGTGGTGTAGAATGCTTATCACTGTTGTCGCTAATGTCATAGACCTCATGCAATGTTTTCAACCCAATGTTTGGAGTGATTTTTGCATATTTTTTGTAGCCTGGAGAGTGATAGTTGAATTTTGACGGTTAGTCTCAGGGCGTGCGCATCGATATCCTAGAGTCTGGGAGCCAGTGAGAGAGGAGAGAAGAGAGAGAGCATCTGAGGGGTAGAGAGAGAAAGAGTGAGCTAGAGAGACCTAGAGAGAGAAGAGCTTAGGTTATCTAACTGATGTCAGCGGTCCCACCAGTGTCGGCTGACAGTTGACCAATGTCAGTGGCTAAAGAATGGGTAAAATAGAGCTCTTGGCCCATTTCTCCATCTTCCAAGTGCATTTTCTATTGGAGAATGGTCAAAAGATGGGTTTATTAGGCACGAGCATTAGTTAGGTGGTTAGGATGGATTAAGAAGAGGTCTTAGGTAGTTAGGATGATTCATAGGTTAAGAAAAGGTCTTAGGGTGAGGTGTCTAGGTGAGGTGTCCAAGGTGAGGTGTCTAAGTGAGGTCATTAATTTAAAATAAGTAATTTATTTTAAATTAATAAAGTGTGTAAGTGGTTAGAAGGGGACCAAGGGGGGGTTGACATAATATTAGTGTCTACAGGATGATTTTAGTAAATGATGTTAGGGAATATGATTTGATGCCCCCTCAAGGGGACATGTAGGGAATAATGAGATGGATGGCCACTTAAAAGAATAAATGATCATTTGGATGAGATGGATAGATAAGGGTATGGGATGTTATATGTGAGATAGAAGATGAATTGACCTTTATCATTGAGATACATATTAATAATGTTACCCTTGGAAAAGACACATGAACAAGGAGTAGAGGTGATGGGTGTCACAATTATCGATACATCCCAAGGGGGAATCAATTGTAACATGATGATGATAGGATTAAAAATCCATAAGCTTTAGACATGTCCCAATCAAGGATGCATTCAAGGGAGAGATATAGGCAAGGATAAAATGATGATTTGATAATATTTATGATGGATATATCTCAAAGCTAAATCAATCAATATAATGTAAGTGATGATAGAAAAGAATTAATATGCTCAAATGACCAACAGTTAGGGGAAAATAATTAGACTACATTGCATCAAATAAATGAGCCATAATGTGATTAATAGTGATGATGCCCCTAATAAGGACACATTCAATGGAATGATAGATGATAAATTGACCAATTAGTGATGATGGATGAGTGAAGAAAAAATGGATGTTATTTTTGTTGGGCCCAATTGATAGTTGTGGGAAATTACCAAAGAGATTGATATGATGAGGGTGATTGATCAATAGAGTGATTGATGAATGATTAATATTATAGATTAATGATTTTACTAAGGCAAGATGTGAGGATGATGAGAGATATGATGATGGATTATGAGGAGAGAAGAAATAGTGGTTGAGTTATCCTTGGGCACTAAAAAGTATCCAAGTTTTGTCTACATAGTATAAAAAGACCTCAGGCTGATGTAGTTATAACTTGGGGATAAATTACAATTGATGAAGTATAATATGAGGATGATGATGATAGTTATTATAGGGAAATGTTAGTGATTAAAGGGCATGACTCAGAAGATGATATGAGGATAAAATATTAGATGTTAGTTAGATGAGTTAAGAGGATTAAATTAGTGATGGGAATAAGGATGATTAGAGATCAAGCTATCATAATTATCATAAGTCTCATCATGGTCTAATCAATCTAATTAAATATGGCACTTGGAAGTATGCCCCATGATATAAGCATGACCAAGAGGACATTATGCCAAAGTACATGGGAAAATAGTGAACTCTACATCCTCAAGGGAACTTTTGGTGTCTTCATAGCATCCTCATTCATTACCCAATATACAAAAAAGGATATGCAAAAAAAACATAAGATAAATAATATATATGCATGATAGAAGACATGAAAACAAGACAAATATAACAAACAAGTAACACACACAAGTATCTACATGTAGTGTCCTAATGTCTTATCTAATGATGGAATGAGTGATTAGGTGATGGGTTAGATGATCATGATGTGATTATAGGCTTAGGATGGGCTTGGAGTTGGATAGGGTGATCATGATTAGGATTAGGCTAAGTCGTTGCCCCTAGTTGTGGATATAAGGATGGAGGATGGGATAAGGTCTTTGAATATTGATTTGGTCTTGAAATTGAATTGAAAAGTGGCCAAGGAAGGTGGTTTAGAAAAGTAATGACCAAGGATTACCAACAAAAAAGGCCCTGAAAGAGTTCAATATATTAAGGGAAGTAGGAAATTGTGTGATAAAATACCTTTCACACTAGCAAGGAGGTGATAGGGAAGTGATGGAATTAAATATCTTTCATAGGTAATAGGTATGAATAGGCAATGATAGGGAAGTGATGCAATTAAATACCTTTCATACTAGAAAAATAGTGATTGGATGGGTGATATATATGAAGAGGCAATGATAAATAAGCTATGGGTACTAGACTAAATTCTTTGACAAGCATATTTACATCGATAATAATTATTCAAAAGGGGTGATGAGGAAGATATGGATGGGTGGCCACTAGGATTTGGGTCCAAGACAAGATATAGTATCCAAGGATGATGAATATAATATGGATATTAGATGGTTGCTTTGGATGGGGATATGGACAACAGGATATATAGGATGGGTATTAGATGAGGTGATGGAGATGGATGTGACTAAGGACAAAGGCATAAGATGAGATACCCTAAATTGTTTTTGGATTTTTCAAAATTTATGATTTTTATTTTTTTGGAATATGTATATACACTATAAAAATGGGGTTACTAGCAAAGGGAATACCAATCCTAAAAACCAGAATGAGGATGAATAGACTAATGGATGAGTGATAAGAAGATAAAAAAAAGAGGATGAGGACCAAGGAGGAAGGGACTAGCAATTGTCAATGACCACATCATTAAGGAACCAGATGTTTAGTTTGATTATTCTTAGAGGATATGTCAAGATGATTATAAAACATCTTCCACTTCCTTACAAAGGTCAAGATGGGAAGGAAGATATAATGGGATGCATGATATGATGGTGGATATTAGATAAATAACCATGTATGGGTTGGACAAGGGATGGATTGATTGATTTTTCCCACAAGTGTTAAGGTACAATGTGTACAATTGATTATTTTACCATGATGTTAGAAATTTGTTTTCATCATGGTACTTGCCCAAGGTGCCAGAAGATTTTTTTTTTAATTTTGACTTTTTGGAATGGCATCTCAAATTATTAGATATGGGGATGAGATGTAGGAATACAACCAATGTGGATATCACTTGACAACACCTATTCTATGGATGTGTGATGTTATGATCATTTTGTCACCACTAGATATATTAATGCCCTTGTGAGCTTTAGTGATTCTTGATGGTGACCCCTCCATATATCTAGACTAGGTATCTTTGTCCCCCCTAGTAGAGACAATGATACCTAAGGAGGTGATGTGAGGTATATATTTGATTAAGGATTGGATGGTATGATGGGTGATGGAGGATTAGGACTAAAATGAATGAAAGGATGGGGTAATGGGTGATGGAGGATTAAGATTGGCAGTCACATACATCATTGGAGATGTGGGACATGCTTCATTTGATTGATGTTAATTGACAAAAGATTTTAGGATATCTAAGACACTTTGAATTTGTGATTCATCTTTGATCTGATCACTTGATGGATGATCGAACATGCTTTTGACATTATTTGGATTTTTACTGCACTATGGTGCCTAGTTTTGGGTTTCACTAGGGGAGATTGATTTTTGACTTGATAAATGATTATTTTGACTTTGGCATTCCTCTAGTGCCTAATATTGGGCTTCACTATGGGAATACATATTCATATTAGGCTGATGATTAGAATATTCTTGATTTTGATTACTAGGATAAAGGATGACTTGATTATGATTTATGACTTTTAGAATGTGGTATTGGACCTATGTACTTGTGGCACACATTATATTACTTAAGGAAGGATCTAATGATATATGTTCCTATTCATCCTTATGTAGGGAGGTGATTAAATGATCATCGACCAGGAGAAAAGGACCCATGATGGATGAAGGTGGTGGGGAGGGCATGATGAGGTCAATGAGTGATGATGGGGCAACATAGTCTTCACAGGGGTTCTTAGGAGATCTAGTTTCATCATTGGATAAAATATATTCAAGATCATCAAAAGGATCATGAGGACCAGTTGTAGTATACTCATCCAAAGGAGGATTAGATTCACTATGATTATCTCAATAGATAATAGTTTATGACTTCATCATCCTGATTGGGATCCAAACGTATGTCTAGTAATGGATTGGAGGTACCTATATTAGAGGCATTTTCAAGAAGATAAGCATTATCAGCATCGATGAGGGATGATGTTTTTGATGACATATCTAATTTGGATCTTGGAATTAGACATGATCCTGATGATGATAAGACTTATGTTAGCTCTGATGTATAAGATGTAATGTTCTTAGTAAAAGAGTGACTATCTATGATTGACCTCTCAACATGGCATCTGTAGCATAAGAGTGACTAAATTAGTATGGATAAGTTAGGTAGCTACTCATTTGCTAATTAAATATGGCTTCCTCACATGATTTCTAGATGGCCTTCCATGAAGGAGAGGATTGATTTAAATAGAAATAGGAGGGAAATATTAATGGTGGAGATTTGAAGTTGGTTAGAGGAGATCAAAAGATGGAAATTATCCAAAGTATTTAAAATTCTTTGGAAGCCTCTAGATTTAGAGGCTTCTAGAGAAGAGGGGCAAGAATAAATAAGGTTCTATATTTGGAGGGTTATATAATCCTTCTTAAGAATAATAATGATTAAATGGGGGATTAAAATAATATTAGGTGAGGATTATGGACTAGGGGTGTACGAGAGCCTAGGCATAGGCTAGTAGGTGGGTAGGTGGGTCATGAGAATTTAAAATTCCCAAATAATAGGTAAATGGGATTAGATTATGATAATGGGGATTTAGGATGAATTAATTATGAAGTGGGATATAATAAGGTTAGTATATGATAAAATATTAAATAAGGGTATATTAGATAGGTGAATAGGAAGGGGATAAATTAGTAGGATAAAATAGAAAATTGGGATTAACAGAATTAGTGTCAACTAATTGGAATATTAGTGATGATAATTTTCGTGAGAAAATTTAGGTGCATAAAAATAATGACCCTTGAATTTTATATTTTAACTCAACCAATCATGTATTCATCATCCTCTAGGGTGCATTAGATTGTGGTTTTAAACTAGGTATTATGTCTATCAAGAAATCAAACTTTCACTTGGGTTGTAATCCTGTAAATTCCTCTAAAAACACATCTTAAATGTTCCTAATAAAAGCATAATCCTCAATGGATGATTCCTTAGATTCATCCATCTCTTTTATTTTAAAAATAAATTTCTAACATCCTTTCATGTGAGCCTTTTTAAGTTGAATTGCATAAATCTATCTAAGTTTAAAATTCCCTTTTCTCACCTTGAATCTAATTTTGATTTCCAAAATCATCTAGACATTCTAACTTCTTGAGATAGAAATATACCTTAGGTTTATTCTTATCAAGCCAATTTACACCTAGGATCACATCATATGATCCTAGCGGTGTTAAATAAAAATATATTATCAATGTGAATTCAATAAATTTAATCTTAACTTCAATTAAACACTTATCAACTTTTACCTTAATCTCATTCCCATATTTCACTGACCATGTGTTTGCCATTATACCAGCTTTCCTAGACAACTTATTTAGCATCCAAGGAGAAATAAAACATTTTATATATTTAGTGTCAATTAAAATGGAAATGGGATGACAAAAAATATTACCTGTAACTTTAATAAGTGAGACTTGAAAATTAACCTGATGATCGTTAACAATTGTATGGATTCTCTATTGAAAAGTTCCTTGATGCATAGTACCATTAGATTTACCCTATGACTTTCCTTGAGTACATTCCCTATCATAGTGATCACCCCCATAAATGAATAATCTACCAAGTGGTCCTTTCCTTTCAAACTATCGAATTCCCTTGAAACTAATCCTGAACCCACCATCTATTTTATTTTTACCTGAGAAGTTACGAAATTTAGCATTCTAATTCCTGAACTAGTTTTTGAAATTCCCATTCCTTTTCTAGTTATTATTTTTAAGAATGGGTTTGGAACCTCCAAAATTCTTATTGAGATTTTCTCTGACCTAAGCAAGAGACTTCAGGTTTAGCTCCTACTTTACTACATTCTCAAATACCTAATCCATTGTAAATGGCCCATGCACATCTACTTTGCATTCTATTTAGGTTTTTAATCCCATAATGAAATTTTGAATGTGAAACCTTTTATTTCCCTGATAATGAGTAACATATTTTAGGAGTTTAGTAAATTGTTTCCAGTATTCATTCACTAAAATATCTCCCTATTTTAGATTTTATAAATTTGTCAACTTATGATCAAAATACAACTGGGGAAACCATCATGATATTAAAAAACCATGAATTTCTCCCATGTGGTAGTAGTGGAGTCAAGGTTCATCTTGAAATTCTTATTTTCCCACCATGTTGATGCTTCTCCACCAAGTTGATACACTCCCAAAACTACCTTGGTGACTTCTAAGTAATTATAGATCTTAAATTACTTCTCTATTTATATCAACCAAGCTTCTACACCATCCCATAACATAGTTCCATTTAACTTAGGAGGATTAAACTTTTCCATGTCCCATGCAATCTTTGAATATACATGAGCTCTCGCATCCTGTGGTACTTCTTCATGCCTATGCTCTTATTTAGATTCTTGTTAAACATGGTGCTCTTCAAGATCTTCTTGATTGATTTCCTTAGCATGATCATTAAATTCCTAATCTAAGGCTATGATTTGATCCCTAATTTCATGCATGGTTATGTGGATTTAATCTAGCTTCATAGCTTGTTTTGTGGTAAATTAATTTGGATCTACTAGAGGGTTATTATTTTAAGTACCCTCACCTCCAGGTCTACCATACACCATTCTCTTTTTTGGTTAATAGGAAAATATGAATACTTTAGTGAACTCATCAAGTCCTATTGTTTTAGCCTCAACTTTGATACCATAATGTAACAACCCCATTGGGCTTAACTAAAATTAAGCAAAAAAAATTTAAAAAGACTAATTCATTAACAATTTCCATTTTATTAAAATCAAAGAATTCATGATATATAACTAAATACATCAAAATAAATCTAACCATTTACCAATGGTTTAGTATTGATTCATTTATCTAATAATCACTTAACAAAGTAAAAATCTAAGTTTTTAAGTAAATCTCATAATATTAACGTAACTATTGATTTATAATTTAGCCACTATTGATACAAACATCAAAACTACTATTGAAAAATAGCCAATTACTATGAATATAAAATGTCAACAAAAGGTACAATTTTTACATTATTACATAACTTAATAATATTTTACAAATTATATAATGTTTCACATAACATATGAGTCTCAACGAACTTGATTACACCCATAAATAATCATGAGTGTAGTCCCTATCGATTGACTATTGGAGGGGAGGGAGAGCATCACCTGATTAATTTTCCATACTAACCATAGACCATAGATCCCCTGCACAATATCCCAACTAGGGAATGGCACTCCCTTCATGGATGGTAGATGATGATAGTGCAATAATCAAGAATTGTCAACTATATCCCATGTGTTATAAGATAACTATTACATGAAGCATATCATAAAGAAAACCATTCTAACATGATATTAATTAAAACATGAAAACTAAATCAAACAGGTAAATTCACAATGTTTTGACCATAAACATTACTTTGTCCAAAGTTTTAATATAGTTTCCTAATCTCTAATATCAGTCAAATTCACACACAATTTAATCATATTTCCTCAAATCTATTTATTAGCGACACTAATTAAATACGTGAAGTATGTATCACCTATTTGTTTAGTGTCATTAATATTAGATTGATATACATATATATTAAATAATAAGAGTAGTAATTTCAAACATATAGTTTCCAAACTCATGTTGCCACAAAAATGTAATGATAGGTAACTTTAAAGATCCACATAAATTCTATCTTATACATCATAACAGGGTAAAACTATCACTGAATGAATTCATATTTACAACCAATAATTTAAATAGATGACTATTCACATCCACATAGATAAAATGAATAGTGTAACATTTCTTCATTATAAGTATAGTCTTACTCATTAAATTCCAACCTAAAACAATGATTGATTTAACCCTAAAATGTCATTCATGCATATTAAGAGTTTCATTTTATGCAATTTCCCAGATAGCAGACTAAAATAATAAATTATAATTTCATCATATTTCCCAAGTTTCAAATAAGTTACATCAAGATACTAGTGTTATAGTTGAATGCTATTTTATACATCGCATTACATCTAGTTCCCATTATGGGTTTAATGTATACAATTAACCATACAATATATATATATATACATATATTCATATGTAAACAATTGTATGTTTACATTAGGTTGCTTACAACATCCACGTATACTTCTAAACACTATACTTACATACAAATTAAAATATGCGTATATATATAGCAACCAAAGTATCATTGTTTTATCATAACACCAATACTAATTTTATCCATGAGGACTGATAAGTCAATATGTATGCATAGGTGGTATAAATACTTACAACATTAGGTATATAAACATGACTACCACTTATCTTATATACAACTATCCAAACAGCCTAATACTCTTAAACACTATTTTATTTTTCACATATAAGTGTAAATATTATTGATGTACACCAATAGTGTATAAACCAAGAGTATCCCAACCATAAATACGTGGTCACTCTTAAGACACCAATAAATGTACACCAATATGTAATAGACCAGAACCATCCTCAAACAAGAAATGTAAAACATATCATTTCTAGCCATAAATAAAAATAAGCATTCCTCTATTGTCTTGGAGGTAAGAATTACATAGAAAAGTGTAAGGGAATATATTTCAAGCATAAAATTGACCCATAAATGTTATACACATGAGGGTATAAATAGATCGACAACCCTTATACCATTAATATGTATTTAAAAGAATACTTGTAATTGACTATACACCAAAATACCCAAATTATGAATATTTGTATACAACAAGTTCTTCAATGGAAACAACCCTAGAATAATGCATTTTAGCAATATTTATTTATTATAAATATAACATGTAATTATTCAGGGGTAAAAGAAGATGGAAAAATCATACAAGATAAAATATTATTACAATTGAACCTATTAGGTTTTACCCAAATTGACTATAGAGAAACGCCTACGTCTCACTTATTTGAACCACAAAATTTCATACACTTAACAATAGCGAGTCACCATAATCCACATTAGGGTATACTAGTTTTATGGCCTTTAGATTATAAACTATGGTTGCCATTAAAAAATGTACATTGAGGGTTAGATTACAATCTATAGTAGGGTTATTCATTTTATTACCAAAAATAATTACGGGATAGGCTTCTAGATTACCCTATTAATTGGTTTGATCCTGTGGATGGACTAATTCCATCCATAAGGTCAAATCTATGAACCCATGAAATAAACCTAAATCCTTAATAAATTGATCAACACCCATCAACATAAACCCATATTTATTTATGGTAATAATATAATTAGACATAAAGTGCAAACCCTACCTCAATTTTATGCTTTTACTTGCTTGATGAGGATAACTATTTCTGCCTACAACTAAATTACTTCCTTTTTATTTTTCCTTCTTCTATGCATCTTGCCTCTTTCTTATCTCTAAAATGTGTTCTCCTTATTTTTTAAAACTACTCCCATCATCCCTTTTATTCTTGTACATGTTATTTTCATGCCAAACAATAAGATGTCTTTACCAAAACTGGGTGTGATTATTAATGAACTGGCAGAAAGGTCCATGTATACAAAAATAAAATTGTAGAATTCTTAGCATGGTTGCCAAGATCTTTTCCTCTACCAATAATTCTAACCAAGAACCCTAATCATAGAAAAACATTATTAAAATTGAATGTTAACATTGACTTCATAATTCCATTGAATATCATGCAAAAAGTCATGATTCAAAAGTCTATTGACTTTGTAACATAATCATGCATAAATTAAACTTTAATCTATACTTCAAATATTCCTCAATAATATGCCTTGATTAATATACAAAAACTAACTTAGTCAGAGTATAATCATCACTATACAAATCAATTAATTCCCTAATGACTTTACTTTAAATCATACACATTCTAAGATTATTTGTAAATCATCTACTAAAATAAATTTTTTGTTGATAATACATTCATTACCTTGCATAACATGTTATAATGATGTTCTAAACTCATATGGAACAGAGTTTCATGTAAAGTAAGAAAACCATATAGGAATTTTGATCTCATAATTACAAGCAGACAAATAGGGTTAAAGTATTGTATAAACACAAAAATCAATCATATCCAAATGCAAAAAACATATTAACAACTAAATACAAGTTGTAAGCAATACCAAATCAACTAACAATTAACAAACAACTTCTACTCTATTTAGTGTGTGTATGGTTCCCATTTAATTCTCTCATCCCCCACTCATCTCCATCATTTCCATCCTCTTTAGTGTTAATCTCCCTCCATCATCATCTGAGGGGTGGATTCTATCCTACATCCACCTCAAAATAACAAATTTAATTATTCCATATCATGATAAAATACATAACATAATATTGTATAAAATTGAGTAATCATGGTCATGATGTTTAATAACACATAAATACAACTAACTTAACAAGTTAATGATCATGAAAGTAAGCAATATATAGCTATCCATAACTACTATATAACAATCCATCTTACTAAAATAGTAATCAACCAATACATAACCATAGAATTGATAAATCAATAGGTTAACAAGTTTAGAGAAGAATTCAAGATGTAACATCCTCCCCCCTAAAGTTATTCATCATCCTGATTACTCCTATTTCTTACAATAGTTTTTAAATTAAACATTATTTATCAGAAAATGAAATAGTATCTATCAAAATACTAAGTAAACAAATGAGGAAACAATCTGTAGAACTTATCAAAATCTTCCCAAGTTGCACTATCTTCAGAATATTGGTCCCATTGGACATTGCACTAATACACTTCTCTATTATGAAAACTAAGTTTGTGAGTGTCAATTATTTTGACCGGTTCTATTGTGACCACCTTGAGATCTAAAACCTATAAAGCATTCCAAACCAATACATGAGAAGGATCAACTACATACATTTTAAGATATGACACATGGAAAACATTATGCAAGATAGTTAGATATGGTGGTAAAGTAAGCCTATACTCTATAGAATTGATCACTTCCAAGACCTCAAAGGGTCCCACATATCTTGGTGAAAGCTTTACTAACTTACCAAACTTAATCGATCTCTTCTACAACTTAACCCATAAAAATACTTTATCACCAACAAAAAACTATCTAGCTATCCTTTTTAGATCAACATAACTCTTATGTCTATCATTGGCCTTATCTAACCTTTACCTAATTATTTTGACTTGTTCTTCCATCTCTATAAGCATTTCAGGATGAAATATTACCATGTCTTCTAGCTTGTCCTAACGGATTGGTGGACACCTCCTTCCATACAAAGCTTCAAATAGAACCATCTTTAAAGATGATTGGTAAGATTTATTATAAGCAAACTCTACCAGTGGATTATATTTCTCCCACTTGTATTGTTTATCCATGTAATACATTTGAAGAAGGTATTCTAAAACTTGGTTTACCCTCTCTATTTGTCCATCCATTTCTAGATGATATGTTGTATTAAATTTCAACTATGTGCCCAAAGCTAAATTTAGAATCAACCAAAACCTAGATGTCATTCTTGGATCTTGATCAAAGATTATATTCTATAGAAACCCATGTAACTGGTACACCTCTTTCACAAATATTTTTGCAATCATAGGTGCATCATTCATTAAATTACCTGATATGAAGCGAGCTACCTTGGTTTTTTATCAACTACTAAAAAAGATCATATCATGTTGATTCTATGATAAAAGTAAATGTTGGACAAATTCCATCCTAATTACCTACCACTTCTATTCTGATATATCATGAAGATATAGAAATCCTATTAGATGCACATGTTTAGCCTTCACATGTTGACACTCTAAACAATGAGACACAAAATTTGTTGCATCCTTTTTAATTCTTTTCTAGAAATAGAGAGGTCATAGCTCAACCATGAGTTTAGTCACTCCAAGATGACCTAAATAAGGGGCATTGTGATATTATTTTAGAATTATACTCCTCAAATTATCTCTATCAGGTATATACATTATACCATTATACCTTAAAAGGCCATCATTCTCCAACTTAAATCCTTTAAACCTAGGGTTCTGAGCATCTTCTGACAAAGATTTCTTAATTTTCTCATAGAATTCATCTCCAAGGGAGAATTTAATTACCTGATAATGAAAAGTAGTCTTAATAGTAGCCAGAGATGTTATGTACCTTCTATGACTTATTACATTTTCAACTCTATTTTCCTTGCCCTTAATGTAATTGATATCAAAATCATAATCAGATAAGAACTCTAACCAATGTCTCTAATGTGTATTCAAGTTTGGTTGGGTAAAGATATGCTTGAGCCCTAAGTTTTCAATCTTGATCTCAAATGGATTCCCCAATAGATAATGCCTCCAAATTCATAAGGCATGCACTATTACAGTAAGTTCCAGATCATGTGGGGCATAATTTTACTTATATGTCTTAAGCTTCCTAGACTCATATGTTACAATTGAACCATCTACATAAGAACTCCTCCAAGACCGTCACTAGATGCATTTATAATCATTAAGAACTAACCATAAAGATTAGCAACTCTTAGCACAGGTGCAAAAATAAGCCTCTTTTTTAGCTCTTAAAAGGTTTTTTTGTACATGTCTGACTAGACAAAACTATGATTCTTCCACTGAAGAGAGGTAATTGGATTGTCTATTTTTGAGAAATTTAGAATAATTTTTTGTATTAACTTGCTAATTCCATAAAACTTATTACTTCATGCACATTTTTAGGTGTTATCCACTCTTATATGGCTTTTATCTTTGTCAAATCAACTAAAATTTTATTTGTAGAAATAACGAGCCCCAAATATTGTACTTTCCTATAGAAGCATGCACACTTAGATAACTTACCATATAATTTGTGCTTTCACAAACACTACAAAACTAACTCTAGATGTTGTAGATGTTCTTCCTCATTCTTAGAATAAATGAGGATATCATCTATAATAACTAACATAAAATGGTCTAGATAATCCCCAAACACATTGTTCATGATATTCATGAATGTTTTCAGAGGATTTACAAACCCAAAAGGAAGCATTCTGAATTCATAGTGTCTACACTAAGTTTTGAATGTCATTTTAGTAATATCTTCTTCTCAGATTCTTAGTTGGTGATACCCTACTCAGATCTATTTCTTAGAGAAAATTATTTCCCCATGTATTTGATCAAAGAGATCATCAATGCGAGGTAGCGGATATATGTTCTTGATTGACACCTTATTCAACATCCTATAATAATTACATAGGCAAAGAGTACCATCCTTTTTAACAAACACCATTGGTGGAACCCATAGTGAGACACTTAGTTGAATCAACCCATTAGATAATAACTCATGTAGTTGAGATTTTAACTCAAGCAATTCTATAGTCATCATCATATAGGGTGCCTTGGACTAAGGTTCCTAAATCAGGTATTATGTATATAGATAAATCAAACTCTTACTTGGGTGGTAATCCTAACAATTCCTCTAGAAACGCATCCTAGCAGTTCCTAAGTAAAGGATAATCCTCAATGGATGATTACTTAGATTCCTTCATCTCATTTATTTTAACAATAAATATTTGACATCCTTTCCTATGAGCCTTCTTAAGCTAAATTACAGAAATCTACCTAAATTTTAACTCCCTTTTCTCACCTTGAATCTAAGTTTTATTTACAAAATCATCCTGACATTCTACCATTTTAAGAGAGTAATCTACCATAAATTTATTCTTAACAATCCAATTTACACCTAGGTTCACACCATATAATCCTAGTAGTGTTACATAAATATCTACTATCCATGTGAATTCAGCCAATTCAATCTCATCTTCAATTAAACACCTATCAACAATGACCTTAGCCTCATTCCCATATTTCACTAACCATCTATTTTCCAATATACTAGCTTTCCTAGACAACTTATTTAGCATCCAAGGATAAATAAAACATTTTTTAGCTCTAGTGTCAATCAAAATATAAATGGGATGACCAAAAAGATTACATGCAACCTCAATAGGTGAGACTTGAAAATTAGCCTAATGATTGTTAATAGTTGCATGGATTCTCTCATGAAAATTTCCTTCTACATAGTACCCTTAGCTTTACCCTCTGACTTTCCTTTAGTACATTCCCTAGCATAGTGATGACCCCCATAGATGAAACATCTTCCAGGTGGTCCTTTCCTTTCAAACTACTAGTTTCCCTTATAATCAGTCTTGAACCCACCATCCATTTTCTTATTACCTAAGAACTGAATTTAGAATTCTGATTCATGAACTAGTTTTTGGAACTCCCACTCCTTTTCTAGTTCTTTTTAAGAGTGGGTTTGGAACCTCTAAGCTTCTTATTTCTCTCTATTTTTTTTGCTTTTTCTTAGTTTTGGAAGAAAGAAATTAGTGAATAGGGGTGTGTAGAAAAATCTATTAAAAGTGCCATGTTGAATCCAGATGATTATTTATAATTCTTATTTAGCTAGGGAATAATACCTATAAATAATAAAACACTACCACACACTTGTTTGTTAGACAAGGAGATGGGTAGATTGCCTAGTGTAAGCTAGATCCTAGAAGCGAAAGCTTTCTAGGAGGCTGTCAACCCACCTACTTTAAAACAAGTTAAGTTTGATAAAATGAATGAGATATGGCATAAAATAATATCAAAATAAGACTAAAAATATCAAATTAATTAAGAAACCAAAATATTTTTCTAAGATGATTAAACTTAAGCAAGTAGTTTGAATAATGTTAATGCTGAAAATTGGCCAAGTTACGGGTTATGATTTTGGTTTGGTAATTTGGTAAGGCTCAAAAGGATGGTTTATTTGAGGTTTTTAAGTGGTTGAAATCATAAAAGGGTAAGGTTTTAAAAATTTTAAATGGTCAAGAGAATAAATATATCAAAAGGGTCAATTGGGTAAAGGGGCAAAAGGATAAATGGGATGAAGGTGAAAATGAAGTAAATGGGATAAAGGGATAAAAAGAAGAGGTAAAGGGGTTATAGTTTAGGATTAAATAAATAATATACCAATAATTTATTTTATAAGTCAAGAGAGAAGATTCCAAAGGAGAAATGAAATAAACAAACAAGGTTACCTTTGAGATGGTTGTCGATGATGGTGTTGTTGATTGTATTGTTGATGAAATCCTAGAGTGATTCTGGCAGAGCTTCTATGCTTTGAATATTTTTTCCTCTAAGATGAGGATGACCTCATTCTCAAGTGGATTATCTCCTCCAAAAACTTGTACCAAAATGTTAATAACAAAAAATACTAATTTACCACTTTCCCACTTAACCCTAGGTGAAGGAAAGGAGGGGATTTATAGAATATGTTGTGAAGAGTCATGCCAAAAGAGAAATAACAGAGGTATGGCACCATATTCTATGTGGTGGATGAATTAGTCAAAATTATGGGGTGGGGACTCCCATTTGGGTTGTTGAGTGTCCCATTTTGGTTAAGAAGTAAAAAATGGGTGCCCTTTGTCTTAAAGAGGTAGGTATCTTATTTTGGAGGTTAATTTCATGTAAAATACATGTTGACTAATGGTCCCTTGAGGTTAAATTCACCATATTTCAAATTGGCCTTGTGATGCTTAAATTAGGTCATCAAACACTTTTGGAATGGTCCTAGGTGAGGTATGATGTCCCACATCGAGCCACATCACTTCTAAGCCATGTCACTTTCCATATCACCTCCTAAATCACCTTCTATGTCACTTGATATGTCACATGCCATGTCACTTTCCATGTCACATGCCATTCCACTTACCATGTCATCATGAATAGTGATAGTAGGTCCCATAATTAATAGTGATAGTCATTAACAGGCTATGGAAGGGTATGATTCAACAATTTGGGGAAGCAAAGTAGCAGAGTGGGTAAACAAGAAGTGGCACAGATTCAAACCCTTGACCCTTGAGTCAGTGGGGCTCCAAAATAAGTAAGCATTGAGTGTTGAGGGAATTCATAGAAATATATTAAGGGGTTTTATAATATGAAGTGAGGTAAATAATAATAATAATTAAATGAGGGAGCAGGTTGTGGATTGTGATTAAAGAGCAAGGCTATTTCAAGGTGTAAGAAGATGTAGTTCAAGAAGGGAAAATCAAGGGAAATTATTGGTTATAAGGTTAGGGCATGTGAGAGGGTGTAGCTATCATCCCCACGTGGGTATCCCAAATCTTCCATTTGAAGGTATTTTTAGTCAAAGGTCAGAGTAAAAGGGGTTTTAAATAGGCAAGACCAGAGGGGGTGGGGAAGGAATCTTCCTCTCAATGGCTTAGCAATGCTCAGGCTTATAGGTTGGTCATATGAGCCCATGATCTTGGCTAATTGTGTCATAAATCCATAGGATTGGTATATATCCTATAGTAAACCAAAATTTAATGGAAGACTTTTGAGGTCATAGCATGCTTAAAATGGGTAGAGGGTTTAAAAGGGAGAAAGGTGATAGGTAAGGTGAATGGAGTAGCTGGAGAGGTATAAAAAATAAGGTCTAAGTGCAACACATAGATGAATTTAAAGGAAGAAATGGATGCACCTAAAGTAATGAACCTAACTAGATTTTGTGCATTAAGGTAAGGGCATGGAGGACATGAGGAAGTATACAAGGAGATGTATGCAGAAGCAGTTTAACTAGTGATCATACTCTAATGAGTGAGAAGGTGGAGTGCCAATGACAGAGAATAAAGGAGTTTCAACAAGGGATGAGGTGAAGGAAAACTAGGAGATGGATGAAGAAATAGGTAGAGAAAATAACAAGGTCATAGATGAAGATGAAAGTGGAGAAGGATGGAAAGAGCCAAGCATGCTCATATAGGAGGAAAAAGAAGGATAGGAAGAGTAAGAAATGTCCTCAAGATGAGAAAAATGAAAGGAAATGGAGAAAAGGGAGAGGATGGTGGAAAAAAATGAAAGGAAATGAGATGAAGATAAAGGATGAGGATCAGGGATGATAAGAAGAAAAAAGAAGAATTAAAGTAGGGATACAAAGTAAGGATACTTGCACAAACACAAAAGATAAGTGAATACTGAGATGGAAAGAGGAAAAGGGGAACATAAAAGGTAAAAGGCAAGAACTAAGAAGAAGAAAAGAGGCAATTATGGAAGGCTTCTCAAAGGATAACTATATAGGGAGAAACTAGTTATGGAGGAAAAAAAGAAGACAAAAAAGATGAAAGGATGGAAAAAAAACAAATAAGAAGAATGGAAAATGGGTATGGTGGGAAAATGGCTAAATGGTAGAGAGTGGTGGTACACGTAAATAAAAAGTACAGTAATAGAGGAAATATAAATCTTGTAAGAGGCACAGTATGATGTGGAATTGGTGAGGAAAAGAGAGTGATAAAGAGGGTATGACATGAGGATGATGAAAGAAGTTAAAGGGGATAAATAACAAGGTTGGTAATAAGTGGAGAGAGAGATGAAAAACATGAAAAGTGGGTCAAAGAGTGAGCTTTGAAGTATGCACAAGGAAAGGTGATGGGGAGGATAGTGAGGCAGAGTAGGTAGTGGTTTTTTGGGAGATAAGAGGGGCTAATGAGGAAGGTTGTCAACCCTTATGTTAAAATAGATTAACAAGTTGGGAAAGTGGTTAAAAGAGATTGACAAGCTAAAGGGAAGGAGATGGTGGGGGATAGGTAGAGAAGTGGAGGAAGATATTTTAGGTGAGAAGGGAAAATAAAATAAAGGATGTAACTGAGATAACCTTAGTAATTGAGTGTTGCATACATAGTCAAAAAAGACCTCAGGTTGATGTAGTTCTCCTAGAAATAGGGTAAAAACTTAAAAGGAAGTATTAGATGGTGTTAAAACATAAGGATGCTAAAGAAAGAATTCAAAGCTTTCTTGATGTAGGATACCCTAGGTAAGAGGACACTATTAGTGATGGAAATGAGTGAGAAGAAAAAGGGGATGGGAATTAGTTATTAGTGGTCAAGCTACCCTTAGAAGTGAAGCAGTGCCTACATAGTCCATGGACATTAGGCCAATGTAGTTCAATAAGGTTTGGGTGAGTGGTGTTTAAATTGGCTACCCCAATTTGATGGACCACATGGGTTGGTTTAGACTGAGGGAGAAGGCTTTGTAAAATAATAATTTTGGGTTTTGGTGAAGGTGTTGATGAAAGTGAATGGTGTAAACCAGTAAATAGTTACCATAGTGATCCCACATTTAGTAGGATGAGAGATAAGGATGGGAAAGGTAGGATAAATTAAAAGGGAACATAATACTAAGTACCATAAATTATCTTCAATGGAGCTAATCCAAGGAAGAGGTACCTTTGTTAGCAGGTTACACCTTCTAAAGTTGTGTGAGGGTAGGAGTTTGGAGATAGTGTCAATCGCTACAAGCTGAGTTTTAAGAGGTGGGGGTCTATCCAGATCTATAGAGTCACTTTGGCCAAATTTCATCACCACTAAAAGCTAGGTTTTAAGGGCAATAGTGAAGTGATGACCTATAAAAAATTTCTTTGATGATCAAGTAGATTATACAAGGAAGTTAGTAGTGTGGTGAGTGATAGAGGATGGGCCTTGCCTGACCCAAGTGTTGCATGGGTAGGCTAGATAAATGGGGGCCATGTCTACATCCTTTATCCTAGCTCCATAGAACCAATAACTTATTATTTATGCTATTTTGTTCCTAACCAATAAGAATCTATGTGGCTAGGAGAAGATGGTGGTTCCCTTGCTACAGATGAACATTTAACTAACACAAAATAAAATATTGACATGTTAGATTAGGTACTACCAATGGTTGGGGTCTGACATTCAGAGCTTATGATAATGGGTTGGTAGTAAGGGGAGGGTAGAGGGGACAAGAAGGTGAATGTATTAGTGTGAATTCATGGTGGCCTACCTCTAATGGAAGAGTTTCTATAGTGTCAAGGATTTTGGAGTTACCACCACCAGCAACAGTGGTAGTTTCAAAGGCATGATCATTACAGTAGCCCATGGTTAGAAGCCAATTTATATAATCTAGGCCAAAGGTGATAATGATTAAAATAACCACCAGGCTTATAAGATTCATAATATGATAAATAAAATAAATACATTATATGTGAATTAGATGATAAGGGTAAAAATAAGATATCATGATTGTGCATAATGGTTTTATTGAGATGACCAATCATATCGAGGGTGATGTGTCCATGTGAAAAGGTAGGTAGAGATGACCATTTCTAATAAGAAGACTATTCAAGAGAATAAATAAAATCATATGACCTTCCCAATTGGCATAATGGAGAACCAACTTAGTAAGGAAGAATGGGTAGGTATTATATTTAAAGAATTATGATAAAGACCAGTACCAAAATTGGATCATGTCCTTCATGCAAGCACATCTACCTTCACACAATCATCATTCAACTTTACATTTCAAATGATGGTGTATGTCCTTCAATGCATTAAGACTACCATCTTCAACCACATTCATCATCAAAAACAATAGCAATAATGAATAGGAGTGGCATCCCCTCATCCTGCATTAATGCTACCATCTAGCTCATGCGACAAACTTTCTTAAATAAATGATGCCTTATTCATAAGGTATGTCAATGTATGCATGTGCTTTAGGCCATGTGTAATCTGATGGCTATGTATGTGTCATGCAATTCCTCACACCCTAAATAAAATATTGCACAAATTGTTATGTACAAAATGTGTTAGATGTCATTGATCAAATAGTATCATGCTTAAGGTTGTGTAGATACTTATGAATGTTATGGTTATGGTTATTATTGGTATGGTTATGGTTTTTATAATCTCTCTAAATGTAAAAATAATTATTATTATTTTTACAACATTGGATGATAAAAGTTGTGAGTAAAACACCAACCAAGCATATCAAGAACAGGGCACAATGCGTTATTTTTGATAAGGACTAAAAATAGACCTGAAGTGGGATTGGCTTAATGAATATAAACCCCTCAAACATTATGCATGAGTGGTCGTTAAGTGATAAAAAAAGGTTTTCAAAATTATAAGGTGTCAATTAATCTCTAGATCCCTTGATTTATAGATAGTCTAAATGGAAGATGGGTGATGGGTGGTGTGAAGGGTAATGGGTGATATGTATGATGACCGCATGTGAATTAATTTGCCCTTTATATAGGTGACCTAAGAATGGTAATAGACAAGTCCATGTCATATGATAGATGTAGACTGATCAATGCAGGAAGTTTAAATGTGGAAGCTGATTGTGGCTTCTAACTTATTATGTTGTTAGAGAGCCGATTTCGGCTTTAGAATTTGTTGTGATAGTAGTTATTTTGATTTATTTTTGTATATGGGAAGTTGATCAATGAAGGAAGCTTCCAACAAATTTCTCTACTTTTGACAAAGTGAACTTATCCATTCTTTAAGGGAGTGGTCTAAGCTTATTGGTTTTGTTTAATGATCTTGATAGCTATCCTTTAAGGGAGCAGTCTACCTTATATTTGGTAGTTTTTATTTTATTTTTGGGTCATTATCCTTTGAGGAAGCAGTCTACAATGCTTAAGATATTGACCCAAGTAATTATTACAAGATGAAATGTGTTTAGACATGGACCAATCTAATTAGGTTTATAGGTTTACCTTTATGAGGGAAAAACTTTACACAAGAAGGTCAATGATATGTGAAAGGATGTGGTTTTTAGAGACAATGACCATGGAATTCAATCTTGTTAGAGATGAAAAGTATCCATGAGAACCATGTTATGGGTAGAGTTTTGGTACCCATATTTAGGATTAGGCCATGACTGTGATGGTTAATCACATGGTTCTATGTTGTAATCAATTATCCTCAAAATGGGAGGAAGAAGGTGGGTGAAGGTTAAAATCTCATAATCAAGGGATGAGCTTAAGTTAGACAAACAGGTGATCTTGATCCTTCTTTAACATAAAAACTAACATAGATGCAAAGTTTTGAGAGGCTCAAGTTCCAATTTGCCTTCAAGAGAGGATAAATGATAAGCTCTTAATCGATACTTATGGGTAATGATGTAAGGGTCTAATCCAATTAAAAGAAAACTTGCCTTGTTTACTCTTCTCCATGTTGGTCACGTGTTGGTTTTCTTTTAGGATGAGATATCTGATATTGAATTCCCATTATTTGAGGTGCTTATTATAAGCATGGGTAATATGCTCTTGATAGATGTGAATATGGTTAAGGGTAGTAAGGTGATGTTCATCAAGTAATTCAAGGTGTACGAGTCATTCTTTACAATAAGCCTCTTCAGAAATGATGTCATGTAAGGAAATATGAAGAGAGGGAATTTGGACTTTAAGAGGTAGAATAGCCTCTATGCCAAAGACCAAGGGAAAAGGTGAACACCTATTTTAGTTTAGATACTAGTGTAATAGGCCCAGAAAAAAAATGGGATATGTATGTGCCAATCCTAGCCTGAAACACTTACAACTTTGGTCAACATTTTGATGAGAGTTTTGTTAGAGGCTTATGCTTGTCCATTTGTCTATAGATGGTAAAGCAAGGAATGGTTGAGTTTGATGCCAAAAGCATCACAAAGGGCTTGAACTTTTTTATTTTTGAATGATTTGCTATTATCTACTATGATTTTATGAGGGACCCCAAAATGATAGATAATGTCATGATTGATAAAATATATAATTTTTTAGCTTTGATGGAGATAAGGGGGATGGCCTCCACCCATTTAGTGAAATATTTTGTAGCGGTGATGATATATTAGTGTCATTGAGAAGATTGAGGATTGATTTCTCTAATGAGATCCAACCCCCACTATGAGAAGGGCCAATAATCCATGCATACCTAAAGGATATGAGTAGGTGTGTGATGCAAGTTAGCATGTTGTTGGCATTTAACAAATTTATTTACATAGTCACAACAATCTTGATTTAGGGTAGGCCAATAGTAACCCAGGCATTGTATTCTTTTGGTGATAGCAAGGTCACTAAAATGTCCCCCACAAATTCCATCATGGGTTTCTTTGATGGCATGAGGAATCTTGTGACTACATAAACAACGAAGGAGAAGACCATCAAAGCCATGTTTATATAGGATTCCCCCTAGTATGGTATAATGAGAGGTGCCCTACACAAAGGCCTTTCAAGCATTCTTTAAGAGGTCAAGTGGAATGATGCCCAAGTTAAGGTAATCAAAGGTTTGTTCATACCAAACATTAGATAGAGATGTCTCCACACCACAGATGATTAGAAGATCTGAACTAATATATGAGGGCCTAATGAAATAGTGGATGGTGACAAAGAATTTGGATTTCATAGGTTGAGAGGGTATTTGAGATGCAAGAGAGGTCATTGTGTCTACAAATTTTTTAGTATATCAAGGCACTAATTAGATTTAATAATGGTTAAAATATATTAGGAGCTCATCAATGAGGAGCTTATACTTTTGTAAAATATCATTTTTACACTAATAAGACCCATGTACTTGGTTAATCATGAGTTGAGAATCACTGAAGATAGAAATGGTTTTTATTATTAAGGTGAGAGTAGTTTGGAGATTGATGACTAAATCTTCATATTTTGCCATTTTTTTAGTACATTCAAAGTCAAGTTTAAAGGATAGTGGAAGGGGTTCACCATAAAGGGTTTTGAGAATTATGCCTGCACCCCCACCATGTTGGCATTTAGAGACATCAAAAAACATGGTCATTTGGTTAGAGGGTTCTTCCTAAGAAAGAGTTGTAATAGACTCATCGAGAAATGTTAATGGAATGGAATGGTTATCTAGGAGAGGGGATTTAACTAATTGATCAGTAATGACCTAACCCTTAATTTATTTTTGGTGAAGAAACTCAAGATCAAACTCAGCTAGAAGCATGAGCCACTTAGCCATATGCTGATTTTGGTATGGCATAGAGTGCATATACTTGAGTGGGTCGGCGTTAGTGATAACATATCGTTTATGATTAAGAAGGTAGTGATGAAGCTTAGAGGCAACAAAAATTAGAGCAAGACAAAGCTTTTTAGGATGGTTATATCATGTATCATACTTTAGAATCATGTGATTGATATAGTAAAAAGCTTGCTCTTTATTTTGTTCATCTCAATGAGCTAGCATGGCACCTAAAGAGTGATCAGTGGTAGATATGTAAAGCTAGAAAGGTTGATCATCCCTAGGTGGGGTAAGAATAGGTGGAGAAATTAAGTACTCTTTGATTGAATAAAAGTCTTATTGACAAACTTTGGTCCATCTAAAGGAGGTGTCTTTATTCAAGAGGTGGTGAAAGGGTTGGCATTTGTTTGATAATTGAGAGATGAAACGATGGATAGATTGGAGTTTTCCCTATAGACTATGAAGTTGCTTAAGGTTTGTTAGAGGAGGAATTTCTAGATTGACCTTTAATTTAGTAGGTTCAATCTCAATTCCATGAAGGGAGATGATAAATCCTATAATATTTCTAAATAAAACCCCAAAAATGCATTTTTTGGGATTGAGATGAACACATAATTGGATCAGTCAATCAAAAATGATAGTAAGAATAGATAAATGTTCCTTGTAGTATTTAAATTTTTAGATGAGATCATCTACATGAATAAGGTCATGGAAGACATAGGTTATGGCTCATTGATACATTGCTCTTACGTTTTTAAGCCAAAAAGCATGACCTGATAGCAGAAGGTTCCCCAAGGAGTAGTGAAGGTAGTTTTATGTTGGTTTGAGGGGGCGATCAGGATCTGATTATATTCTAAAAATCCATCCATGAGGGATAACATCTCATGATCTATGGTAAGGTCAACTAGTTGGTCAATATTGGGTAAAGGAAAGTCATCTTTGGGGCATGCAAGGTTAAAATATCATAAATCCACACAAAGGTGGAGTCCACCATTGGGCTTGGTAATGGGAACAATATTAGAGACCCATTGTGGGTAGTCAATGGGTTTAACAAATTTGATGGATAAAAGATGTTGAAGTCTTCCTTAATGAGAAGAGTTATATGAGGGTACATTTTATGAATCTTTTGTCATATCAGCTTAGCCTCTAAATGGGTAATGATGTTATGAAGGGTGATGGAGGGGTCAATCTCGAGCATATCCTGATAAGACCAAGTGAATGTGATGCTTGGTTCCAAAGGAAGGCAGGATAATCATGTTACTTGTTTGAGTCCAAAGATTGGCATATTTTAATGATAAGAGGATTCTCCTAAGTTCCTAAGTTAACATCAATTGTTGATTCATTGAGCATGGTCTAGTTTTCTAGAGGGAAGGATTTATGGATGGGAGAGTCTCCTATACCAAGGTAGGTGAGGATATAATTATTGTCTTGGCACTTAATGGTATAAATGGTGTGTGAATCATGGTTGATTATTTAAGGGTGGATAAGAGGAAAGGTTTTAGTTTGGCCACCATGTTGATAGGTCAGTGGACCAAACTAATGGCACTAATTAAAAAAAAGTTGGATGGGATGATGTCGAAGTCTCCAGATTAAGAAGATGTATTAGGAAAAGATGGAATCTCTTTTGTGGGGATATCAATAGGTTTTGGTGAGGTGGGTTCTTCTGGTGGTTTAAACCTAAGCCCAAAGAACTCACAAGGTTTTTGAGTCTTGATAAGAGGCAATTTGTGAGGTCCTTATTTGTATAGGGTCATACCAAATCCTTTCCAATCATAGTGGTGAAGATAGGCTCTTACAAAGGTTGGATTTCTTAGATAGGAGAAATCAAAAGTGAAAGGTTGAATATATGGAGTGGTGATAGGAGAGAGGAGTGGTCAATCAAGTACCCCATAGACAAAGTATATTTGATTGTTGGGAAGTCCAAAGGGGATGATGGTACCTATGTTGGGGTCATAAGAAGGGTCATTTTGAAGTTTCCCATATTCTTGGGGAGTGGGAAAGGCATCTAAGGCTAAAATTTGATGCTCCCCAAGAAAAAGGCATTGGAAGTTTTATGTCAAGGAGTCCTCAACAGGACTCTAGGAAGAAGGGATAGATATACTAGTTGAGGCTTCATCATTATTAAGGGTAAAAGAACTATGGGTGGTGGTTGATGGTGTAGTTGTGTTAATGGTATTTTTGACTATGAGGGAGATGAAGGTGGAAGGACATTATTAGGCCTATAGGTCATGTTGCAACATATAAAAGGATTGGGATCAACCTTGATGTTTATGACTTGTCTTTCATGTTTGAACTTAACACAGTGGTGTAAAGTTAAGGGGATGTAACTCATAGCTTGAATCCAAGGGAATTCGATTATAATTTTATATTAGAATTCACCATATATAACATAAAATAGCTCCAGGATGGTGGGAGGTCCCAAGCATATTTGAAGAACAACCATCCCTTAGGTAGTGGCCATGGTGTCATTCAAAGAGTGAAGAACCGTTATGCTTTTGGCCATGATATCCTTTGGTAAATGTAATTGATCAAAATCATGAGAGGAGATTATGTTGGTGTTGTCTCCTCCATAAATCATCACCCTTTTGATATGGATGTGATTGATATATATGGTGACAATTAGAGGTGGGTTAGATTCCTTAGAGTATGTTGGAGGTATCTCAGAACTTGGAAGGTGATAATGGAAGAATGTTGGAGGGTCCCAAAAAAGGAGGAAAGGAGTTGAGGGTCATCTAGCTGAACCTCAATGGATTATAGGGCATTTATTAATGCTTGATGATGATGAGGTGAGGTGTTGATCAAGTCTTAAAGGCTCATCATCACCAATTCTTGATGAAGTTGCTTCAACATAGTTTATTAAATATATGTAGAGGAATTGGTAGGAGGGACACCTAGGATGGATACTCTGGGTCTAGGTGATGGCCTAGGTGGTGGTGTTGGTGTTTGGTTCCAGTTAGGAGGCTGAGAATATGAAGGATACATCCATGGAATGGACACATTGGCTCTTCCTTTACCCCTATGTTGTACTTGATATTGGGTAATCATGTGGATGGTATGGACAATGGGCTTAATTGAACTGGGTAATTACTTTGGCTCCTTGCTCTTACTTGTATATGAGAGTGAGGAAGTCAACGTAGGTTGGGATAGTGGTTGGACTAGTTGGGTTAGCAATTGGGTTGGTAAGGTGGGTGAAAGTGGTTCTCTTGATGATAGATCATCATCCTCATATAAGTTATGAACAAGAGATTGGAGATATTTTCAACTCTCCATGTTATGTCTTAGTGTCCTACAATACACATAGATCTAAGTATCATTAAACCAAGAGGATTTGGTGAGAGAACGAGTGAATGGTTTAATAGGTGGAATTTTAATGGAGGAGGTTTATAACAACCTCTATAAAGTAACAGAGTAAGATTCCTTCATATGTGTTGAGGGTGTTGAGATGCTCATTGTGGAAATAAGAACCTTCTTAGGTGTGGTCGTAACCTTAGAGAGGGTTGGTGGTTAGGCAATTTTGGTAAATGGTTTAGATTAGGTTGGCTTAGCTATGATTGGGTTGACAGTATATAGTTTTGAAGTAGAGGATGGGGGGTTGATAATAGGTGTAAAAGTAGAAGGGGATAAATTACCTAAGAACAATGAAGAAGTTGATGATGTAGGTAGTGGAGGGGTAGGCATAGAAAATGACATTAGTTTAAGTGAACTAGATTAAGTGACTAGGATGGTAGAGGGGTGGGGTCCCAAAATAGATGGAAAATGAGAATGAGGTGGCATAGGTCTAACTTGAGGATGAGGTTTAAGTAATTATACCCTTTGGTCCATCTTGGTTGGTGGTTTGTTAGGTGGCCTAGAGGGGGTTAGGCCTGATTTGATGGATGGATGGGTGATGTTAGGTGTGGGAAGGACACCCAAATTCTTGGCTGGTTTAGATAGAATATTATGAGATGATATAGGTGGAGGTGGGTGATACGGTTCCCTTATGTCTTGGGGGAAATAAATGTTTGATGATGGGGTGGTAATAGGTTTAAAAGTGGATTCTAATGAAGTTAAGGGTTTGCTTTTGTTTTGGTATGGGAGCCCCAAATGATGGTAGGAAGTGGTTCTATCTAGGTTGGGTTGTGAGGAAAATTTGAAACTTTGCACCAACTAAGAAAAGGGATTATAAATGGTTTTTATCCCTTGATATGTTGTTTCAAATGTCAAGCCCTTGAGTGAAGAAGAGGTGATGGTTCCTTCATCTCTACTTGAGCTAGAAGGTTTCAAAACAATGGTTTCTTATGGGGTGATTAAGAGAGGGGATGTTTGTTTGATTGACGATGTAGGTATGGTCATGGGTCCTTCTTTTGATAGGGTATCCAAAGGAGAAGATGGAATTTATACTATTTCACTTGGTAGGTAGAGGAAGGGGTGGTAAATCAATGGCCGGTTCTATTAAAGGAGAGGTGGGAATGGATATGGTTTGATCAAGTGGAGAATCAGGGGCTATATATCTTTTTACTTGGGTCTTTAAAGGGGTAAGAGGTGAATTTTCTTCTTCCATAGGTGAGGTTGGTGAAGAGGAAATGGGAATATGAGGCTCATCCTCCATGGGCTCATTTATGATGACATTGATTGTGTGTACCTCATAAGACAAAGATGGTTCAAATTGATTATCATGGGTTTGGGTAGGTGGAGGATGGTTAGGGAATGGTTTGTGAAAAATATCAAGAGAATGGTTTGGGGGTGTGTTAGTGTTCTCAAACATCAATTTTCCATTATCAATCAGGTTTTGGATAAGACTTTTAAAAGTGTTACACTAATTTATGTCATGTTTGTTGACCCAATGGAAAGCACAATGGTCATTTTCATTTTACCACCCAGGCACAAGGTGAGAGGGGTCAAATTATTGAGGTGGATTGATTAGTGGGAGTTTAATAACATTAGATTTTAGAAATTTATCCAACATAGAGGCATAATATTCCCCTATAGGGGTGAATTTTTTAGGGAGAACCTAGATTTGATTTTGGTTTGGTGGGTAAGAAGGATTGGAAGGTGTGTTTTGATGTGGTTGGTTAAGAGATGGAGGTTGAAATTTTTTCAAGACAACAACATTTTTATATGTTTTGTATTTATAATTGGGTTCATTATTTGTTTTAGAGGTAGAAAGGCCATTAGGTTTAAAAGTGGAATTCTTATTTTGTAAATTTATTTTACCCTCATATATGGCTCAATTCTCAAGTTTACGTGCCATTTTGAATGCTTCATCAAAGGTTCTAAATTTTTGCACTTGAAGGGTGGGAGAAATGTGTTTTTTACATCCTTAAGAGAAAACTTCAATGAGTTATATTTGAGATAGTGAAAAGGATAACTAATTAATGAGGCCTCACCATCATGCAACAAAGTTGGCAATTGATTCATCATCAAGCTATCTGATAGAATAGAGGTCAGTTATGGAGACCTTGGATATATTGATAGAAAAATGTTCTAAGAAAATTTGGGTGAGTTGGGAAAATGAGAAGATAGAATGTCTAGGAAGGGCACTGTACCAATCCAAGGTGGGCCCTGATAAAGACATAGGGAAGTTTGGAGAAAAAGGGCATCATCATAAGCAATCAAGTAACAAGAATAGTGAAACACTCTCAAATGTTGTCGAGGATCCTCCTTCCCTTAAAACTTAGAGAATTTAGGAAGCTCCCATTGAGGAGGATAAACATGAATCAGGACAAAAGGGTTGATAGGTTCATTGTAGATTTGGTCATAGGATAAAATATTATGGGACCTAGAGATAAATGATTCAAGTTGGGTCATCTTATCTACAAGCATCTTGATCAGGTTGGGTTAGGGTTGTGAGCTGCATAATTCAATGACAAGTTTTGTTGAGGTTGTGTTGTAACTACGAATTGATATGTTGTAAGAGGTACAGAAGTGGGCACATATTGGTATGTGGTAATTTGAGGCTGGGATAGTGTCCCCACAAGACTGATAGGCATTAAGGTTTGGGTAGAAGGTGCAATATATCCCAACAAGTTAGAGGTATACTGATAAAACGTTGTGAGGGCTTGTAGAGGAACTGATAATGATTAGTTTAGGGGTATATTTGGGTTGGTTGATGGGGACATGGTTTGAGTTGGTAATTCTAAAGTGTTTATGGGTTGTTGAGGGATAGTGATCCTAGTGCTAATAGCAGGAAGTGTTTGTGGTATGGAGAGTGCTAGGTTTTGAAAGGGGGTTGAGGTTAGTATATTAGTTAAGGTTAAGGGAATGGTAGAAATGATTATGGAAGACACAGCACTAACAAAAGGGGTAGAAGTGACAAGGGGTAAAGTTGAGCCAATGGTAGATGAACCAATGATAGAAGATGAAGCCTAGAAAATAGAAGGATGGGATGATGCAACACCAACCATGAGGTGGTGTGGCATACCATAGAGTGGATCCATGGGAGGAACTGAAGCCATTGAAGTATGGTAGGCTAAGGTATTAAGATAGTGTTGTAAATAGACTAAATTTTTGTCCAAAATGTGTAAAAATATAAATCACCTTTAGGTATTGTTGAAGGCACTATATGTGGGGGAGAATGGTGTGATGAAGCATGGGGTGATCTATCAATGTCTAAGGTATAATCCATAGATGAGGATGAAGAAGAAGATGGTAGTGGGTTGTTTTGGTTTTTCACTTATTGTCTAGTTAAGAACATATGAGAAATTTAGAAATGGATAATGAACCTCTCACCTCACACAATAAGCAAATAAAGAAAAACCCAAAGCAAACAAATCACACAGTAAAAGCATAATTAATCCTAGGGTTTATTTGAAATCACTTTTGGCTTATACCTTAAAGAGTGTGAAAGGGAAAATTGGTTTGTAAGTTAGGTACTAGAAAATCCATCTAAGGATGGTTTTAGGTTGAATTTTTTTGCTCAAATAATATGCACTAGACTGGTTATGTGGCTTGGTACTGGGGGCTTCCTCCCCTCACTTCATGATGCTATAGCTAGTGTGGGTGCTTAGCCAATATATACCATTTGCCTAGAGTTTATACTCTACCATAGAATGGAGTGGGTCCTCCCCTTGGTGATGAAATATAAGTGGGATCATTGGGTAAGGTAAGGTGATCCAAAGGGTGATGAAATCCTAATGGGCCTTGTCTCAAATAATTTTTGATGTTTAATTTGTGCTTGTGGTTTGGTAGTGTAACATATGTGTGCTACAATTAATTCATAATAAGTTGAACTAATCTAGGTGAGGTAACCATTAACAAGGTAATATAATGAATGCACTCAATTTTAACCCAAAATAATAGTTTGGTGTCTTTTCATATAAACAAAAAATAGCTAAAATGCACTTAAATGTAAGATGTAAAATGCAACCTATGCCTAGGATAAAAACCTTTTTTTCTTTTTTTTTCTTTTTTTTTGGAAAAGAAGGAAAGAATTTTTTCTTTTTAAAAATTTATAAATAATATAAATTCAAGAGAATTTAAATTTCACTAAATTTAACTATATGCCTAAAAACTACGAACCCATAATGGGTCCCACTAGGCATGCCAAAATGTTTCTCTCTATTTTTTTGCTTTTTCTTAGTTTTGGAAGAAAGAAACTAGTGATAAGGGGTGTGTAGAAAAACCTATTAAAAGTGTGCACATTGAATCCAGATGATTATGGAGAATTATTATTTATCTAGGTAATAATACCTATAAATAAGAAAACACTACCACACACTTGTTTGTTAGACAAGGAGATGGGTGGATTGCCTAGCGTAAGCTAGATCCTAGAAGCGAAAGAGTTCTAAGAGGTTGTCAATCCATCTAATTTAAAACAAGTAAAGTTTGATAAAATGAATGAGGGGTGGCATAAAATAAAATCAAAATAAGATTAAAAATATCAAATTAATTAAGAAACCAAAATACTTTTCTAAGATGATTAAACTTAAGTACTTTGAATAATGTTAATGAAAAATTGGCCAAGTTAAAGGTTATGATTTTGGTTTGGTAATTTGGTAAGGATCAAAAGGATGGTTTATTTTAGGTTGGTAAGTGGTTGAAATGGTAAAAAGGTAAGGTTTGAAAAGAGGTAAATGATTAAGATAACAAATATGGCAAAAGGGACAAATGGGATGAAGGTGAAAATGAAGTAAACGGGATAAAGCGGATAAAGGGATAAAAAGAAGAGGTAAAGGAGTTATAGTTTAGGATTCAAGAAAAAATAAGCCAAGGCTAGGGTTTATAAGTCAAGAGAGAAGAGGCCAAAGGATAAATGAAATAAACAAGCAAGGTTACCTTTGAGATGGTTGTCGATGATGGTGTTGTTGATGATATTATTGATGAAATTCTAGAGTGATTCTGGAAGAGCTTCGATGCTTTGAATCTTTTCTCCTCCAAGATGAGGATGACCTCCTTCTCAAGTGGATAACTTCCTCTAAAAACCTACAACAAAATTTTAATAACAAAAAATACTAATTTACCACTTTCCCACTTAACCCTGGGTAAAGGAAAGGGGGGGATTTATAGCATATGTTGTGAAGACTCATCCCAAAATAGGAATAATAGAGGTATGGCACCATTTTCTATGTGGTGGATGAATTAGTCAAAATGAGATGGGTGGGGATTCTCATTTAGGTTGGTGAGTGTCCCATTTGGGTTTAAAAGTCAAAAATGGGTGCCCTTTGTCTTAAATAGGTAGGTATCTTATTTTGGAGGTTAATTTCATGTAAAATACATGCTGACTAATGGTCCCTTGAGGGGAAATTCACCATATTTCAAAGGGGGCTTGTGATGCTTAAATGAGGTCATCAAGAACTTTAAGAAGGGTCTCAGGTGGGGTATGATGTCCCATATCAATCCAAATCAATTCTAATCCATGTTACTTTCCATGTCACATGCCATGCCACTTGCCATGTCCTCATGAATAGTGATAGTGGTTCCCACAGTGAATAGTGATAGTGAATAGTACTTTTGAATAGTAATTTCAAATAGCATTATGTGACTAGGGATATAGTGATTTAGTTGGGTTAAAATGAGTTTTTTAAGGTTTAAAAAGGTTTATGGGGTCTTTAGGGGGGTCTTGAGGCATTTAGTCATTGAAAACTGCAAGTGCACAGTTTTCTAGTGTCTACACTTCTTATTAAACTTTTATATGACTTGAGCAAAAGAATTTATCTTTAGCTCCTGCTTTACTACCATATTAAATACTTGATACATTTTAGATGGCCCATGCATATCTACTTCACATCTTATTTGGGTTTTTAATCCCATAATGAACTTTTGAATGTGAAAACTTTTATCGTCTTGATATTAAGGATCATATTTTAAGAGCTTAGTAAATTGTTCCGAATATTCATTCACTAAAATATCTCCCTATTGTAGATTCTATAAATCTATAAACTTCTAATTAAAATACAATTGAGGTAACCATCATGATCTAAAAAAACTAAAAATTGCTCCCATGTGGTGGTGGTGGAGTCGAGATTCATCTCAAGCTTCTTATTTTCACACCATGTTGTTGTTTCTCTAACAAGCTAATACACTCTCCAAACTAATATGGTGACTTCTAAGTAATTATATATCTCAAAGTACTTCTCTATCTCTATCAACCAATATTTTTCACTATCCCCTAACATAGTTCCATCTAACTTAGGAGGATTACCTTTATTCATGTCTTGTGCAAACTCTACAACTCTCGTATCCTATGGCAGCTCTTCATACCTATGCTCTTGTTAATATTATTCCTGAACATGGTCCTCTTAAATATCTTCTTCATTTATTTCCTTAGTATGTCCATGAACTTTTTATGCTAAGGCTATGATACGGTCCCTAGTTTCATGTAGGGCTACAAGGATTTGATCTAGCTTCACAATTTGCTCTACAACAAATTAATTTGGATCTAATAGAGGGTTATTATTTGAATTACCCTCACCTCTACGTCTACCACACATGATTATCTTTTCTTTTTAAAAGGAGAATATGAATATGTTAGTGGACTGATTAAGTCCTAGAGTTTGAGCCTCAGCTTTGATACCACAATGTAACAACCACACTGAGCTTAAATAGAATAAGGTAAAAAAAATACTAACTCAGTAACAATTTCCATTTTATTAAAATTGAAGGATTAGTGATCTTTAACTAAATACATCAAAACATATCTAACCATTTACCAATAGTTTAGTACAAATTCATTTAGCTAATGATCACTTAACAAAGTACAAATCTAATTTCATAATTAAATCTTAGAATATTAACATAAATACTAATTTACAATTTAACCACTATTGATACAAACATCATAATTACTACTAAAATATATCCAACTACTGAAATTATAAAATATCACCAAAAGATACAATTTTTACATTATTACATAAATTAATAATAGTTTACAAATTATATAATATTTCATGGAATATATTATTTTCAATGAACTTGATTACATCCATAAATAACCATGCGTGTAGTCTTTATCGGTTGATTATTAGAGGGGATGGAAAGTATCACCTAAGTGCTTTTTCACACCAACCATAGACTATATATCCCCCGCACAATCTCTCAAAAATGGAATGGCCCTCCCTTCATGAATGGGTAGATGACAATGGTGCAAGAATCAATAATTATCAACTAGAACCCATGTGATATAAGATAACGATTACATGTAGCATATCATAAATAAAACTATTTTAAAATGATATCGAGCAAAACATGTAAACTAAATCAAACAAGTGAATTGATAATTTTTTAACCATAAACATTACTTTGGCCAAAGTTTTAATATAGTTTCTTGATCTTTAAAATCATTCAAATTCACACACACAACTCAATTGGATTTACTCAAATTTATCTATTAGTGACACTAAGTAAATATGTGTAATCTATCTCACCTATTTATTTAGTGTCATTAATATATATATATATATATATATATAATAAGAGTAGTAATTTCAAACATATAGTTTCCAAACTCATATTTCCATGGAAATGTAATGGTGGGTAAAATTAAAGATACACATAAAGTCCATATTATACATCATAACAAGCTAAAACTATCACCTAATAAATTCATATTTACAGCAAATAATTTAAACAGTTGACAATTCACATCCACATAGGCAACTGGAATAGTGTAACATTTCTTCATTATAAGAATAGTCTTACTCATTAAAACCCAACCTAGAATAATGTTTAATTTAACCTTGAAATGCCATTCATACATATTAAGAGTTTTATTTTATGCAATTTACCATATAGCAGACAAATAATATATTATAATTTCATCATATTTTATCAAGTTTCAAATAGGATATATCAAGATACTAGTGTTATAGCTTAATGTTATTTCATACATCACATTGCATCTAGTCTCCATTATGGGTGTAATGCATACAATAAACTATACAACATAAATATATATAATCATATATTAATCATATGTAAATAATTGTATGTTTACATTAGTTTGCTTACGGCATCCATGTATACTTCTAAATAGTATAATTTCATAAAAATGAACATATGCATATATATAGCAACCAAAGTATCATTGTTTAACACAACACCAATACTAAGTTTATTTATGAGGACTAATAAGTCAATACATATGCATAGGTAGTATAAATACTTACAAAATTAGGTATATAAACATGATGGCCACTTATCTTATATACAACTATCCAAACACCCTAATTCTCTTATACACTATTTTATTTTTCACATATAAGTGCAAATATGGATATTGTACACTGATAGTGTATACACCAAGAGTATCCCAACCATAAATACATGGTTACTCTTAAGGCACCAATAAATGTACATTATTATGTAATATACCAAAACCATCCTCAAAAAAGAAATGTAAAACATATCATTTCTAGGCATAAATAAAATTAAGCATTCCTCTATTGTCATGGAGGTAATAATTACCCAAAAAATTATAAGGGGTTATATTTCAATCATAGAATTGACCCATAAATGTTATACACGTCAGGGTATAAATAAATTGATAACCCTATGGAGTATACACCATTAATATGTATTTAAAATAATACTTATAGCCAACTATACACTAAAAGACCTAAATAACAAATACATTTATACAACCAGTTATTCAATGGAAATAACCCTTAAATAATGCATTTTACAAATATTTATTTATGGCAAATATAACATGCAATTACTCAAGTGTAAAAGAAGATGGAAAAATAATACAAGATAGCAAATTGTTACAACTAAACCTATTAGGTTTTACCCAAATTGACTATAGAGAAACACCTATGGCTCACTTATTTGAACCACAAAATTTTATGCACTTAACAATAGAGAGTTTTCATAATCCACAATAGGGTATACTAGTTCTATGGCCTTTGGATTATAAATTCTGCTTGCCATTAAAAAATGTATGGCTAGGTTCAAATTATAATCTACATTAAAGTTATTGGTTTTATTACCAAAAATAATTATGGGATAGGTTTATTGAACACATTATTAATTGGTTTGATCATGTGGATGGATTAATTCCATCTATAGGGTTGAATCTATGAACCCATGAAAAAAACCTAACTCTTAAATAAATTTATCAACACCCATTAACATAAATCCATATTTACTTATGATGATAATATAATTAGACACAAAGTGCAAACCCTACCTCAAATGCTTCCACTTGCTTAATGAAGATAATTATTTCTACCTACAACCAAAGTGCTTCCTTTTTATTTTTCCTTCTTCTCTGCCTCTCATCCCTTACATGTCTCCAAAATGTGTTTTCCTTCTTTAAAACTACTACCATCATCCCTTTTATCCTATTATATGTTATTTACATTCCAAACAATAAGATGCCTCCACCATAACTATGTGTGATTATTAATTAACTAGCATAAATGTCCATTCATATAAAAACAAACTTAATGAATTCTTGGCATGGCCACCAAGCTCTTCTCCACTACCAATAATTCTAACCAAAAACCCTAATCATAGATTAAAAAAAATTAAAACCAAATGATAACATTGACTTTGAAATGCCATCAAATATCATGCAAAAAGTCATGATTCTAAAGTCTTTTGAATTTTTAAAATAATCATGCATAAATCAAACTTTAATCTATGCTACAAATATTCCTCAATAATATGCCTTAATTAATGTACATAAACTTAGTTTATATATAATCATCATTATAAAAATCAATTAATTCCCTAATGACTTTACTTTAAATCGTACACATTCCAAAGTTTATTTGTAAATCCTCTACTAAAATAATTTGTTTTAATGATAATACATTCATTACCCTACATAACATGTTATAATGATGTTCAAAACTCATATGGAACATAGTTACAAGTATAGTAAGAAAACCATATAGGAATTTTGATCTCATAATTTCAAGCACACAAAAGGGGTTAGAGAATTGTATAAACACAAAAATCAATCATATCCAAATGCAAAATACATTTTAATAACTAAATACAAGTTGCAAGCAATACCAAATCAACTAAAAATTAACAAACAACTTCTACTCTATGTGGTGTGGGCAAGGTTCCCATTTAAATCTCTCATCCCCAACTCCTATCCATCTACACTATCCTCTTTATTGATACTCTCCCTCCATCATCATTTGAGGGGTAGACTCTATCCTTCATCCACCTTAAAATAGCAAAGGTAATTAGTTTTTATCATGATAAAATACATAATATAGTGTTGTATAAAACTAAGTAATCATGATCACAATGTAAAATAACACATAAGTACATATAACTTTACAAGTTAATGGTCATTAAAGTAAGAAATATATTTTTTTCCATAATTAGTATATAATAATCTAGCTTACTAAAATATTAATCAACCAATCATTAACCATATAATCCCTAAATCAATAGGTTAACAAGTTTAGAGAAGGATTCTGTATGTAACACCTTGTGCATATGTATGCGTTTATTGACATTTACATATGACATTGTTTGTTTTATGGACATTTGAATATGTCATTCTTGCTTTTATGGACATTTGACTAAGTCATGTTCCTTTGATTGTGTGGCATTTGAACATGCCCCTTATTTCTAATCTCCTTGGACAATTGCCTCTTGACTTAATTTTGAGTGTTATTATGTGTGTGTTTGTTTGCTTGTTGAGCTTGTATTATTATTGTCTAGAAGTTTCCATGATATTTATCATACATCCTAAGATTAAATGTGATCAAATTAGTTCCATGTGCTTCAATTTTATATCTACCTAGACATGTTCCTTTTATCTGATACATTGTTACATTCATAGATTATACAGTTGTTTTATCCTCTTGAGGTGAGGTAATTATTAGTTCCTATCTTTATTTCACCTCAAAAATGGGGCATGTCATTTAAGCATGCTCTCCATACTTCTCATAGTTTTCAAATTTAGTGGGAGTATGTCATATGGACATGGCTTTAACACATTCATAGTTTCCAGATTTAGTGGGGGCATGCTTTGAAAGCATGTTCTCCACATTCATTCAACACATTAGTACTTATATCAATATTTAGATTCAATGGAGGCATGTCATATAGACATGGATTCCACACATTAATAGCTTCTATATTTAGTGGGGGCATACTTTGGAAGCATGTTCTCCACATTCATTTACTATGGTACTTATATCAGTTCTCAGATTCAAATGGGGAATGCTTTAGAAGCATGTTCTCCACCTCTATTCATTATTCAACATCTCTAATTTATAATGGGGACATGCTTTGGAAACATGTCCTCCACATTGGTACTTACATCAGTTTTTATATTTCTCCATATATTATGGGAGAATGTTTTAGAAGCATGTTCTCCACACTTATTTAGTTATCCAAATTGGCTAAATAATACAGTTATATGATTTAGATTCACAATTGTGGTATAATTATATACTTTAGTACTATTTTTATACATAGTTTCAACATGATACATGTATAAGGTGCATATGTTATGAAACATGTGTATAATATTATAAAATCTAGGTCAATTTTATATTCTATAACTCTTTTATGGATTATTACCATATCATAGACTTTTTTTCATATTGATACCCTGTAGAATTTTATAGACTTTTATCGATCCAATCTACTGCAGTAGTTGGTTCACATTTTCATATGATTAAGGTGATCAAATCACTCAATATTACAAAGATTTCAAGTTGGAATTGATCGTCCTACCTCACCAAGTTATAAGTATCATTGGGTTACATGGTTGATTTAATCTTAATTGCCAAGTGGCAACTCACTTTAGGTCCAAAGTTAGAGGAATGTGCCTCTCTCTCTCTCTCTCTCTCTCTCTCTCTCTCTCTCTCTCTCTCTCTCTCTCTCTCTCTCTCCTCTCTCTCTCTCTCTCTCTCTCTCTCTCTCTCTCTCTCTCTCTCTCTCTCTCTCATATATAAATATATATATATACACTTTAAATATTTATCTATATTTATCCTAATCATAGTTTTTAGAGCCTCACAATGATACATATTTTGTAAAATAACTTTCCAATAGGCAAGGTGGTTACATCGACACACATGTGTACTCCTAAAACTCTCATTCTATTTAAATTTATTTCAATTAATTTCAACCTAGATTATATGCACTAATTTTATATTAGAATGTGATATTTCTTTCAATTTAGTCATTATTAAATCACTCAATTTAGGCACATGCAAATACAAAGTGTGCATACCCACCTAGGTACACATTCCTTTGCTTTAAACTAGCAATTTCATTACTATATTAAAGGGGGGAAATGTAGATGGTATTTTGTGATTATATAACACCTTAGTTTTGTACACTTGGAAAACTCAAACCTTGGTTATTCCTCTCAATTATCTACCTTTATTACTTTCACAAGTCTTGAATCTACTCTATCCTTGTGTCTCTGGCTTATATCTCTTATTTTGACCAATCTTATAAATTGATGACCCATATCTTATATCTTGACCAAAATGCTTAAAATGTACTTATCTCCCATCTCTACAAGTTCTAAACATGTACTTATTATCCTACTCCCTAAATAATAACATTTAGGTCAAACAATAGTGTTGATATTACTATCCTATCCTGACATAAGTGTCTAGTGCCCTAAAGTCATCTAATTTACAAATTAAATGTATCCTAATGGTTGGCCTAAATTCTTTAATGTAAGTTACTATTCCAAAATGATTGATATAAATACAATATCAACTCTCATTCATTCCTCACTTGTATAACACCTACAAATACCTATTTATTAGACAAAATATCATTCAATTAAATAAAGCTTCCCTATTTATTATTTTTTCAATACTAGTCATAGGGATTGCACATCTACAAGTATGAAGTACTAAAGGAGTAACCCAAGATCCTAATCTTTAAGTCACATATTAGGTCATTATTATACTTTCTTTTAACACATTGTATGATTCACACACAATCCAATATGTAGAGGAGAACTACATTAGTTTGAGGCCCTCTTTAGAGTATTATCTATGTAGGTAGCATCCTTTGACAATGGGGTCATTGGGGTTAGCTCAACATTGTGTGACCACTAACCCATTTCCCCCAAGGTCATATGCAATTCTTGATTCATGTAAATATATCCTTAATTATGGCATTATCTTATATGCAATCATTACCTTCTTCTAATTTATCGCTAATAAAATTGTGACCTAACAAATTGATGTTTTTTACCAATATTGCATGGCAATTAATCAAATTATAAGAATTTTAAAAAGCCTAATCATATTTACTTAACTAATTAAATCCAATTAAATGATTAAGGAAAAATCCATATCAAATTAGCTAATATCTAATTTTAAAAAATAAAAATTCAACAAAAATTGACATCATCATGACATAAGTGGTCACAAAGGTAAAAGTGCAATCCATGCCTAATCAATGCAATAGATATATGATTTGTGTAAGACATATCTATTAATTATTTCATTCTTAAAAATATTAATTACAACATTTATTATAATTTATTTCCAAGGTTGAATTAATTTTAGAACACACATCTTAATCTTAAGATGGACAGTATGTACCATTTCAGTCAAGCTATAAATATAAGGGTCATGACCATTTTCTATTAAGATTTTATGTGAAAAGAATCAATGTCAAAATATTGCCAAAAATATTCACCATTATTCATCCAAAATGATCAAATCCATAGTGTACAAGGGGAGATGTTGTCGAATTGAATACATGCATTAATAAAGACTCTTATATCCATAAACTAAGGAAGCATTTGCCTAAAAATCACTATACAGAGTCTTTGAGGAAGGTGAATGTATTTTTCATCTTTATTTATTTATTTATTTACTTTAGTGATTATAAATCACCCTAGGGAGCAATCTTGAAGTGTTATGTTTCATGATTTCATTTGTATTTAGATACTAACATATAAATTAACCTATATTATAATCTTGTTCTACATAATGGCATGCCCGGTGGGACCCCACATCTCACAAACCTCATTTGGACCTCTTTAAGTCTTCTATTTAAGCAATCAAACTATATTGTGGTTTTTATTTGCTCAATTTTCCTCTAACTTTCTTGTATTTGTGTTTTCTAGCAAATGGTAAAGTCACCTTGTATATCAATGAGGTTATCTTGTGGACCTACGAGGTTGCTTGCATGATTGGAAAGGTCATTTTATATTATTTTTTGTTTTTTGTGTTTTACAAGAAATAATGAAGTTGTGAAGAAAATTGCTAGTTTGGCCTATGTTTTAGGGAGGTCACTATCTAATCAGTAAAGTTGCATTCATAGGTTTTCAAAAAAATAGCAAACTTAAAAAGCAAATGATGAAGTCACCTTGCATTTCAACAAACTTGCAAAGTAAATAGTGAAATCACACAATGTAAAACTTATGTTTTATGTGTTTTATTTGAAATAGGGAACTCATCTAGTAATCGGTGAGGTAGCCCTACTAATCAATGAAGTCACCAAATTATGTTTTTAGTTTCCTATAGAATGATGAATTTGACCTGCAAGCAATGAGGTCACTCTGCTAAATGACAAAGTTACCATGTGCTAGATTTATTGAGAGTTTAAAATTTTTAAAATTAACTTTTTTTGGCTAAATATAACCTTTGTTTGATAATCTAATCTTTTATTTTACAGCTTTTGATATCCATTTAAGTTGTTTTTTACTTTTACAACTAACCTACAAAGGCAAATTTTCATCCACATTTGGCATTTAGTGCTTAAAAATAAAAAATCATCATCGCCTTTGTGATTTTAAGAGGATTTACTTTTTGTATTTACTTAAGGTTTCTTTTTAAAAAAATGTAAATCATTGTCTATACTTTCCCATTACCCCCTTCAGATATCCTGGGTGACCAAAAGCACATTGTTTACTCGTTTATGTGCCTTACCCCAAAAATACATTTTTGTTGTATGTTATTCTCTTGCCCATTCATGGGGTCCTAAGAATTAGAATCAAAAATTCATTTTTCTTTGTAGTTTATTTTGACCTTATGGGGTGGATTTCATCACCTTTTCACTAGTCCTTAGGGGTGTTTTGACCTAGGAAGTGACATCCTAGTTTCATACCAACCATGCTTATCTAATGAGGTATAAAAATTAAATCAACACCAATGACATCTTAGTTGGTATGCACTTTAGAGCCTAGTTATGCCAGTAACACTACACTAAGACCCCAATGGTTAAAGTGATCATGAAAGGACTAGACCCTTTAGTGAATGGCCCAAAAGACCTCACATCTAATTGATGGATTATTCTAAAGTGCCCTTGTATGATAAATTATATTAGGACCATTTGGTTTGCCATCAAAAACTTAGGATAAAAATCTAATTTGTCATAGATAAATAACAGATACATGGGTGTAAAGGTTAATACACCCTAAAGATTACCTTTTACGTATGAACTTTTGAGATAGGGGGGATTAAAAACCCTACCAATAATGTGTAATAATTTATTTATTTTAATGAACCTTAAATTTCATCATCTCAAAATTAAGTATATCAAAAGGATTTGGTGACTATCTCATAACCCATGTCAGTTTCCACATGATTGCTTAGAGTATGTTTTTATAAAACCCATATTGTATTCACAACCTCATTTTAAAACAAACACACCAAGTTCTTAGACTAAATAAGTTCAAATGCATTGTCACCTATTTATACATTGAGGTGTTATGCTTCCCATTTATATTTTAAATTTAAACTTAGGTTTTCTTGTGTTAGCCACACCCTATGTTCCATTTGATACCATTACATTGTCCACATTTCTTAACCAACCCTGGTCATTTTCTTAAATTTTGATTACCACTTAAAATAATATCATTTTTCTCACTTGGTAAGGTTATGTTACTCATTTATTTTTTTATTTAGACTTGTATTTTCCCTGTGCTGAAACAATTCCCAATTTTTGAACCATTTGACTCTATTCTAGTGTCATTCCAAATTAAAGTCAAATACCAACTAAGTTCAATATATTTTATTAACAATTCCAAACCAAGACCACTTTTCCTTATTTTAGGTTTCACTTTAAACATTGATTTTATTGATCCAAACCATTTTCAAAGATCTAGAGCATTTACTCTTGTTATAGACTTACACTTGTTGAGACACACACTTCTAGATACATTTCTAAATTCTCAAAACCATTTAACATTGTTCCACCTTCAAAATTACCAAGTTGAAACCAATAACACATTTTCAACACTTTTAAAGACCAAAAACCATACCAATCATGGCTATATACACTCATAGTGGGGTCTTATATGGCCCTAGCTTAGAAGAGGAACATTTGTATGATCCCTTAGGACATAGTAGAGGTTATTAATATAGTAAGGATGGAGATGAAAAATTGGTTTTTATTGATGATATCCATCCCCTTATGATATAAATTCAAACTCAATTCAATAATAAACTTGTAGAAGACCAAGATGAAGCTCTCCAAAGGCTAATAGAAACTAAGATCTCACCTAATTTTTTAGCAAAATAATTGCATACCTTATTCAGAGTAGAGGAGCAACTACAAAATCAACCTCGTATTCAAATTCTAAAGCTAACCATCACTTCATATATTAAAATTAAGGGTTCATTTATTTATCCTTCCCAAATTGGTCACTTTATAGCATCCATCATTCAAAATATTAGTCAACATTACATAGATCAATTTGTCACTAACTTAATAACTTCTTTGGCTATGACCTCTTTTAGCAATGTCATATCTATAAAGTAAAACTAACCACTTGAATAGACATAAAAAGACCTATTTAATCCTATATTTGATCATTTGGCTCCTCCTGAACAACTCATAGCAATGAATTCTTCACAACAAGCTATGTTGGATACACAACATACATTTTTAAACCATCAAAATAATCTTACCAATGTAATATGAGTACCTAATGATTCACAACATGTGCCAGACCATTCATAGTAGGTGTCAAACCCTTCAAAAAATGTTGTCAATAATCTACCACCTTAGTAGGGAGTGAATAATTTACAAAACACATTACCATCTTCTTCTAATTTGTAATTGTAACTACCCCACTAGGTTTTACTATAATAAGGTTAAAAAAAATATTACACAAATTCAAAATTCAGATTTTATCACATGAAAACATAACACAATGATATTTAACTAAATACATTAGTTTTAAGCTAACCATAATCAAGTTTGAGAGCTAATCTATTTAGATAATGATCACAAGATAAAGATTAGTACAATGTTGATTACAAAAATGAATATTGCATTTATTTCATAAAAATATATTTACAAATTCAATCACTATTGCTACAATGTTATAGCCAATTTTTTTAATGATAAAATATGCAAAATAGTATAGTTTTATCATAATATAAGGTTTAATAATAATTTACAATGATACAATACTCCATGGGGCATATGAGTCTCATTGAACTCGAATTGTCCATAAGTAATCATGAGTATAGTCACTAGAGAAGTATTCCTAAGGGGAGGGAGAACATCATTTGATTGCTTTTCGACACCAACCATGGACCATCAATCCCTCACACAATCTTCCAACTAGGGAATGGACCTCCCTTCATAGATGGGTAAATAATGATGGTGTGGGAATCAAGAGTGAAAACTAGAACCTGTGTGTTGTAAGATAATTATTACATATAGTATTTCATAAAGAAACCTGTTATAATATGATAGCATACAAAACATGTAAATTAAATCAAATAGATGAAATGATAATGTTTAACCATAAATATTACTTTGTCCAAAGTTTTATTATAGTTATTTGATCTCAAGGATTAGTCAATTTCATACACAATGTTCAATCATATTACACCTTATATGTGTATTAGTGACACTAATTAAGTAAGTGGAATCCATCTCACTCACTTATTTAGGGTCATTAATACCAGACTAGTTTATTTATTTAATAATATTAAAACTTATAGATTTCAAAAGTAAATTTTTCCTTACTAGAAATTATATTATGTGTTAATACAAGAAAGTCTCTAATACTAACATTTAGTCCATCAAATGTAACATAAAAACTCCAAATGTATAATTTATTTATATCACAATAAAATCATATATATAACCAAATTTCAAATAGTCATACCTTTCAAGTAAAAACTAGCATCACACTTTAAGTTCACTAAAATAATTGCATGCAACTCTTTACTTAATGTTATTCATCCATATAACATTATTTACCAACTTCTTACTTTATTTCCATATACCAAGATTACATCACTAAACTATTTGAATACTAATCAACATTGATAGGGTTTACCTTCATTCACAAATCACCGCATAATTAAAGGTTCCTTTAATATTTTTTATTCATATCTAAGATTGGCTTATTAATTTAAGTAAACAATGCACCCATACAACTTTGTTATATCATGTAACATTCTTAAGCATTGAAAAGAATATATATATATACTTTTCAATGCTTATATATATACCATATATTTATAAATATAAATCATGTATACTATATATATATATATATATATATAATTAATTAAATTTAAATCATGTATACCATACCCATATACATATATATCATGTATATCATATATATAAATCATGTATATATATATATATATATATATATATATATATATATATATATATATATATATATATATATATATATATATATATATATATATACCCCACACACACACATACACATATTCTTTTCAATGCTTATATATAAATCATGTATACCATATATATAAATCAATAAATCATGTCTACCATATATATATCTGTGACTGTGTGTGTGTGGGGGGTGTACATGATTTATATATATAAATCATGTACATGATATATATATATATATATATATATATCATATAAATCATGTATACCATATATATATATATATATATATATATATATATATATATATATATATATATATATATGTGTGTGTGTGTGTGTGTGACTATGTGTGTGTGGGGGGTGTACATGATTTATATATATAAATCATGTACATGATATATATATATATATATATATATATATATATATATATCATATAAATCATGTATACCATCCATATATATATGGTATACATGAGTTATATATATATATATATATATATATATATATATATATATATATATATATATATATATATATATCTGTGACTATGTGTGTGTGGGGGGTGTACATGATTTATATATATAAATCATGTACATGATATATATATATATCATATAAATCATGTATACCATCCATATATATATGGTATACATGAGTTATATATATATATATATATATATATATATATATATATATATATATATATATATATATATATATATCATGCATGTATAACATTTATATACATGATTTATATATACGGTATACATGATTTATATATATATATATATCATGTATACCATACACATATATCATGCATATATACCATATATATATAAATAATGTATACCATATATATCCATCCATATATATATGGTATACATGAGTTATATATAAAAATCATATATATATATATCATGCATGTATAACATATATATACATGATTTATATATATGGTATACATGATTTATATATATATATATATATATATATATATATATATATATATATCATGTATACCGTACACATATATCATGCATATATACCATATATATATAAATAATGTATACCATATATATATATATGGTATACATTATTTATATATATATATATGGTATACACGATTTATATATATATATGGTATACATGATATATATATATCAATCATGTATACCATATATATATATATATGGTATACATGATTTATATATATATATATATGGTATACATGATTTATATATATATATATATGGTATACATGATACTTGTGATTTGTTAATTGAATACAAATATAAATCATGTATACCATATATATATATATATATATATATATATGGTATACATGATTTATATATATATATGGTATATATGCATGATATATGTGTATGGTATACATGATATATATGTATATATATATATGGTATACATGATTTATATTTGTATTCAATCAACAAATCACAAGTATCACATATATTTATATACATAATCAATATTTCAGCTATACCTTATAACATGTTTAATCAATAGCCAGTAAATGCATGCTTATATATGGTATACTCTAAATAGACAAGAGTTTTGTCCATAATATAACATAATCACATATAATTGTAGGTGTATAATCCAACTCATCATTATATTAAATTATTTTCCAATTATATGCAAACACTAAAGTATGGTGTTTCAATAGTGTTCTATTCCTTGTGTGTGTGTGTGTGTGTGTGTGTGTGTGTGTGTGTGTGTGTGTGTGCATGTTGTAATTATGTACACGCATATATGTTAATAAATTATAGTTATTATATTTTGTGTCAATCATTGATCTTATCATTTTATCTTATAAATATGAGGAGTTCTTTGTGTCATAAGAATTGAATGCCTAGAGTCAAGTCTAATGTCTAAGTCCTAGAAAGTCAGAAAAAGTGTATGCTCTTCGCTTGCCCTCTCTGTGGGATCCTATGAATCAGAAAATTTTTCTAAAAAGATATTTATGATATTTTTCTTGTGTATAACTAATCTGTTATAGATGGTAATAGTTTGTTTGTAATCACTCTATGTAGTTTGTATAGTATTTTAGTGTTGATCTTGTATTTAGTCATTTTTAATACAAAAACTACAGTTTCAAAATTATCTGCAGTTATTCTTGCTATGCTTGGTGACTCTATATATAATTTTAAGTTAGTACAACATGAAATGCCTATGTATGACATGATGATTGATTTAGATAACTTGTCTACTTTATATCCTATAAAAAATCAACCACATAAAATAATTCTTGCAAAGAAATATTCTTTATACAAAAAATCTATAAATTATATATATATATATATATATAGGTAAATCTTTATCCTCTTGCTATTAAATATCATATCATGTATTTTTTAACTAACACCCTACATCTTATAGTAAAGCACACCCTTGTGCAAGGCAATTTCATGGTGTGTCAAGCCATAGAAAATAGTTAGATAATACTAGTTGAATCAATTTCTTGGTTTGATCTTAAGTTTCTTAGAAAATAGATTATAGATAGATTTTATTTAGAAGCCTAAGAAATATCTATTATTTGTTACATCTTTAAAAGACTTACCAAAAAAATCTATTATTAGATTTAACTCCCAGAATGATCTAAAAGATCATATGCTAAATCTATAATTGCAACAACCTTTGTCTCTAATGAATCCTCACTTCCTACATCTAAAGAAAATCCATGACCCTCAAGTAGATTCATATTACTGTATTGATTGCCAAAAAATAATTAGTCATCTAAATCAAATTAGTATTCACATGGTTAAAAGAGATTTAACTATATAAAGGTTGCTTGAGAAAAATAAAAAGTTACTTGCTAAAGCCAAAAGAATTAATATGGAAGGAACTTCTGGGGAAAATTATGGAAAGGAAGAAGAAAAAGGCCATATATGGAAAACTCCTCTAGGAAATGAATCATACACAAAAAAGGGATTCCCAAAGCTTGTTGATTTTAATCAATATTCACCAGATAAAAAATATAAAGCACAAATATATTATCTCAAATCTACTGATAAGAGTCTTGATCAGTCTACAGAAGTTAAGCTAATGAATTAAAATAATCTTGCTACTAAATGCTTGAATAATAAAGTTTCAAAAATATAGCAAAGTCTTGATCAGGTTTCTATAATGTTAAATAGCATTGAGTTATATCAAAAAAGATAAATTATTAAAGTTATTAATGTCTTGATTGATAATACTACTACACATCACAATCAGTGTATCCAAAAAATAGATAATGAGTCTAGTAGTATTAGACTACAATAACAATCAGTTGAAATAAAGATAGATGATATGATTGCTGAAGGAAAGACTATTAGTCAAAGTCAAGATCAATTGAAGACTAGTGTGACTTCTATTAAAATAGATTTGAAAAATTAAATTGCTAATCTAGAGATAAAGTAGGAAGAAGTACATCAAAAAATCAAATAGCTATCTTGAACCTCTGATAGTATAGCTAGAGAAATTATAAGCCAAAATTTTAGCTTATCTTCTATTCTTGATATTCTAGATACATTAAAGGATAAAATACAATCTTCTAGCAACCAAAATTAGTTTATCAGCTAAAAATTGTTGTTACAAAACATATTGATTACAGTCAAAATATTCACTCTTGGTAAAATGTTCTAAAGCTACAAAAAAAATCATTCAAAAAATCTAAATCAAAAAGTTTACCTAATTTTGAGAGATCTCTTGATAATATCTTCCAAGTAGGTATGGCTAAGATTGAACCTACTAGAGCTAAAAGCTATTTTGAAAGAGGAGAATATTCAAAGACTAAACCTTCATTAGATTCTCAAATAAGAACATTGAATCTTCAACTCTTCTTCTTGAAATTCAATTGTGAACCACTAGAAAGAAGAAAATAAATTATTCATGCAATGATAACTTGGGCTAGTATACAAATTCATGGTCTTAAGAAAGATCCCCTCAGTGTTAATAAATTGCAAATGGGTTCATAGGAAAAATTAAAGAATGGTGGGATGCCAGTGGTCCAGTATTTCATGAAAGTATATACACTCATCCGAAACTTATTTCAAAAATATACAATGCTTTACTTTTTGAATTTGTTGGCACTCTTGATAATGATAAAGCAATTAAAGTATAATTGTGTGATATGACCAAACTAGATGAATATATATGCTATATGGAGAATTCTTTCTATAATATTGGTGAAATCTTTAATCCAGTATATAAGATCAGATATATAGAATCTTTTTCTAAGTATTTTGCTAAAAAAATATAAAACTACTATGGGTGATGATATTCCAACTATGTCTTTTGGAAGGATACACCAAAATATTTAAGAAATCAATGAAACGTTATGTGCAAAAATAAAGACACATAAAGACACTATGAAGTTTCACAAATAGATTGGTGTAAAATTATGTAGTTCTATTGATGATAATTTTGGTTGTATGGATGTACATAGATATAGATAGTGTAAGAAGAAAAACAAATCTTATTCTTGCAAATATTCATCAGAAAAAGAATTTACTTATATAAAGCCTTAGAAACCTTGATACAAATTTAGGAAAAAGAAATTTGGTCCTAGAAGGATATTTAGAAAAAAGAAACATGGGTTCTAAAAGAAACCATTCAAATGTTTCATCTGTCAAGGTGATCATTATGAAAATAAATGTTTTAATAAGAAGAAAGAATCCAAGAAGATTAATTTTTTGAATAGACATGGAATTAATGAAGATGAATATGTTTTAGTCTCTGATGAAGATGAACTTCAATATGAGTCAGATATTCTATGAGAAGAATCAGATAATGATGAATCTAATAATCAAATAAATATAAATATTTTTGACATTGAATCAGAAGATGAATCATTTAATTATGATTCTGATATAAGATTTTAGATTCATATGATTTTTGCTCTTTTTCTAGATACTTTGAGTTTATCTCAACAAATATTTTTCCTCAAATAAAGATATATTAAAACTCTTACATATATGATTTTTAAAGGAATGTTTTTATTATAACAAATTATAGCTACTAAGCAAAAAAAATCTCTATACTTATCTCAAAAAAAAGGCAAAAATATGTTTTGTCCTAAGAATTTTAGTCTAAAATCTCTAAAGTTCTTACGGTTGAAGTTGCCTATCAACCTGATACATATGATAGATCCACTTGGTGAAATAAGTGAATCTATCAATTCTAGATATTCTTAGCTAAAGCTCACATTGAATTACAAGATCTTATGAAAGAAGAAGCTCTTATCGATGAACATGAACAACTCTTTGAAGAAGAATTACTCCAAGTAACTAATGAGATAAAATCTCATTTTTAGGAAGGAGAGACCTCTCATAAAAATTCAAATATACATCAGATATCATTATATACTACTAATAATCTAGTATGTGAAATTCAGATCAAATGAGATGGTTTTAAACTATATATTTTAGATGTCTTGCTTGACATAAGTGCTAATATTTTGCTTGCTAGATATCATTCTATTTATGTTGATATGTAAAAATCTAATTTTCATAAGTTGAATTTCAATACAAAAACTATAGTTTTAAAATTATCTGCAATTATTCTTGTTGTGTTTGGTGACTCTATCTATCATTTTAAGATAGTACAATATGAAATGCCTATGTATGGCATGATGATTGATTCAGATAACTTGTCTACTTTCTATCTTATTATACTTCAGCCACATGAAATAATTCTTGTAGAGAAATATTCTTTATACAAGAAATCTAGATATGAATGTAGAATCCCTATGAAAAAAAACTAAAGAAACCAGTTGATACTAGATAGATATAAAAAGAGGTAAATCTTTGTCATGCCATCATTGAACCAATAATTGAAAAACTCAAAAAGGATTGTTACTCTGAAAATCTTTTGGCATTTAGAAATAAGAAAATATATGAATGCAAAACTGAACTAAAGATGATAAAGGATAAGAATGGTAAAGAAATAGAACCCAAGTTTAAAGCACACTATTCAAGTATGTCTCTTAGAAAAGAATGTTTTTAAGAAATAAAGTAAATAAAGGATCAAGATTTGATAAGATATTCTAATAGCTCTTGGACTTGTGAAGCATTTTATGTGAATAAAAGATCAGAATAGATAAGGGGAAAGAAAAAGTTAATCATAAATTATGTTCCTCTTAATTAATATGTTTTACTTGTTCAACATTCAATCCCTTCAAAAGATGAAATCTTACAAAGAATAAGTGGAAGCAAGGTTTATAGCAAGTTTGATTTAAAATTAGGATTTTAGCAGATATAGGTAGTAGAACAAGATAGGTATAAGATTGTATTTATCACTGTATTTAGACATTATGAATGGAATGTATTATCTTTTGGCTTAAAGACTACTTCTAGCATATTTCAAGAAATGATGAATAATATTTTCTCTCTATATTCTGATTTTATCATTGTTTACATAGATGATATATTGATCTTTTTAAAATATTCTAAAGATCATATAAAACATTTAGAACAATTCTATCAGATTATGTTTGACAATGATTTAGTTCTATCTAAGAGAAAAAATGTTAGTTTTCAAAGATGAGATTGATTTCTTAGGTGTTACTATAAAATCAAGAGAATTTGTAGTCTAGGAACATGTCTTGAAGAATATTAAGAATTTTTCTAATGAACTCAAGGATTAAAAAATGCTACAAAGATTTCTTGGTTGAGTAAACTATATAACATGTTATTATTATAATATTACACAAGATAGAATACTTCTAAATAAAGGTTGACAAAAAATCCTCCAGCATGGTCAGATGAGATGATAAAAGCAATTCAAAGAATAAAATAAAATTGTCAAAATTTATAACCATTAGTCTTACTTGGTAATGGTCTAAAGATTATTGAAATAGATGCCTCATAACTATATTAGGGTGTAGTTTTAAAAGAAAGACTATCATATGGTTCAAAAAAACCTTGTAGATTTTCTTCAAAAAAATTTAAACAAATTCATAAAAATTATCATTCTACTCATAGAAATTCTTGTTGTTATTAAGGTTATTCAAGCTTTTATGTTCTTTGTGAGATCAAAAAAATTACTTGTTAGATCTTATTTGAATAATTTTATGAGTATTATTCATTCTACTGATAATCTAAAAAAATTATCTATGAGCAGGCTAACCAGGTGGATAACATTTTTGTCAAACTTTGATTTCTCTATTGAACACATTGTTGGAAAGAAGAACTACCTTGCTGATTTTATATCTAGAGAATTTAATTCAAAATAGTCAGTCATGGCAATAACAATTTCAAAAGTTCATGAAGAATTTTATCAGCATATATGGAGATCTACTCTATCTATTATTAATCAACTAACTCATGAGATTAATTCTCTCACAATAAAATCTTATGAAGCTTCTGAAAAACTCAATAATACTCATTTAACATGGACATCACAATTCTAAGAATCTAATGGTAAAAAATGATGTTCAACAATAATGTTATATCATGAAGCTAATAATCTAAGGATTAATGGTATAAATAATCCTTTTAAAAATTTTATTTGAGACATGGATTTGAATTCCTAATCCAATGGTCTACATTTTAGCCTAGTTTTAATCTTGCATTAAAAAAATTTGGTCATCTACTAAAATTCTAGATTATTTGTATGAATTCTTGGATTATATCATGCCAATGAAAGCTTCTGATGATCTTGTTGTTCGTATCTCTTCATCTTAAGTGATAAATATATTTATTTCTTTTAGAATACCTTTTAGGATTAAATTTGAAATGTTTTCAATTCAAAATTTTCAAGCTAATCTACATGTTAGTTTAGTTCCTGCACAACCATTAGTAGCTCTTTGTAAATAGTTCACTATAAGTCATCAAGTTATGTTTCCTCCTACACCTGGTATTCATATCTTGATAATCCCATTAAATATGTATATGGACCACACTCACATTGATTCCAATGAGGACAACCATTATTTTTCCCAAAGATAATATGAATTCAATGATGATGATTGAATTGATATAAAGACTAGTTACATGGTCTATCTATAGTCATGAATGTGGGCATGTTAACCCTATTTTATTTTTAGTGGACCTCATCACTTTTATAAAATGTGGTAACCTAACCTATTGGCCATGTCAATAGATTCATTTTTATTATATTTTCGATGATGTGCAGTGGCTCCATAACCCACCATCTTTTGGCATCTTGCCTTCCATATATTGATTCAACATATTTATGTTGATCGTTGATCTTCTCATTTCATCTTATAGATATGAAGATTTATTTATGTCATAAGTATTGAATGCCTAGAGTCGAGTCTAGTGTCTAATTCCTAGAAAGTCAGAAAAAGCATATGCTCTTCACTTTCCCTCCTGTGGGATCCTATGAATCAAAAAAAAATTCTAAAAATATGTTTATTATATGTTTTTTATGTGAAATTATTCTGCTATATGTGGTAATATATTTTTTGTAATCACTTTATGTAGTATGTGTAGTCTTTTAGTGTCAATCATTTATTTAGGAGATACCACTAAATATAGGATCAATATTAAAAGACTACATAGACTACATAGAGTGATTATAGATAAACTATTGCCACATATAACAAAGTAATTCCACACAAAAAACATATCATAAACATCTTTTTAGAAAAAGTTTTTGATTTGTAGGATCTCACAGAGAGGGAAAGCAAAGAACATATGTTTTTTCTAACTTTCTAGGACTTAGACACCAAACTCAACTCTAGGCATTCAATGCGTATGACACAAATAACTCCTCATATTTATAAAATGAAATGAAAATATCAACGATCGGCATAAAGATACCAAATCAATGGATAAAAGGTAAGAAGCAAAAATATAGTGGGTTATGGGCCCACTACGCACTATCAAACATAAAACAAAAAGGAATCTATTGACACGAATGATAGGTTACCACCTTTTATAAAAGTGGTGAGATCTATTAAAAATAAAAAAGGGTTAAAGTTCCCACATTCATGGCTACAAACAAACCTTGTAACTAGTCTTTATATCAATTCAATCATCATCATTGAATTTGTATTCTCTTTGAGAAGAATAATGGTTATATTCATCAAAATTAATGTCAGTGTAGTCTATATACATAGTTGATGGGATTATCATGATATGACCTTTAGGTTTAGGAGGAAACATAGATTGATGACTTATAGTGAATCATTTTCAAAGAGTTGCTAACGGTTGTGTAAGAGCTAAACTAGCATGTAGATTGGCTTGAAAATTTTGGACTAAAAATATTTCAAATTTAATATTGAAAGGTATCCTTAAAGCAATAAATATATTTTTCACTTGAACTAAAGGGATACAAATATTAATATCATCATAAGATTTTATTAACATGATATAATTCAAGAATTTATACAAATATCTAGAATTTTAGTAGATGACTAGAAATTTTCTAATACAAAATTAAAACTTGAATAAAATGTAGACTATTGGATCAAGAATTCAAATCCATGTCTGAAAATGAAATTTTTTTAAAAAATATTTATACCATTAATCCTTATCTTATTAGCTTCATGATATAACATTATTGTTGAACACCATTTTTTGCCATCAGATTCTTGGAATTAAGACGTCTATGCCAAATGAGTATTATTGAGTTTTACAGAAGCTTCATGAGATTTTATTATGAAAGCATTGATATTATGAGTTAGCTTATTAGTAATAAATGGAGCGGATCTCTATATATGCTGATAAAATTCTTCACAAACTTCTAAAACTATTATTGTTATGACTAATTATTTTGAATTAAATTTTCTAGATATAAAATCAGCAAGGTAGTTCTTCTTTCCAGCAATGTGTTCAATAGAGAAATCAAAGTCTGACAGAAATGTTTCCCACCTAGTTAATTTTCTCATAGATCATTTTTTTAGATTATCAATAGAATTAAGAATACTCATAAAATTATTCAAATCAGATCTAACAAGAAAATTTTCTTATCTCACAAAGAACATAAAAGATTGAATAGCCTTAATAACAACATGAATTTATTTGTGAGTAGAATGATAATTTTTTTGAACCTATTTAAAATTTCTTGAAGAAAATTTTCAAGGTTTTTTGAACCATTTGATAGTCTTTTTTTTCAAAATTGCATTTCAATACAGTTATAAGATATTTATTTCAATAATCTTTAGACCATTACCAAGTAAGACTAATGGTGACAAATTTTGATAATTTTATTTTATTTTCTAAACTAATTTTGTCATCTCATCTGACCATGTTGGAAAAAAAATTGTTATCCTTTTATTTATAAGTATTATGTCATGTGAAATATTATAATAATAACCTACTATATAGTTTACGTAACCAAGAAATCTTTGTAGCATTTTTTTATCCTTAAGTTTATCAAGAAAGTTCTTAATATTCTTCAAGATATGTTCTTGGACTACAACTTCTAATTTTATAGTAATAACTAAGAAATCAATCTCATATTTGAAAACTAAAATTTTTTTCTTGGATAGAACTAAACCATTGTCAAATACAATCTGATAGAATTATTTTAGATGTTTTATATGATCTTTAGGAGATTTTAGAAAGATCAATATATCATTTATGTAAACAATGATAAAGTCAAAATATAGAGATAAAATATTATTCATCATTTCCTAAAATATGTTAGGAGTAGTCTTTAAGCTAAAGGGTAAGACATTCCATTCATATTGTCCAAATAGAGTGACAAATACAATCTTATACATATCTTGTTCTGCTATTTGTATCTACTAAAATATTGATTTAAAATCAAACTTGTTGTAAACCTTGCTTCCACTTATTTTTGCAAGATTTTATCTTTCGAAAGGATTGGATGTTGAACAGGTAAAACATATTTATTAAGAGGAACATAATTTATGACTAACTATTTCTTTTTCCTTATCGGTTTTAATCTTTTCTTCACATTAAATGCTTCATAAGTCCAAGGGTTATTAGAATTTCTTATCAAACCTTACTCCTTTAATTATTTTATTTCTTGAAAAAATTCTTTTCTAAGAGAAGGAGACATACTTGAATGGTGTGCTTTGAACTTGGGTTCTATTTCTTTGTCATTCTTATCTATTATCATCTTTAGTTTAATTATGTATTCATGTATTTTCTTATTTCTGAATGTCAAAGAATTTTTAGAGGAGCAGTCCTTTTTGAGTTTTTCAGTTATTAGTTCAATGATGGCTTGATAAAGATTTACCTTTTGTTGTATCCATCTGGTATCAACTAGTTTCTTTGGCTTTTCTTTCATAGGGATTCTATATTCATATCTAGATTTCTTGTTTAAAGAATATTTCTCTACAAAAATTATTTCATGTGGCTGAATTGTAATAGGATTAAAAAAAATGCCCCCATCGCCACTGCTAAAGAGTAGCAATGGTGATGGGGGCAAGATAAATTATTTGAACCAATCATCATGTCATACATAGGCATTTCATGTTGTACTATCTTAAAATAATAGATACAGTCACCAAGTATAATAGGTATAATTGCAAATAGTTTTAAAACTATAATATTTATATTGAAATTCAACTTATAAAAATTAGCTTTTCACATATTAGCAAGAATAGAATGATATCTAACAAGATAAATATCAGCACCTATGTCAATCAAAACATCCAAACTATATGGTTTAAAACCATCCCATTTAATCTAAATTTCACATATTAGATTATTAGTAGTATATACTAATATCTGATGTATATTTAAATTTTTATGAGAGGTCTTCCCCTCCTCAAAATGAGATTCTCTCATTAGTTACTTGAAGTAATTCTTCTTCAAAGAGTTATTCATGTTCATCAGTAAGAGCTTCTTCTTTCATAAGATCTTGTAATTCAGTCTGAGCTTTAGCTAAGAATATCTAGAGTTGATAGATTCACTTCTTTCACCAAGTAGCTCTATCATATGTATCAGGTTGATAGGCAGCTTCAATCTTAGGAAATTTTGGGATTTTAGACTAAAATTCTTGGGATAAAGCATTTTTTTACCTTTTTTATTGAGCTAAGTATAGAGAATATTTTTTTTCAATAGCTATAATTTGTTGTTATAAAAACATTCTTTCAAAAATCATATATGTAGGATTTTTAGCATATCTTTCTTTGAAGAAAGATATTTGTTGAGATAAACTCAAAGCATCTAGAAAAGGAGAAGAAATCATATGAATCTAAAATCTTATATCATAATCATAATCAGATGATTCATATTTTGATTCAGTGTTAACAAGATTTATATTTAATTGATTATTAGATTTATCATTATCTGATTCTTCTCATCAAATATCTAACTCATATTGAAGTTCATCTTCATTAGAGACTAAAATAAATTCATCTTTATTAATTTTATGGATATTCAAAAAAATTAATCTTCTTGGATTTTTTCTTCTTATTAGGACATTTATTTGCATAATGATCACCTTGACAGATGAAACATATGACTAGTTTCTTTTGGAACTCATGTTTCTTTTTTCTAAATATCTTTTTAGGACTACATTTCCTTTTCCTAGATTTGTATCTACGCTTCCAAGGCTTTATATAAGTTTAAAAAAAAAATTGATGAATATTTTTAACAATGGGATTTATTTTTCTTCTTATACTATCTATATCTATGTGCATCCATACAACTAAAATTATCATCAATAGAACTACAAAATTTTGCACCAATCTGTTTGTGAAACTTCATAGTTTTTTGTGTCTTTCTTTATACACATAGCCTTTCATTGATTGCTTTAATATTTTAGTTTATCCTTCCAAATAAATTAGTTGGGAGGTCATCACCCATAGTAGCTTTATACTTTATAACAAAATACTAAAGAAAATATTCTATGTATCTAATCTTATATACTGGATTAAAGATTTCATTAGTATTATAGAACAAATTCTCTATATAGTACATATATTCATCTAGCCTGGTCATATCACACAATTGTGCCTTAAAAAACTTGTATTTATTTGTTGTTTTAACATTATCAAGAGTGACAATAAATTTAGAAAGTAAAGCATTGCAGTTGAAATAGGTTCTAGATGAGTGTATATACTTTTATGAAATATTGGACCACTAGCATCCCACCATTCTTTAATATTTTCTATGAACCCATTTGCAATTTTTTGAGTAACACTGAGAGGATATTTATTAAGACCATGAATCTATACACTATTTCAATCTATCATTTTATGAATAATTTGTTTTCTTCTTTCTGGTGGTTCACAATTAAATTTCCAAAAGAAGGGTTGAAGATTCAATGTTCTTAATTGAGAATCTAATAGAGGTTTAGTCTTTGAAGATTATCCTATTTAAAAATAGATTTTATTTTGATTAGGTTCAATCTTAATCATACCTACTAGGAAAATCTTATCGATATATCTCTCAAAATTAAGTAAAATTTTTGATTTAGATTTCTTGAATGATTCTCTTTGTAGCTTTAGAACATTTTACCAAAAGTGAATATTTTGACTATAATCAATATGTTCTGTAACAATAATTTATAGATGATGAACTAATTTGGGTTGCTAAGAATATTATCCTTTATCCTTCAATGTATCTATAATATCAAGAATAGAAGATAAGCTATAATTTTGGTTTATAATTTCTCTAGCTATACTATTAATCTCTGTCTCTAGACTAGCAATTTGATTTTTCAAATCTATTTCAATGAAAGTCATACTAGTCTTAAGTTGATCTTAACTTTGACTAATAATCTTTATTTTAGTAATCATATCATCTACCTTTGTTTCAAATGATTATTGTTATAGTCTATTACTGTTAGACTCATTAGCTATTTTTTAGATACGCTGACTGTGATGGGTAGTGGCATTATCAATCAAGACATTAATAACTCTAGTAATTTCTCCTTTGTAATATAAATCAATGCTCTTTAACATTCTAGAAACCTTATCAAGACTTTTCTATATTTTTGAAACTTTATTATTCAAGCATTTAGTAGTAAGATTATTCAAATTTATTAGCTTAACTTTTGTAGATTGATCAAGACTCTTATCATTATATCTAAGATAATAGATTTGTCCTCTATATTTCCATCTAGTGAATATTGATTGAAATCAGAAAGCTTTGGGAATATCTTTTATGTGTATAATTCATCTCTTAGAGGAGTTTTCCATATATGGAATTTTTCTTCTTCCTTTCTAGACTTTTCCCAAGAAGTTCCTTCCATAATAATCCTTTTGGCTTCAGCTAGTAACTTTTTATTTTTTTTAAGCAACCTTTTTATAGTTAAATCTCTTTTAACCATGTGAATACTAGATTGATTTGGATGACTAATTATTTTTTGGCAATCAATACAGTAATATGAATCTACTTGAGGGTCATGGATTTTCTTTAGATGTAGGCAGTGAGGATTCATTGAAGGCAAGAGTTGTTGTAATTTTAGATTTAGCATATGATCTTTTAGATAATTCTAGGGGTCAAATCTAATAATAAATTTATTTGGTAAGTCTTTTACAGATGTAAAAAATGATAAATATTTTTTGGGTTTCTAAACAAAATTTGTCTACAATCTATTTTCTAAGAAACTTAAGATTAGACTAAGAAATTTATTCAACTGATATTATCTGTCTATTTTTTGTGGCTTGACACACCATGCTTTTGCCTTACACAGGAGTGTGCTTTACTTCAGGATGTAGGGTGTTAGTTAAACAATACATGATCTAATATTTAACAGCAAGAAGATAAGATCCATGGATCATATCTAATCCATGAGTTTGAAGAAAAATATTTAAGACTTTATTTAAGTTTTCTTCTTGATGAATGGCAATCAAATAATTTCAATAAACAGTTGTAAAGATTGGACCATCATGAAGACCGGTTTGAATAGCATTTTGTAAACAATCACTAAAGTTTGTATTCCTATTATCAAGCAAACATCCTAAGATACTGACATTCAAGCCTCTTCTAAATAAAAGGAAAACACTAATAGTAATAATGCCAATATGCAAGAACTTATATTTAGAATGGGATTTTAATTGATGGATAGTTTTATCATCAACTATTTGCAAGTGGTATTTATATTCATCGTTTTTTTTGACTTAGATAACATTTTCAAAAACTTTTATGGTAGTCTTAGAAATTAAATCAAATGGTGAAAGTTTATCATAGTTTTGTAGAAGCCCAAGGGCTATTTGAATCTCTTATCATACCTTGCTCCTTTAATTTCTTTATTTATTGAAAAAAATCTTCTCTAAGAGAAGGAGACATACATGAATGGTGTGCTTTGAACTTAGGTTCTATTTCTTTTTCATTCTTATCTTTTATCATCTTTAGTTCAATTCTACATTCATGTATTTTCCTATTTCTGAATGCCAAAAGATTAAAACTTGGCCAAAATGAAAAGTATATATATATATATATATATATATATATATATATATATATATATATATATATTCTTTTCAATGATTTTATATATATATATATATATATACATACATATACACTTTTCAATATATATATCAATGATTATATATAATATTCTTTTCAATGATTATATATATATATATATATACACTTTTCAATACTTTTATATATATATATATATACACACATATATATCATGTATACCATATATATATAAATATAAATCATGTATATCGTATATATATAATTAAATTTAAATCATGTATATCATATATATATAAATCATGTATACCATATATATATAAATCATATATATACACACACATATTCTTTTCAATGCTTATATATATATATATATATATATATATATATATATATATATATATATATATATATCATGTATACCATATATATAAATCAATAAATCATGTATACCACATATATATATATATATACCATATATATATGGTATACATGATTTATTGATTTATATATATGGTATACATGATTTATATATGTGTGTGTGTGTGTGTGTGTACCATATATTTGTATATGATATACATTATTTATTGATTTATATATAAGGTATACATGATATATATATATATATATATATATATATATATATATATATATATATATATACCATATGTGTGTGTGTGTGTGTGTGTGGGGTATACATGATTTATTGATTTATATATATGGTATATATGATTTATATATATGTGTTTATATATATATGGTATGCATGCATGATATGTGTGTGTGTGTGTGTGTGTGTGTGTGTGTGTGTGTGTGTGGTATACATGATATATATATATATATATATATATATATATATATATATATATATATATATATATATATATATATATAGCATGTATACATATTCTTTTCAATGCTTATATACACACACACACACACATATATATATACATACATATATATAAATCATGTATACCATATATATAAATCAATAAATCATATATACCATATACACATATATATGGTATATATGATTTATATATATATCATGAATGTATACCATATATATGGTATACATGATTTATTTATATATATATCATGCATGTATACCATATATATATATATATATATATATATATATATATATATGGTATACATGATTTATATATATATATATATATATACCATACATATATATATATAGGTATGTATGTATATGGTATACATGATTTATTGATTATATATATGGTATACATGATTTATATATATGTGTGTGTGTGTATATAAGCATTGAAAAGTATATGTATACATGATATATATATATATATATATATATATATATATATATATATATATATATATATATATATATATATATATATATATATATATATATATATATATATATATATATCATGTATACCACACACACACATATCATGCATGCATACCATATATATAAAAATCATGTATACCATATATACATATGGTATACATGATATATATATATATATATATATATATATATATATATATATATATATATATATATATATATATATATACATGATTTATATATATATATGGTATGCATGATTTATATTTGTGTTCAATCAACAAATCAAAAGTATCACATATATTTATATACATAATCAATCACTCAGCTATATCTTATAACGTGTTTAATCAATAGCTAGTATATGCATGCTTATATATGGTATACTCTAAATAGATAAGAGTTTTGTCCGTAATATAAGATTATCACATATAATTGTAGATGTATAATCCAACTCATAATTTTATTAAATTCCTTTCCAATTATATGCAAACACTAAAATATGGTGTTGTAATAGTGTTCTATTCTTTATACTCCATAGATCATAAATTGAATATTAATGACTCAATTTACACACAATATTTACTATATCTAGTTACGTATATAAAATGTATATAAACAAATGAAAGGATTTATACATTTATACTTCAACTAATTACAAGAACTCAATTCATGATACAAACACAACATATATGGCATATTTACCCAACCCTAGTATATATAAAAGGAACTTTAACCTTCATTATAATTATACAAAATAAAACTCATGGTTAAAACTATAGTGAATAACCATTCACATACAATCACCACTTACAGCTCATTCACAATATTAACACAAAGATATATATAAATAGAAGAACTGAAAACCTGATCAAACATATGTATATATGCATTGATATATTCATATCAATAATTCATCTAATGAAAAACCTATAGAATATATATGAATATACCCATGTATATTCATATAATTATTTTTATTCCTATATACAAGTTTTATAATGAAATAAAATAGTTCTTGTATTAATCTACTCGAAAAAGGAATCCTACAGTTGAAGCAACTCAAATGATATCATTAAATATAGCCAAGGTTTTTTTTAATCACTTGATCCCTTATTATTATTTTCATCTTAGACTAATATAATCCACAATTGTGCCCTATTCTAGGTATCTCATTACAAATTTTGACCAGATTTAACATAGAAACTAGCCAATACCTATGTATGAAGAAAAGAATATCTTGAATTTAGTTTTTTTTTTTTAAGTCTGAGTTTAGCTTATCATACCCAGTCGTGCCCTATTTGGGTTATTCATATAAAATATTGACTCAATTAAAACCTATGGTCAACCCAAAAAATTCTATATGAAAATAAATAATTCAAGATTATTTTTTAAGGATTGATCTTAAACTAAAACATAAATATCTTTTTTTTAAACTCAAACTATTAAATTTGATTACTCATGAATTTAACCTAGTTATCTAGGGTAGGGTTTTCTACCTTTTTAATTATAACTAGAATTTTACACAATAATCAAATTTAATTAATTAGTAATGGATTCAGTTTGTTTAGTCATTCAAACTAGGGTTTTAGAGTCATATATTTGGTTCTATGGATGGCTGAGCCATCCCTAGTGCCAAATATATGACCCTAGTTTTTTATCATTTCATACAAATGAAAAATTTAAACCCTAAGGATTTTACCAGAATCATTGATTTAATTCATTATATATAACTATGAATTTAACCAATAAACTAACTTGGAAAGGAAGTCACAACTTGCCAAATCCAAATTGCCCTTCTTCAAACTTGCTTAAACCCCTACTTCTTTCTCTTTATTTTTCCTCCTTCATCTATCATGTACCCATAGGCATATATTTATTTCTCTTTTATCTATCTAAATGTTATTTCCTATTAACTAAACTCCCCATTTCTTCACTAGAACTCCCTATGCTCATTATGAGCTTAGTGAAGAAATCTTTGCATTAAAAACCAACTAGTAGAATTTGGGCATAACTCCATGTTTTCACCATGCAAATACAAAATGAAGTCTATGGGATCCCAATTAACACAATGTAAACTCCAAAACAAAACTTAATTCATGAACCTTCCACACATAATAATAATCATTTTTAATCCTAATGAACATTAAGAATGATTGCACATTAATCAATTAAACATTAAAACTATTAATATAATAACATGGACTTATCATGTTATTAGTGTCTAGTTAACAATAAACTAACACACCTTGCTAACTAGTCTAATTTAAAATCAACTAATACACAAAGTAAACAAGTTCCCAATTTAACCCTTATCTTGCTTAACTTAATCATAATAATGATTATCTAACTCAAAACAATTAAGTTTCCCTTTTATAAAGCAATGTGTTAGTTATAAACAAGACACTAATATTTCTAAAAGAAAATAAATTTATACTTGTATCATAGCAAAGACATTCATTGATTCCAAGTACATGTTAAGGAAACATATTCACATTAAATAAGCCAAGTAATATGACATATAAGAGTCTAAATATTACACTTGCAAGCGCACATCCAAATCAACATGAGATTCAACCATTATCAAATGAAGATAACATAATAGCAACCAAAATCATACTAAAAGCTACCTAAATCAAACAATGATCAAAAACATAGTATACTATTTGTGGTGTGTAAGAGGTTCTTAGTCTTCATTTTATCATCCCCTAATGCCTCCATCTACTCCACCCTATCTGATGATGCTCTCCCTCCATCATAGTCTGAAGGACAAAATCTATCTTACATTCACCTCAAAATAACAAAATAGTTAGCCTGAATCAAAATAAAATCCATAACATACTGTTGTAATGAACTAAATAATCATGATCATCATGTACATAACATACAAGTATAGCTAACTCAACAAGTTAACAATTATGTAAATAAGCAACATATAACTATCCATACATCAGTATATAATATCCAACTTAACTAAAATAGTAATTAGACACACAATAACCATAAAATCCACTAATTAGTAGGTTATAATGTGTAGAGAGGAATCGGGATGTAAAAATAACAACATGTTATTATTGTAAACCAACAATGACTTCAAGTTTTTTTTGTGAACCAAAAACAAAAATAATGACTTCTTCTAAATCATCAACAAATTCCATAAAACCAACAACAAATTTTTCTATACCAATAGCAAATTCCCTATCATTCATAGCAATAGCTTCCTCATGAACTACAATACCTCATATATCCAATTCCAATCTAAACCAGTAGTATATCCCAAATCAAACATATAAGTTAGGATATAAGTTGCATATTCCAAACCAAACCATGCAAAGGGATCTACTTCCACTTATGATAATGTCAACTAGGGCCAATAATTCATTAATACTCAATAAAGTGCCCTCTTTTCATCAAAAACCACTCCCAACATTCAAAAATAAAATGCAATAAAGGGGATAGTTTTAGACCTATAAGTAGGTAAGCAAACACCCAAAAATTACAAGTTTGAAGATATATTCCCTTACCCATTTGATGTCAACTTTATTCAATTGCCTTTCCCACCTCACTTTGAGATTTCAAAATTTGACAAATATAAAGGGAAGGGAGATCCAAGAGAAAATCTATAGGCATTATTTGTAGCATACCAAGAGGTAACATACAGTAGTGTTTATTTATTATACATATTTTCACATATTTTAGGTGGACAAGCATTAGAATGGATTCTTAAACTACCTAAGGGATCAGTCATTACTTTTAATGACCTCTCAGAAAAAATTATCAACTATTTCTCTTACAACATAGAACATGAATTAATAGTCATTGATTTGTGCAATGCCAAATGAAGAGGAGGAGATAATTCTCAGCATACTTATAGTAGTTGAGAGCTTTGGCTAGTCATTTCTTGCATAACTTGCCTCATACACAATTAGCTAGTATATTTGCATAAAACCTAAATGATGAGATCACTTATGATCTCAAACTAAATTATGCCAACACATTTGAATAAATCATTGACAAAGGAGTGTAGATAGAAAAAATACTTATCATCAAGGTCCTTATCAAGATATATTCTCAAACCCAAATAACAAACCAAAGTCAAATGCAAAACCAAACACCAAATAAAGTGCTAATTCAGGCCACCATAATTGAAAAACTAAAGGTTTTTTTTTAAATAAAAACATGGTCAGTAATGGGGTTACAAAGGCAAGGCATCTACATATGATACAACCACCACCTATTCAAAACACTCCACCCAACCCTCAGCTTCCACTATAAATATATCCCCCATGATAAGTATACCATAAAGATAGAGTTTTTAGTAACCTCTAAGAGCCTATTAAATTAGTATTCCAAAAATTAGTGACTTCCAACATGATCATCTAGCCCATTCTAAAACCATATCTAGAGGGCCAACCTAAACTAGATTGGTATCATGATAATTATTATTACAAATACCATCATGTGGTCGGTCATTCCTTCTATAGGTCTATGAAGTTAAGATGATTAAAAAATTACTTGATAATGGGGAAATTCAATTAGAGAAATGAGCACCCAACACCAATCAAGGAATGGGTATCTACAAGAATCCTTTTCTTAATCATAACAATTAGCAAAAGTGTACCAATCAAAATCAAGGATAGGGTCAACATCAATAACAAGGACAAGGCTAAAATCATAACCAAAATAATTGTAATCAGGATCATGATACCTAAACCAACCAGGTTAGATATAGGAGTGTTCCTTATGATTAAATCAATACTATGGGGTATATTACCAGCAATCATGTCTCCACTATCAAAGTTACTCCTCATAGGCCAATTGACACTCATCAAAGGGTTAATTATTCTATTTTAGGACCATCACCTTTGACCAGTGGTAATTCCAACATGGGTTAAAGCAATGTGATTATGTCATGACCATCATGAATTATCATTCCTAAACCTCCACTAAATTCTTCTAGTTTAAGTAACCCTTCTTTGAATCAAAATTACATAGTTGTAATTAGATAGCCAAGAGTTATTATCCAAATACCTTTGACTTATTCTAATGTTAATACCAATCCCATCCCTATTCCATATTTTACCCTACCAAAAACCAAACCATTTGATCCTTCTATTAATAAGCCATTTAATATTGGTAAATAATTAAGTAAAATGCCTGCTTAGATCTCTATTTTGGACCTTTTGCATACATATAAAGTTCACAAGACCATATTAAATGACTTTTTTAAATAATCCAAGGTACCTAATGACATTGATACAAATTAATTCCAAACACTTTTAGGACATTTGTCTCCAGGCCAAAAGCTCATGTTTGACCAATGAGACATGTCTACCCTTAGTCCCCTACATAACAACCATCTATCTATTGAAGTCCTCATTTCCCATCACAAGGTCAAGAGGGTTATTATAGATAATTTTTTAAGATTAAACATAGCCTCATTAAATTTGATTCTAACTTTAGGCTACAAAATGTAGATATTCTACCAGATACCATTACGATCAAGGCCTATGATAATGTAGAGAGGGCCTTTAGGAATAATTTGTTTACGAATCATTTTTGGGTCTATCACCCATGATACTCTGTGTCATGTTCTTGACATATAACTTCCCTATAATATAATTTTGGCTTATCCTTATATCTATAAAGTATGAGTTTTACCTTCTACCTTGCATCAGTGCATCAAGTTCCCTCATTTTGAGTTGGAATTCATCATGTATGGTAATATTAAACCATATCAGTATTATAAGCACCTAGAGGCTGAGTATGGGAACTAAAACTATTTCCAAAGCACTGAGTTTATAGACAAGAATAAGAAATCAATAGTTCCTAAATCTCTAAAATCCAACTATATCGATCCTAGTGACCTTGCCTCCACTTCTTTTAATCTACCTTCTAACAACATTTTTGCTCATTTTACCATTGAAGATAAGGGTGTTTCCACATACCACATCTATGATTATTTCCCTATTGGCAAGCTATCCAAATATCCTAAGTCATATGGATGACCCAAACCTATTCTTGGTAGGCCCAACATGATTTGGAAAAATAAATCCAAATCCACTCTATAGGAGTTACTTATATTTATCTAGATAGTCACCCAATCAAGATCAAGTAACCAATGTCAAGGGGTATGGGTTGTATAATGATGATTTTTCTAATTGATTTTAGGGTGAAAAATATACCATATGAATAGAATCATGGACCATCTACACTATCAAGGAAAAGGATTGGGGTCAAGATCCCAAGGCATTCTTGTTCCAATTGTCACGATAACACATATATGAAGTTGAGGCCTTAGATTTACACTGCTTAGGGGTTACCCCATCAAGTTTGAGAGTGATACTATTTCATCAATTGATAAAGAGACTCATAATAGTGATGTGGCTTCCCACTATAGAACCTATGATGAAGTTGTAAACACCAACCTTTTCTATACCAATGTCATTCTTAACATTATGTCCTATTATCCCCTTTCCCTTAATCATTTGAGCCTCATCAATTGGGACCAACAAGAATATATTATATGATTATATGATTATATGAGTTACATAATGAAGAATCTATTGTTGAATTCATGGGTCTTAGAGATGGATTGCCAACTAGTGACCAAAAATAAGGTTTTGACTTCCACTTGGATCCTACTACCTACTTTGGAGAGTAGGTAAACTTCTTTGGTCATGAACAAATTGAAACATCAATATCTTCAAGTGAAACCTTTATGAGGCACCTTTAGGTCAGGGAAAAAATTAAAATAAAGACAAGTCCATAGGTGAAAATCTATTTTAGGCACCTTTGTATAGGGAAGTTTGCTCATCTCCTAAGGAAGCTAAAACTCATCCTAGTCCAAATGTTTCCATCAGTTCCATTATAAATTTATAAGAACACTAAATCTTCATATAATTGGTTCAAGATTTTATTAAACAATTTATCAATTGGCCACTACAAAAAATGGTAGATTTAGATTCTTCTTACATGGGTGAGCTTTGTATCTCTTAAAGTGATGAATAAGATCAATTACCTTCACTTCCAACTATTTTTGAGGATGGATCTACACTCCTTGTAGAGGATACCATAGAAGTGAATATTGGTATTGATGATGACCCAAAGATAGTGTACCTAGGTGCATCCCTCACTATCAAGGAGCATGATTTCATCATTATTATCTTGAAGGACTTCATTGATATATTTGTGTGGTCTTATTCTGATATGCCAGGCCTAGACCCTTATTTAGTGGTGTATTGACTTGTGGTTCACCCAGATGCCAAGCTAATCAAGCAAACATTATGAAAAATGCATCCACACATCATTATATTGGTCAAGAAAGAACTAAAAAATTTAAAAGGAATTGACTTCATCAAGCCACTAGATTATTCTAAATGGATATTAAACATTATACTAGTTAGTTAAAAAAAATTAATGGATTCACATATGTACTGATTTCAGAGGCATCAATAAAGTATGCTTGAAAGATGATTTCCCTCTACCAAACAATTACATGATCATCAATTCAATAGTAGAATATGAGATGCCCTCATGGATGACTTCTCATGCTATGATCAAATTAAAGTTACACTTTAAGACTGGTATAAAATAGCATTCACCAATCTATGGGGGTATTATTTTATCAAGTCATGCCCATTGGCTTGAAAAACATTGGTACAACCTATCAACATGCCATGACTATCATCTTCCATGACATGATGCACAACATTATTGAGGACTACATTGATGATATCTTGGCTAAACATAAAACATTAGTAGGACATCCTAATGTTCTATAGAGAATATTTGAGGGGCTCCATGAATATAAGGTGTATCTAAATCCAAATAAGTGCATCTTTGTTGTCACTTTAGGTAAACTACTAGGGTTCATTGTTTCATTTAGGGGTATAGAAGTTTATCCTACTAAAGTTAAAGCCATTATGGAAATGCCTGTACTATCAAATCTAAAACAACTTTGTAGCCTACAGGGTAAGATTTAGTCTATTCAGTGGTTCACTTCTCAACTAGTCAATAAATGTCATCCTTTCACTCACCTTTTGAAAAAAGTTGCTACATTTTAGTGGGATACCAATTATTGTCAAGCCCTCAAAGATTTAAAGACCTACTTGGCTAATACACTAGTTTTGATGTTGCCTACACCAGGCCAACCTTTAATTATTTACTTATCAGTGATAGAACATGCATTATGGGCTCTCTTAGCCCAGCATGATAAGCAGGGTAAAGAACATGTTGTCTACTATATGAGCCAGACACTTTTTAATTATGAGAAAAATTTCTCACTAATTGAGAAAGATTTTTTAGCTATGTTTTTTACTTCCTAAAAGTTATGTCACTATATGTTAAACAACAAAACTATTGTTAGTACCAAAGTTGATCTACTCAAATACCTATTATCCAAGGCAACATTAACAGGTCAAATGGCTAAGTGGGAAATGACGTTGAGTGAGTTTGAAATTAAATATCATAATCAAAAGGTTGTCAAGGGATAATTTATTTCAGACCAACTTGCTGAATCTCCTCTATTGGATATGGAACCACTCAACTTTGACTTCCCAAACAAGTCCATTTCAACTCTAGAAATAATTACTAATAATTCCAAATAATTGACATTGCATTTTGATGGTTCATGCATAGACCATGGATTTGGACCTAGTATCTTGTTTATTACATTATAGGGAGATCTCATTCCTGAGGAATTTCACATTGGTTTTTATTGTACAAACAACATCATCGAGTATGAATCTCTCATCACAGGACTTTATCTTTCCCTACAATGGAACATTCAATAGTTAATGGTATATGGGGATTCCCAATTAATCATTAATGAGGCCACATAATAGTACCAAAAAAAGGATGAGAATATTATACCTTTCAATAATATGGTATACAAGCTCAAGTCACATTTTAAAACTCTTTAATTTGAGAAGATACTAAAATCCAATAACTAATCAGCTGACACAATGGCAACTATTGGATCCATGCTAACAGTGGTTGATGGGGTTAAAAAGTATCATTTCCTCATCAAGAACCTTATTCAAACAGTTCAAAAACAAATAGATTCAAAAATGGTGTCTAATATTTCAAGTCCTAATGTCCTTTGGTACCAAGACCTTTATAATTACCTTCAAGATAACATTCTTCCACCAGATCGATCACAAAACCAACATAAGGCCTTTATCCTTAAGACCACCTGATATACATTACTTAGAAATACTCTCTATTATAGGGGCTATGATGGAATGCTAATTTATTTTTATTTTTAGGAGAATCCTAATTAGCATTTAAGGATGTGCACAAAGGAACTTATGGGGCCCATAGCAGTGGTTTGGTCCTCACCAAAAAACTCCTTTGAACTAGGTATTATTGGACCATAATGGAAATAGATGCTTACAAACATATGAATAAGTGTGGTGTTTTTAAATGACATAATAATTTGATACATAATCCTTCCTTACCGATCCATCCAATCACAACTCTATGGTCATTTTCTACTTGGGGACTCAATCTTGTAGGAAAAGTGAACCCTACTTCCTCAAATGGACACAAGCACATCCTAACTACCACATATAACTTTACCAAGTGGATCAAATCCATTCCCCTCACATATATAATTGATAAAGTGATTGTCAAGTTCATTCATTACCATCTTATTTATAGCCCACTTAAAAATAAAGATGTAAAGGCCCTTTGTTCCAAATTTCAAATGAAACATAAAAAATCCATGGCCTTTTACCCTCAAGGTAATGGCTAAGCTAAGACATCTAACAAGACCATTATCAAAATCCTAAAAAATATTGTCAATGATGATGGCTATGATTGGCATCTATAATTATTCCCAACCTTATGGGCTTACCATACTAGTACCTGCACACCTATAAGTGTTACTCCCTATTCCTTGGTTTTTATCTCTAAGGTCATTATTCCTATTGATATTGAATTTCCCTCTCTACACATTTATCTACATCATATCATTGATGATGATGAGTATATATTGGCCAAATTGTAAGAGCTAGAGCTCTTGGATGATAAATGATGAGATGTATTAGATAATTTGAGAGCATACCAAAATTAGCTTCATCATAGTTACAACAAGTGTATTCTCCTTCAAGAATTCAAAATTGGTGACTTAGTGCTAAAAGAGAATCAAAAGAATACCAATGTCTAATGCAAGAACAAGGGTAAGTATGAATCCTAGTGGCTTGGACCTTTCATTGTTATTGCAAATTATGGTTTTGGAGCATATAGATTAACTACACCATATGGGTGAGAGCTCAAGGAACCCATGAACATAATTCACTTAAAGCAATACTATACTTAACTGAAAATGAACCGTTATCTATAAGGGCCCTCACTTGGGGCACCATTTTTCACCTTCATTCCTTTATCATACCATTCCCTTGACAATTCTTATTACTCATATTGTGCCACTTCCTGGACCATTATTTATTAATTTCTCATGCCATTCTTATTACTGATCATGATCCTAATTACAAACTATAATCACCTAAAAGTGACACTTAAGTGCTAAGAGTGCTACTTGAGACAACATATCCCTATCTTAGCCCTAGACATATCTTAGAGCTTATTTTCACATTTATTCAATCTTTTTGTAGACCACAAGCATCCATAATCATCCCTAAAATAGTCTTAGACCTCCATTATTAAATCTTGGCCCTTTGTGCCCAATGTTATAGCACTTGGACACTAACACCATAATAGGGATAGTGGCACCACACTGTACTAGTGTCCTAATAATGGCACTATTGTCCTTTCACTCCTCTTTTCACAAATAGGTATCTTTTCAAATCTAAAATCTCCTAGGGTCAGCCGAGACCTATTTTAGCACCTGCACAAGCACCATAACAATCTAAATACATGACTTTTAGCCTTATAACCACTATATGGAAATTAGATGCAAATTACATATGAAAACTTAGAACAAATTATGAACAATTAAAGTTATCAATCCCTATTTTTCCTTACTTATACATACTACCATATATAGCATTAATAAGCTTAGATTACTCAGATTTCTAGTCTCAAGCACATTCAAAGTACTCAAGTCAATTATCATACTAGTTTTACTTGCATTTTCACCAGAACTTAGTTGGGAATAACTACATTACACTTGATCCCTCTTTAGAGTATTGGTATGTAGCCAAATCTCATCATAGTGGGGTGTTGAGGATGTCCAACCTATCCCACTAACAAACACACTTTTTAGCTTGTATCAATTGGATACCCTAGAAACATGGTGGACTAGGGTTTGCTCACAAGCTTAATCAAAACAAGTCATATATAACGTTTCAAAACTCATGCACATAGGAATAGACCTCATAGATGTAGACATAAATGGACATAGAATCTCAAGATAGTCCTACATAAAGGATAGTACCACCAAAATAGGGACACTAGTGCCACATAGCACTATTGTCCAATTAAGGTGCTACTGTCTAGGAGGAGTTTTGACACTTGGATCCTATTTTTGAAAGTCAAACCAATTCTTGCCTCAATTTTTAACCTTCAAATCATCCATCCCAGTCATTTTCCAACTAATTTATTACTTACATTATTTATTATTATTTTTAAAAAGGTAAAATTAAGTCAATTTTATAACAAATTAGTGGTTATTGTAGACACTAGAAAACCACACACTATGGTTCCAAGTGTCAAAACACCCTTAGGAACCCCCAGGGACCAACCCTAACCTTTTGACTGAAAACCAAACCTAACTCAAGTTAGAATTGACCTACTAGCTAACCCAACCTGACCTTTGACCCTCAGCCATTGACAGTCACCCTAACCATCGATGGTCAAGTTTCCACCACCTAAACCACTAAACTACCACATTACTTTGACTTGTTTTTTATATTTAGATCATCTAATTCATGTGCAAGAAAATACATGTGAAAGATAAATTTAAACTACTTGTTGAACCTCTTGTCAACATATTATTACACCTCTCCTTCCTTCCTATAAATAGAGAGGAGGAAAGAGTGAATTGGGATCCAAAATCAAGCGATCATCATCTTCATCTAGAGAAAAAGCTTCTTGCATTAGCATTTTATTTTTTAGGTGTTTTTCCAATAATCCAGTGAAATAGCAACTATGATAGAGATCCAAAGTGCTACCATCCATCAATCAATAACCAAACACCATTACTCTATTGAAATTTCCTCAAACTCCATCAATGAGTTTATCAACCAACTACCTCAATCATTCATCAAGTAAATAACCAACAAGCTAAGCATATATTTTTAATAATTCAATTACTTTATTTCTATTTCACAATCAACCTATCCTAAACCCATCTCTTAGAATTCCATTCTGTGACCTTATCCAAATAGCCTTTTCTTGACTAGACCCAACCCATAATAATTGTTGATAGTCATCTTGATTGCCAATGGTCTGTCACAACCACCGATGGTTACCCTAACCATCGATGGTCACCCCAACCATTGATGATCACTATGTGATAAAATAAAAACAATCTATTTTCACCCACCAGACCTCAACCAAATCTAGTTTTTCAGACCCTCTGCCTGATCATAGAACCCTGCCCTATTTTTTAAACCATACCAAACCTATTTGGCATTAGTATTGACCCACTTATTTATATAATTATTCAATTTCATCTATTTTTTTATCAATAATTTATTTTTACTTAATTCCATTATCTTTTGTGATATATGCAAGTACTTTCTCTTTCTCTTTCAAAACTTGATTTTTTAAAAGCATGGATTGATAGCCTCTAAGGAAGCTCATGCTTCTTGTATCTAGCTTGCTAGGCAATCCACCCTACTATCTAACTAATCAACCATTTTTTTGAGTTCTTTCTTATCATTAGGTCATTCCTCCCAAGCCAAAGAGGAGTATCTACACTCATCTAGATCAACACGTGCATAACATATCAAATTTTTCTACCATACCCTTCTTGAGATTCTTTTCTCTTCCTTCCAAAGAACATAAGTGAAATTTCTCTAAAACATTTTGGCATGCCCAGTGTGACCCTTGAGTCTTTTCTTGGGTTCATAGTTGTATCTAGGTGATTCTTCTTCTTACCTTTTTACTCATACAATGAAATCAAAATTTCTTTTTGGGCTTAAAATTGACTACATCCATTATCTACTTACTTTTTTTAGCTCATATAGCTTAATTAAAGCAAAGTTATCAGTCATAATTTCACTCTTGTCACACACACAAGACCAAACCACTTACATCTAAAATAACCATCAAACCTTGACATAAGGCCTGACTGGGATTTCATTACCTAACGATCACCTTTCTTAGCTATCCTACTTGGATTTCATCACCAAGGGGAGAACCAACTCAGCTCTTTGGTTGAGTATAAACTTTGGCAATCAGCATATCTTGGATAAGAACCTAACACCCTTATCACTATGGTGTGTGAATTGAGGGAGTAGGCCCCAATATAAATCCATGTACTTATCCCAATACAAATCCCTTTCAGATCCTAAACACAACCTAAAACCAACCATAGACTTCTTTTCTAGTACCCACTCTATAAGCCAATTTTAGTCACACAATTATTAAAGCTTAAGGCATAAGCCAAAAGAAATACTAAAGGAAGCTTAGGATTTAATGTGATTTAGTGTATGTTATGTTTTCTTGAATTTTCTTGTCTTCTCTTAGTTTGAGTTATGAAATTATTTGTATCTTCCTCCTCTCTTCATCTGCATAGTTTTGACTAGGTAACAACTAAGAAACCAAGTAAACCAAGACAGGGCCCACCTCCTAATCACTCATCTTCCTCTTCTCCTTCATCTATGGAGTACATCTTAGAGGAAAATAGTTATCCTCATCCTTCTGAGAGTTATATCATCCCTTGAATGGTTTCCCAAGGTGATGTGGACTTCACCACCTTTCTAGATAATAACCCCATAGCCCTTTAGCGTTACCTTAACACCTTATCCTACCATACATCTACTTTGGTTCCACCTATTGACCTACCTTATGGCATGCCATCCCACCTTATAGGTGACACTTTTATTGCCACCATCTCCACCCAACCTCTAATCACCTAAGAATCATCCTCTACCAATAAACCCACTAATACCAACATTTAAAACCAACCCACTCAACCAAGCAACACCCAAGCACCTTCTTCCCCAACTAATAACCCTCCTAGCATAGGAGCAACCCAAAATTTAGGCACCGATACTTCATTTACTATAGGAGTACACCCTACTAGTGCCACCACCATTCCTCTTTCTTCCAACCTACCTACCTCCACTCCATTTTAGAGCTTGGTGATTCCCATACCTTCCACCCATCAGTACCAAAGTAACCACCTACCCTTTATCTATTAACCCAATCATACCCCTACCCAACCTATGTTAATTTCTCAACACATGCCCATTTCATATAACTCAAGCTACATCCCTAACCTACAAGGGTATGTACCTCTACCTTCAACCCAACCACCTATTTCCATGTATTCATATGTGGCATCATTTAAACCACCCATGACCACATACCAGTATGTGGTAGCTTCTCAACCCCCCATAAGATACCCATATGTTGCACCTACCCAAACCCAACACATCCTACCTTATAACTATGAGGGTGCACAACCCCAAACTGATCTTATCAAAATGTTAGTGGACAAGATGACTACTTTAGAGTCCTCCATTTCTGAAGCTAATAATATTTTATCATATGACCAATTATATAGTGAACCAATTCACCCATCCATCCCCATTGACCATGTCCTCCTCAATGGGAACTTCCAAAGTTTTCAAAGTTTCAAAGTAAGGAGGACCCTCAATAACACCTGAGAGAATTTAGGAATTCATGTTATATGATTGCCTATGATGATGCTCTCCTTTGTACCTTCCCCATGTCTCTATCAGGCCTGGCACTAGATTGGTATAGTGCTATTACAAAGCACTCCCTCTTTTCTTTTTCCCAACTAGCTTAGATTTTCTTAGATCACTTTTCCATTAACATCTCTAAGAAAGTCTCCATCACTGATCTTTACTCTATTCGGCAATTTGATGATGAATCCATTGTTGACTTTGTGTCTCATTAGAGAAGTCTCATAAACCAACTCTCCTTCTCCCTCCCCCAACTCAAGTTGATTGAACTCTTTGCCTAGGCCTGGGCCAAACACATCTCTTATACCTTATGGGTATATAGCTTCATAACCTTTGATGAAGCTTTCACCATGTCTTGAAAACTAGATAATAGAGCCATTAATGAGGGAAAGTTGAAATTGAGAAACAATAATTCCACCTTCAATTCAAATGAGGCTTCTTCCTCTAAACCCAATAACCAAACCAACACCAACCCTAAAAATAAGGGAACCATGAATGCGGTTGTCCTTAAGACTGCTCCTCCACCTATTGTTAACCAATCCAACTATTCCAATTCCTCCAATCAAAACACTAAGAACCCAAGCCATAACACCCATAAATAATTTAATCCACTTAAAGCATCATATGATTCAGTCTTGGAGAAATTGTTAAAATCTAATATCGTACAACTTATCCCAATCAAACCTCCATAGCATTTTGATTCTTCTTGTCCTGCACCAGGCTGGTACAAAGAGAGTGAATTATGCACCTTTTACTGAGTCATTAGACACGACATCAATATATGTAACACCTTCAAGAACATTTTACAAACCCTCATTAACAAGGGGGAGATTTTTCTAGATAACCCCAATGCACCCTAGAACCAATCACTTGACATATTTAGACAACCATTTCCCAACCACGCTCCTTCTACCAACAACAAAAACAAAGCAAAATATTCTCATGCTCATGAGGCCCATATTATCAATATGGTCCTTAGTGAACTCACTACTAAGGAAATCATAAACTAAATCACCTTTTCCCTTAATTCACTTATTGAGGTAATGGGGTTACTAACCTCTCCCTCGATATGCACATTAGAGGTGGAAACCCTTCCCACTTTATCATTTTCCTCAATCATACAAATATCCACTCTTCCTTTAGTGATCACTCCTGAGAAAGAGACAACTTTGCATACACTTCTCACTGAGGAGTCACCTTCTTAGATATTATAACCTATTAATTAGGAAAAGGATGAGATAATCATTCTTCCCCCTCAACCTCTGGGACTATCATTTGAATCCACTACCAGTGGATTAAAACCCATTTATAAACCTTTCTCTAGACTAGTTAAAAACATAAAATTCATATCCGATCTTAACCTAGATCAATCCACCTTTTGGAAACAACTTAGACTCCCATATAAAACAAAGCAAGATTCCTCTTTATCAAAACAACCTACCTTTTCCACTATCACCACAACCCAACCATTTAACACCTCTACCCATCAAACCATAACAACACCATTCGAACCAAACTTGCCCAAAGTCACTAAATCACCTTCTACAATTCTAACCAAACCCAACAAGAACCTTGGCACATTTCCTACCCACAACATTACTCATCCATCAATAAAGTTGGATTTAATCCCACTAATCCTATTAGACAAACCCCAAGCTAAGCCAACAATGAAGGTAAAACCACCTAGAAACCTAAAAACCAATACTCTACTACCCCTCTCCACTTTACCCTCTATTTTGGGACCCCATCCCTCTACCTTAATTAGGAAGCCAACCATCCCAATCAAAACCCAAGCACAACTTTTGGTTACACCATCACTTTACTTTCATTCACACCTATTTTCACCAAACCACCCATGAACATACCTGTTATCTCCCAACCATCTATAAACAAACCACTTATCCCCTAAACGTCTACCCCAAAATTTTCTAACTCCAAACCTCAACCTCTCTATCAAAACCCAAATAATCCACCAAGGACACCCCTTCACCCAAGTCTTTGACCATCAAGACCACTTTTAAAAGGGCTTCCACCCCTATCGCCAATCCCAATCCATCTATGCCTCTACCACCATTGTCTGAGTCTTACTCCATCATCCTATAGAGGATATTTAAATCATTTTGCTTAACCTTAACACGTATCAGACCATTTAACCCACATAGTCTTAAACCATCTTGGTACAATTACAAATTAGTATGTTCTTACCACATAACACCTAAGCATGCCACAGAGAACTTTAAAGTTCTCCATGTGATAGCTCATTAGCTATACTATGAGGATGATTTATTATTAAATGAACCCCTTATGAGCTTGACATCAATCCAATAATTTCAAAAACCATCAACCAATAGCTACCTACCCCTCCACCCTCACCTCAGAGTGAAGAAGAATTGAAGCAATCACATGGCCTGACTTCTTCCCCAATCTATACCATCCATGTGGTCACATGATCATAGGCTCAACCAAAGGATAAGGGGAAGACAAAGTTTTCCATTCCATGGACATATCCCTCTTCCTCCACCCAACCACTTAGCCAACACCAAATACCTTTACCTTCAACCAAACCAAAAGTGTCCATCCTGGGACCTTCTCACTCTAATCCATCTGAATTAATCCAATGAGTAGTTTTGAAATAGCTTCACTAAACATCGGTAAAGATACATTTGTATGAATTGATTAATACCTCACCCCATCAATCACCAAATAATGATAGAAGCATTGAAATTTATAGAGGTTAGACTAGAAGACCCATAACCTATAGCAACCTTTGTCATATCCCCTTACATTTCCAACCTTGTTATATTCAAGGATTTAGAAATACCCTCCATCCATCCATATGACCCTGATCCTCCCCTCTTCATTACTAACTATATCAACCATACTCACATCAAATGGGTTATGATTGATGGAGGGGATAGTATCAACATCATCTCCTCTCATGCCTATAACTAACTTAAATTACCTAAGAACATCATGTCATAAACCTCAGTGGTACTCTGATCATTCAATGATACCATGGCCACAACTCTAGGAACTATTGTCCTTCACATTCACCTAAGACCTCACACACTCCTTTAGATTTTCTATGTAGTAGAAGGAGAATTTTAGTACAACATCTTGTTAAGATGCCTTTGGATTCATTTCATGGACTATGTGTCATCCACCCTACATCAGTGTATCAAATTTGAACACAAAGGTCAAGTTGTTACCATACAAGCTAACCCCAGTCCCTTTACATCATGTAATATGACATACCGACCCAATGACATTCTCCTTCATCCAACCAACAAACCTTCACTAGTAACAAATGAGACCCCATCTCCTTATACTAATGAAGTATCCACCAATTCTTCTATCCCTTACACCCAAATCCCCATAATAGACCCTTTGGAATCAACCTTCTAACACCTTTCATTCAGGGAGTATCACCTTTTGACCCTTGATGCTTTCCCTACTCCCCAAGAGTATGGGAAACTTGACCACTAACCTAGTCATAACCCTGACATTAAAACCATTATTCATTTTTGACCCTAAACTCAAAAAATTAGCTTCATTTATGGGGAAATTGATAAACCCCTTGGTACTTTGACCACCTCTTTTTCACCTCAACCATTCACCTCCAGCTTCTCTTATCTAGATAAACCAAAATTTACCAAAACATACCTCTACAAGTGTGCTTTGAAGGGGTTTGGCCTAGGTTGGTATGAACATGGGATTCATAATTTTCTTACAATCAAAACTTAAAAACCTCACAAAAAGCATGGCCTAGATTTCACACCACCTAAATAGAAAACTAATCCACCTCTTGTTACCATCATTAAGAAGGAATTCATATCCTCACCTTCCACTCTACCATCAATAGTTGAGGATTTTTATATCATCCCCCTTAACTTTTTTTTCATCAACATGATCAGCTCATCCCCTAACTTATCAAAAGGATGGGGTAACCATAACCATTCCTCTAACCCATCCTAAGATGATAGGAGATGACTCTCCTACCATTAATACCATTCAATGTCAAGATAATGATTTTATTCTCACCTATATTAGTGCACTAAATTCTTCTATCCACAAATCTCTTCCTCTTTAGACTTCAACCATGTTGAATGAATCCATCATGGATATCAACTTGGCCACTCTGAATAACTTGTGCATTGTCAAAATTGGCCAATCACTTAATTTTGAAGAGCTTCAAGACTTCCCCTCCTTCCTATAGGACCATAGCATAGCATTTTCTTGGTCTTATAGTGACATGTTAGGAATCAACCCCTCCATCACTACCCATAACATAGTTACCAACCATGATGCCAAGTTGGTTAGATAAAAAATCTAGTGAATGCACCTTGATATAACCCTTCTCATCAAAGAAGAGTTCTAATGTCTCATATCCATTGATTTCATTCAACCCATTCACTACCCTCAATGGGTCTCAAATTTCATGCTTATCACCGAATTCATAGGGGAACTATGCATTTATCTGGACTTTCATGACCTCAACCTTGCTTGCCCAAAAGATGACTTTCTTCTACCAAGCATTGACCAGCTAGTTGATCTTATAGCTAGCCATGAGATGTTATCTCTAATGGATAGATTATTAGGTTACAATCAAATCTTAATTACCCTCAAAAATCAACACAAAATTGCCTTTATCACCCCATGTGGGACCTTCTACTATAGTTTCATGCCTTTAGGACTAAAGAATGTTGGTACAACCTACTAACATGCTATAAATTACATATTCCATGACCTTATCCATAAAATCGTCGAGTACTATGTTGATGACCTTATTAAAAAATCCAAATGTTGTAAGGATTATTTGGCCATTTTTAAGATCATCTTTGAGTGATTCATCCATTACGATGTTTGCCTTAACCCTAAGAAGTGCATTTTTGGGGTCTTGTAAGGAAATATCTTTGGCTTCATCATATCCCTTCAGGGAATCAAATTCAATCTAACCAAAATCAAATCAATCCTCGACATGCTTCCTCTTACCCACCTCAAGCAACTCTAAAACTTATAGGGGAAGCTCCAATCCATTCATCACTTCATCTCTCAGCTCTCAAATTAGTGTCAACCCTTCCACAACCTTCTGAAGAAGGATGTATCTTTTAAATAGAACAATGATTGTCAAAAGGCCTATGATTCACTTAAAAAGTACCTTTTATCTCCAATTATCCTCACTCTTCCTAAATATGATCAACCTTTCTACCTTTATATCTCTGCCACTAACCACTCCTTAGGGGTAATGTTTGCTCATCAGGATGAAAAACACAAAGAGCAATCCATCTAATACATTAGTCATAAACTTAGAGTATGAGACTTAGTACACCCATACTAAGAAGCTTTACTTATATTTAGTCTTTGTGGTCACCAGCTTTGCCACTACCTTCTCAACCATAAGACCTATGTCATAACCAATACCAACCCACTCAAGTATATGTACTCCAAGCTGTATCAAAAATAGCATATGGCTAAGTGGCTCATGTTCTTGGCTAAGTTTGACCTTGAGTTCCTTTAGTATAAGTTAATTAAAGTGAAAATCATTATTTACCAATTTTATAAAACACCCTTAGTAGATGATCAACCAATTCTTCTTGAGTTTCCTAATGAGTCCATCATGACCCTCTCTCAAGCAAACTTCACCTATCAAGTGACCATGTTCTTCGATAGATCAAAGTGTCACCATGGTGGGGGAGCCAACATTATCCTTATCACCCTTCACATTGAACCTCTTCCTTTATCTCTTAAGATATATATTGAATGTACTAATAATATGGTTGAGTATGAAGCCCTAATAATAGGCCTTTAAATTATGTTAGCCTTAAGATTCAAAATGATCAACATCTTTGGTGACTCTTAACTTGTGGTCAATAAAATAAATGGCTCTTACCAATGTAATAATGATGTTTTAAAATAGTATAAATAACTAACTTACATAATATTAACATCATTTGAACACTATCATATCCAAACCACCCCGCAATCTATGAACAAGTTTACTGATACAATGGCTTCCTATGCTTCTCAAATCCCATTTGTACCCTCTAACTCTAAGCTATATGTAATCATCCATAGACTTACCCAGCCCTCTTATGTCAAATTAGACTCTCCCACCATCTTTAATGTGGAAGAGGTCCAACCTAACCTTTGGTATTAGTAGACCTTTGACTATCTTAACCTTGCCATCATTCCTTTTGGCCTTTCCAGGAATGTTCAAAGAGTGTTTATCTAGAGTACCTCACATTATACCATTTTGGGGAAAAATATTTATAAATTTGGCATTTATGGTCTCCTCTTCTATTGCCTATGTATTCATGAAGCCTCTCATGCTATCATGGAAACTCATAATAGGATCTATGGGGGACACTTTAGTGGCTTAGCCATTACTAAACATATCATTTTTCTTGGCTATTACTGGCTTACCCTTAAACAAGACTACTATGATTATGTGAAAAAGTGTGTTAAGTATCAACAACACACCAATTTGCATCATGCACCTATCTATAGTCTTCATGTATCCACATATTTTTGGCCCTTCTCACAATGGGGCCTGGATCTTATAGGTGAAATTAACCCCCGTTCTTCACAATGACACCATTTTATCATCATTACAACCAAATATTTCACCAAATAGGTAGAGGCTATTCCTTTTATCCCAACCAAAGCCAAAAATATTATTGACTTTATCAATCATCACATTATCTATCATTTTAGTGTTCCTCACAAAATCATCACTGATAATGGTAAATCCTTCAAAAACAAACAAGTCCAAGGACTTTGTGATGCATTCAGTATCAAGTTAATCTTCTCATCACCCTATTATCCTCAAGCTAATGGATAGGTGGAACCATTCAATAAAACTCTCAATAACATGCTAACTAAAATGGTCAACACATCTAGTTAGGATTGGCATTTACACATCCCCTTTACCTTATAGGCATATCATACTAGCATTTAAACCCCTATGGGTACTACCACTTTCTCACTTGTGTTTGTAGTGGAGGCTATCTTGCCTCTCAAAGTCTAAATTCCTTCTCTTCACATATCCTTACAACATCTTGTCTTTGAAAGCAATTATCATCAAGAACATTTAACCCAACTTGAGTTGATGAGTGTCATTTAGTAGGCCTCACTCACTTTCATGTCTATCAAGAATGAATCAAATGAGCCTATAACAAACACCTTAAAGTGGGAGAACTCAATATCAAAAACCTCATCCTCAAGTAAAACCAACATGTCACTAACATGGAGAAAAGTGAGGCATATTTGCTTTTAATTAGCTTGGACCTTATATCATAACATATAATTATGGATAAGGAGCTTATTGGTTATCTTTTCTTGAGGGAAACCTAGAGCCTAAGCCCCTCAAATCTTCACATCTGCATCCTTTCTTTTATTAATAAGGATCAAAATCACCTTTTGTCTAAATTTAGCTCATCCTTTGCTTTCCAACCATAATTATCTCCCTATTTTAGGGGAAACTAGTTAAAACTAAATCATGTGATTATCCATCATAATCATAGCCTAGTCTTTAACAATGGGTACTACGCTCTACCCATAGCATGATTCTCATGGTATGTTATGCCCCTTTCCTAGGATAGATTCCCATGGTCATTATCACCTAAACCTCCTTCACACCTACTCAATTATTTTGTGTTTTTAGTTTTGCCTTCATAAAAGGAGGAAATTTAAGCCTATATAAACAAATTTATGTCAAGCATAATCAAAAGTAAAGTCATAAATAAAAACAATCATGGGTCATTCCTAGCATTCACAGACTGCTCTCTTGAAGAACAGCTACCCAAAACATATCAAAATTGCTAAAAATAAGGTAGATTGTTCCCTTGAAGGATAGATATCAAAAGCATTAAACAAAGCATATAATCTTAGACCACTCCTTTGAAGGATGGCTGAGTAAAGCATTTTTCAAAGTATAGAAATTTCTTGGAATCTTCCTTCATCGATCAACTTCCCCAACCCTCCCAAGTAATAAAAAATAAGCAAATACCCATTATCAAGCTTCAAAAAAGCAAAAGTTACAATCGGCTCTCATAAGTAGACTTCTCGCATTGATCAGTCTACACCTTATATGATATGGAATTACTTATAACTGCTCTTTGGTGACCTATAGAAGAAGTAAGATAGTCTCACAAGAAGGTTCCATCTTCATCCATCTCCCCTTTATGCACAATAAGCAAGGGAATTATGATCTTACTTGACATAATGTGATCAAGACACCTTTTTTTAACCAACTAATGAACACTAATGCAAAGAATTTAAAGGGCTTATGTTCCTTAAGCTAGTCCAACTTCCATCTTGTTTTATCCCTTACCAAAAAAAGAAGCAATCATACCCTCTTCTTATCCTCTCATAACTAGTTGATATATTCACTTAGACATTTGTCTCTTGATCATCTTCTCTTTCTCACATCTAGTTTTATTAATTAACTTAATTTATATGCTTCACCTTAATTTAAACAAAATAACCATAAATCATAACCACATCACATACTATCATCATCAAAATACACAATAAAATCATAATGTCAAACATCATAACATCATCATTATATCATGAACAAAAGTAGACATCATTAACATAAATTATATCTATAAGCATAATCATAACCATCAACATTATATTAACATCCTTGAACAAACAGCAATAAACCATTTTCACCATGTGTCTAAATCTAAATGAGGAAGCATATATTCATTAAATTTCAGAATGAACACCATAATCATATCAACATCATAAACATGATCATCTCAAACACAAATTTAAATCATCACATCCATACACAACATCATTAAGAACCATAATCAAAAATGTCTTAAGCATCATCCTAGTCATCAACAACATTACATTATCATCATAATCACATGAGATAGTATAAAATCCATAACCAAACATTATCATAAACATAAATAAATAGGCATATCATCACATGCCTAGCTAGATGAGTCCACATTCACATCATGAGCATAACCATAATCAAAAATACTCAACATGTACATCATAAACATCAACCACAATCCATATGCAAATAGCATATCTATAAATCATAAGTCTATAACCACAATCATCATCATGATATACATCTCTTTCTCAAAATATACATCTCACTACATCAGCTCATAGGTTGGTATCAAAAATATATACATAATCAGTATAATATCTCATAAACAAACTAAGAACCTAAGGCACCACTGCCTCTTGGTGCACCACTGCCCCTTTGAGTCTGTCCCTATGTACCTACACCACCTATAATCCAAGCCCTATACTCACCCCATCGGAGCTCATCTACAGAATGCCTAAATACTATAGCCTTATAATACCATAGCTCCTCCACAGTCAGTATGTATCTCCACATAGGGATAGTCCCTACTGGTGTCATTTCTATTGGTAATCTACCTCCTACCTATCGAAGAGAATCTCTCTCCTATGTCACCAAAGTTATCTAAGACCTATCTTGGTCTCTCTCACTTATAATGGTGGCTAGTTGACCCTACACTACCACTATAAATTCCTTGTAACATTGTCATAGAATCCTATGCCATGGCTAGTGCCGCTCATTCTTGGTCCCTCTAACCAATCACTACCTACATATCTTGGATAACCCATATACATGCTCCTATTGACCACCTCCACCAATTGGGTCAAAATCCATAGCCTATTGACCACCATCATCACCACAAATATCAACTACAACATACAGTGCCTAGTACCATACAGGGTAACCATCCACAATGCCTACATCATCTATCTCTATCCTCATTGAGAGCTCTTCATGATCAATAAAAAGATGAACCACTTATGGATTAGGTGGTAGCAGTTTGAATCCTCCCTCTTATGCCTTGATAATACACTGGGGATACCATATACCAACCTAAACTATCATCACACACTGTCAAAAGGAATGAGCTCTATCTTAACATCCCTCCTACCATAGATCCATCGATAACTTTGTAGTGATAGTGTCTCTTTCATGTAGTGTGCCCACTCTAAAAACTTGATGTATGGTCTCTAAATCACATCTTCAATGACCAAAGCATCTAGTAAACCCCTGAACCATTCTATATCATGAGCCCCTCCACCTGGTCTTGAGAGGGAAAAATCATCTCTCCACCTCATAAATCCTACTCAAAAGCCCATCTGAGCATACCCCTCCCACGATAGTCCCATCGGTCATAGCACTTAGATGTACTCATATGCCCAATAATGTAGAATTAATGCCATGCCAATACCATACCTCTTATGGGTTCATAATCCCCATAGATCCCTATAAATCTATACCAATGGCATAAGTGCTCACATAAACACTATGTGACCCAGAAACATCTCCAATAGTACCCCTAATAACAAATAAGGGAACCTCCCACTACTTAAATCTAGTACAACAAAGCATGAGACTATTATCATCATCATCAGTTGCCTATCATCTCTATCCCTTTGGTATAGTAGATTATATCCAAACCCCCTTGCATGCCACTTCATAAATTCAAGGTCATCTCTATATAATAGATCCATAAAATCATCATGTTCCTCCCTCTCAATATGATAAATCAGCTCACCCTATATGGGTAGTTGTGTAATCCTATGGATATCCTTAGATAATATGGTCATCTCACATGTAGGTAGCAAGAAGGTGTTAGTGGTTGGATCACATCTCTCAATGAGCACCACTATCATCACCACATCCTTTGGCACATGTTGGTAATGCATCATAGCACCAAGGCCCACCTCCTCCATATGAGCCCAATCATCTACAATCATACCTCAATGATTCTTAGCAAATATTAGAGACACCCAATCTCACATTTGGATCCTCTCTCATGCCTTTAAGGTTTGATAACAACACACTTAGTTTAGTAACACATTTTACCTATCAACCTATATCCTTTGATCATTACACAAATAATTACCCTTAACCATGACATATTCCCCTTAACCCATACCATTCACTATTACTTGACTATTACCCTTACAAAATTTACCTCGATCATCCAACCTCTCTACCTTAACTATTAACTATAACCTACTACCACCCATACATTTGCCTTAACAGTTGACCTTCACGTTTAAACTTAACTAATACCACCTAAACCTATCACCTATCACCTATCCAATATTCTAGCCTAACAAACACTTACCCTTAACTATTAAAACATTATAAAATAACTCAACCATTGATGGTCAACTATTTTCATAGTCAACCATCGATGGTTCATCAATCCTCAATCATCAATGATCAAGGGGTGCCTACCAACGATCACTGTGAGTGACCACCAGTAGAACATCCAAACCCTATCTCCCCATTTAACCCACTCAAAGACCATAAA